>VWZZ01007853.1:287898-313179 GCA_013399095.1 Psophia crepitans | reverse complement strand
CGTCGCTGGCAGCTTGCTGTGGCGGCCCGGGTAGTTCTCGTCAAAGTGTTTCCTGTAATCCCCGTGACGTTCGTTGGCTTCTGGGTTGGCTACGGCAAGGGTTTTAATTATGTCATCATCAAGCACTCATTAATTATATCCCCCTCCCGGAATTGCGTGGGGTTTGGCCGGCACCCAGCCCTCTGGGCTGGCGGGGCTGTGTACGCTCTGGGCGTGAGCTGGGTGAGATCCCACCAAATGCTCACTGGGTCCCCAGGTTAGGGGACGGTGATCTCTAGTCTCTCTGTACTTTTGCGTGTTTTATTGCTTAGTTATTGTTTGTGTCCTGGTAGGGTCCTCAAAATGCCATTGCTGCCTGAGCTCGGGCTGCCCAAGGTCAGGTCGTGATCTTGGTGTGAACCAAGGGAGCAAGGGTAATTAGTTAATCACGGCAACAATGCGTGTCGTCGAAGGGGAAATAAAGACATGGTTCTGCTTTGTGGAGTTCAGGATTTAGTCATGAGAGGCAGCAGCTAACAGTTGTGGTTTCGTTCCTCCAGGCAAGCCTTGGTCTTTCCCTAAAGGATGTGTCACATCTCAAGCACCAGGTAGCGGCTCGGTTTGGGGCTGGAGGTGTTGAGCCTGTAGGGCTGTGCACTGCACAGGGGATCAGGTCAAGATCTGGTCCAGTCGCTTCTGTACCGGACATGGTGCTGCTGCTCTGGCTGTGCACTCCCAGTGGCTGCCACCTCCAGCCTCAGGGTGCTGTGGAGGGGTGTGGGAAGGGAAGGAGGAACATGAGATGTGAATCTCTCGTGTCTGTGTTTGCAGGACCGCAGTGTGGCTTGGTCTTGCTGTTTCTGCTCTCTGCTGGCTTCCCCCAGGCCCAGCGGGACACTCCTTGTGAAGTGTCCTGGTCCCACAGAGACTGGGGTGTTGCTGGCAGCTTGTGCCAGGCTGAGAACCTGCTGCCTGTGGGTTTTGGCCGGGCAACACCGAGGGCTCTGTTGTACAGCTTGGCAGAGCAGGGCTTGCTGCCTCTGCAGGGGCTTCCTCAGCATGGGCCAGCGCTGGGCTGTCCTGACTTGGTGGTGAACTGGTGCAAGGGACTAGTGTGGCAGAAATACAGCTTTTTTCTGTAGCTGTGGGACTGTGCCCACACTAGCCCAAGCAAGGCGGTGAGAGCATGTGGCAGGAGGAGAGGGTGGCAGCAGGTAAACCTGCACCTCTGGACATATCCTGGGAGTGCTGTTGGTGCAAAGGAGCTCGTCTTAGGCTGAGGTTCTTCTGGCCAGTGGGGCTTGCAGGGTTCCCCTTGCTCGCTGCAGGGCTGCATACCTGCTCTGGGGAACGTGGGTGGCTTTGGGGATCAGGAACTAGGCAGCCCCAAAGGAGCTGGAAGGGGAGCTGTAGATCCCAAGAAAAAGAGAAAAAGCGGTGCTTATAGTTAGGTTTCTAGTCCATGTACAGGACCTGTGTAAGTGCTGCCATGGGCTGCAGTCTTGCAGCTCCTGTCAGCTTCAGAGCTGGGGAAGGAGAAAGACTATCCAGTCTTTTGCAACTGCTAAATAGCAATGTTCTTTTAAAATTCTGCAGCCCCTGTTCTCGCTGGTGCTACGTGGTACGCAGACTAGAGCAGAGCGGCACTGGGTGAGCAATGGTGTGCGGTCTGAGGAAGCACAAAGCACAGCAAAGGGGGATGAGATTAGCTGCAGACCTCTGCTGTCAGAACAAAGGGTCTGCAGGAGGCAGAAGCTCCGCACGTTAAATTGCAGAGCCAGAGGATGGATGAGTTGATCTGCCTGAGATCTGAACTTCTTTCCAAGAATAAGAATACCAGATGTGGCATACAGAGACCGTTTGCTTATGCAGGATGAAAAGATCTGCACCTTTTTTTTTCTTTTCCTTAAATAAATCCATGGGAGTTTTTGCACTGTGCTTTGCTCTAGGCCTGTTATATATTTGGTGTGGGGTTTTTTTTTTAAATAAGGAGACAAAGGGAACAAGAGAGGGTTTAAACTGTTTCTTTTCTGCTTGCACAATAGCCGTGTGCATACAGATAACCTCTGAGGCAGGTGCTCTTCACCAGGAGGAAACCCCCAGGTTGCATACCGGACACGTGCCGCCTGTGTCACTGAGCCAGGGGTGGCTGGGCATTTCCCTTGGCCAGCAGGGTCCCATTCCTGTGTTAACTGGAGTGGCTGTACTCAGACCAGTTCAAAGCTCCACCAAAGGCACAGCAAGGCAGGCTGTACAAGTGACGCTACATGCATTGGCAGGTGTAAAAACAGATTGTATCTGTTATGTGTGATATGTGTAGAAAACTTGGGAATGCAATTCCTAAAGATGCCTTTCAGATGACCCTATGTAACTGCAATAATAAAAAAAAATCTATTGCACCATGTTTAAGGAAATACTCATCATGTAAACAGTATGGCTCACTTGTGAATCCAGAAGAAACAGCCACCTCCGAAAAGCAACCCAAAGAGTACTTTGGGGAGAAGCAATCTCAGGGATGAATGTGCTGAGATGCAGCAAAAGGAACCAGGGGCCAGTGAGGAAGTTTGGCAGAGCACAAAACCTGCGCAAATACATATCTGACTGCCCTCTGTAGCAGACAAGAAGGAATCATTCACAGTGACAGCTTTTTTTAAAAAAAGGATTAAAAAGGAAAGTGTGATATTGAGCCTTCCCCAGAGCTCAGTCTTGGGTTCAGTCCTGTATAATATCTTTATCAATGATCTGGATGAGAGGATCGAGCTTACCCTCAGTAAGTTTGCAGACAACACCAAGTTGGGCGGAAGTGTCGATCTGCTTGCGGGTAGGAAGCTTCTACAAAGGGATCTGAGCAGGTGGGATTGATGGGCTGAGGCCAGCTGTATGGGATTCAACAAAGCTCAGTGCTGGGTCCTGCACTTGAGTCACAATAACCCCAGGCAGCACTACAGGCTTGGGGCAGGGTGGCTGGAGAGCTGCCTGGAGGAAAAGAAAGGACCAGGGGGTGCTGGTCAGCAGCTGCCTGGACATGAGCTGGCAGTGTGCCCAGGTGGCCAAGAAGGCCAATGGCATCCTGGCCTGTATCAGGAATAGTGTCACCAGCAGAAGTAGGGAAGGGATCATCCCCCTGCACTCAGCCCTGCTGAGGCCGCACCTCGAGTGCTGTGTCCAGTTTTGGACCCCTCACTACAAGACAGACATCAAGGCCCTGGAGCGTGTCCAGAGAAGGGCAGCAAAGCTGGTGAAGGGTCTGGAGCACAAGTCTTATGAGGAGCGGCTGAGGGAACTGGGACTGTTTAGCTTGGAGGAGGCTGAGGGGAGTCCTTATCGCTCTCTACAACTTCCCGAAAGGAGCTCGTAGCCAGGTGGATGTTGGTTTCTTCTTCCAAGTAATAAGTGATAGGACAAGAGGAGACGGCCTCAAATTCCTACGTGGGAGGTTTAGGTTGGACATTAGGAAATATTTCTTCACTGAAAGGGTGGTCAGGCATTGGAACAGGTTGCCCACAGAGGTGGTGGAGTCACCGTCCCTGGAGATGTTCAAAAAGCATGTAGATGTGGCACTTTGGGGCATGGTTTAGTAGACATGGTGGTGTTGAGTTGACAGTTGGACTTGATGATCCTAGAGGTCTTTTCCAACTTTAAAGGTTCTATGATTCTAATATAGGTAATCACTGTGCCGTGATTTAAAATAAATTTTTCCACTATATAGCTGTGAAAAAGTAGCTAAAACCTTGAAAATAGTGAGAAGAAGAAAGGCTTTCATCCCAAAACCCCCACCTGGACTTCAGGAATATCCTAGGGAAAAAAAAAAAAAAAGGCATGGAGAACTCATGTTTATGTTCTGCATCATCCAGGAGAACATAAAATGACAAATGAACAGGAAAACTCTGGTAGGCCCTGGTGATGACCATGATTTCTCAGCTGCATTTCACCCACTGGCACTCCTGTGTGACCCCTGCAAATTTTGCAGAACATCCCAGGGAGGTTTGTATTCAAGAAGAACAGGTCAGAGGAGTTGTCAGGAAGGTCTGACAAAATTGAAGTACTTGTGATCACGGGCTCAGTAGGGGTGATAAGACCAGACACCAAGAGATCTTCTCAAAACAGGGAATAAGAAGATGGAAGTTTTCCTCTTTGGTCCCAGAAGCCAGCATGATCTGAAAATCCAACGTCTTGACATCTCTGTCAAGGCTTTTCATAGAGGTATCATTGTGGGAGCTGAATTGATTCTTCAAGGTCAGGTATTGGAACAGGCTGCCCAGAGAGGTGGTAGAGTCACTGTCCCTGAAGGTGTTCAAAAAGTGTGTAGACGTGGCACTTGAGGACATGATTTAGTAGACATGGTGGTGTTGGTTTGACGGTTGGACTTGGTGATCTTAGAGGTCTATTTTATGATTCTAAGGTAAGTGTTCTCCAAGGACCTGAGGGTTGCAGGCTCAGCTCCTGTCCTGGCCCTGCCATTGGTCCCATTGCCATGCTCCCAGGGCTGCAAAGGGTCAGGGAACGCATGTTGTCTCACACTGGAGATAGGTTACTCTTCGTGATGTTGCAATAGGCAGTATAGATAGTAATTTCTCCATATCGGTGAAGCTGCACATATTTGTCTTTGCTCTGTTTTTTCTTTCAGTTGGTCAAGTGACAAGCTTGAAGCTGGAGCCCTCCCTTGCTTGGCATTGTGCTGGGAGACAGTGTTATCGAAAGCAGCGTATGTTATGGCTGAGCAGCTGTTGACATTTTGCTGCAACTACTTGAGAGAAGGATTGATGTTTTATAACATGAATAAATCCGTTCTGCACAGGTGCAACGACATTAATTCAACCACATTATATGTACTGGTTTATTCTTCTTCTTTTCTTTTTTCCTCCCAGAACATCCTATGACGTCCTAGAACAGGCACTAATGGAAGGCCCTTTGCAAACCTCCATTCACGTGTGCCATGAAAATGGTCAATGGATGTCACGATTGCCAGAGAAGCTCTGGGATATTCCCCTCTATAACTTAGCTCTTCCAGGTAAAGATTAACTTTTGTTCTCCGCTGTTTTGTTAGCATGTCACTTAAGCATTGGAACATCCTGTTTGTCCCATTTCAGGATGGCTACCTTTACTATTTGGGTCAGCGTGTGGGAGAAGGGCTTGGGGGAGGGTTTGTGTGATGTGTATGTGGATATTTGTAGTCTGTAATGTTTGGTGTTTCTTATGGGGAAGGAGGATGGATTCATTTTTTAATTTTTTTTTTTTTTTAGGGAGGGAAAGAAAGAGGGACTTATTTGCAGTCACTGTGCATCATCTTGTCAAATCAGTGTTAATAATCTGAGTGTTTGCTTATCTAGGCCATGATGAGACTTTCCTAATAAGTTCTTGCCATTTTCTACATAATGAAGTGGTTCCAAAAGGACAGAAATAACATTTTTTAACCTTATTTGTTTCTTCATACTGTTTAAAAGAGGCTGGGAATGTATGAAAAAGAGAGGATGGGGACTTCTAATTAACAAATGTTTACATTAACATAGAGTTTGACTTGTCTGTGTGACCCTGCTTACGAAAACTGGATTTATCCTATTCTGGATAAATACATCTGCGCTATGGCTGATGTTGTCATTGGTACTACATTCAGACCTGTGTATCGTTAGCCTTTCTTTGGACATTTTATTGCTTTTCCCTGTTGCCTTGAATAGATTATTTATTTTATATTTATTTTATATTTTATTCTATATTTTATTTTATTTTTCTTCATTCTGCCTGAAGAAGTTAGGGGAGAATCTGTTTTCACTGGCATGTGGGGAAGCACTGGACGACTGTCAGCTCTTCAGCTATTCCCTTTGCCTCCACAATAAAAAATGATACTGAAGAAGAGTCTAGTCCTTGTTTTCTCTCACACCTATAGATGCAACAGGTAGTTTGGGTGGAAAGCAGCTCAGTGTGTAGATGAATGTTTTATGTAGGCTACAGGATTGCAGGTTAACTTTAGCAAAGATGTATCTTCAGAGATAGTGGGAAGATAAAATCTTGTCTTCAGGGGATGGGGCCCTGGGAGGACCCAAGAAATGTGGTGGATTTTTTTTTTTCCCTCCCTGCTGTTTGGAGTGTGGAGTTGTGTTTAAAACTCAAACCCAGAAGCTTATTTCATGGTGACTGCTCGGATATGTAATTTAAATTGCTGTTAACTTCAAAAGAAGCGCATCTCTGTTTTGGATAAATCCTATGGAAAAGGACATCAAGAGAGTTGTTATAAACAAAGCCTAGATTTCTTATTCAACTATCAAGAGAAGAAAATAGGTATCTCTCTTATGACAGAAGAAAGAAGGTCATGTTCTCTTCTTCCCACTCCTTGCAAAAATCCTTCAAAAAATCAGTAGCATGCTCAGTGAGTTTTTTGGTGGAAAAGGAACCATGTTGTTTCTAAAAAAACTTTCACAGTGGTGTTTTCTTGGGCACTGTAGAAAGCTGAGAACCTGCTGATGTATGTCTTCGACTTGCTGGCTCTTTCCATAACAGTGACCTTGTTATTCTTGTGAATGTTTATTGTTCTTGTGAATATGCCTACATGGAGAACAGGCGTGAAGAAAAACCCATTTCAGCAAACACTGGAGGACTTTTACAGAGCATTGGAGGCTATTGGCTTGAAAGATTTTGGTGGCTGTCCAGCTGACCTACAAAACTGTTCTAGTGCACATCAGAACAAAAGCAGATCAAGACAGCTCTGGCAGGTTTTCAGAGGAAGCAATGACTGGGGGAGGCCCAGTTTGGAAACGGAAGCTTATCTCAGAGAAGACAACAAGACATGCAAGAAACGTGAGAGAACGCATTCTGAAAGCATGACGAGGAGACAGAGGCAAGTCTCAGTAATTGATGGTGTGTTTGCACCAGGTTCAGCACAGTGCTGCTGGAGAGGTGTTGCTTCAAGCTCTGAAGCTACCTGGTTTGGTGCTAGCTCACTATCTTTGCATCATATTTGTTGTGTCATGAATATATCAATCTTCCTTTCATTACTGTAAATCACTGACATCACAAGAAGGCTCCTAAATGAAAGGTTACCATCCATTTGCTGATTGGCATCAGTAGATGCAATGCCCATCGATGGAATCCTGCTCACTTCTCTCGGACTTGGATTTGGTCCATGGGTATTTAATGGTTTGACTCTTACATCTTGTAAGATAAACTGCTTTGATTGCATGCCCTTATTATTGATCTTCCATCTGCAGTGAGCTTGGTTTGGATGTTTAAAGCAGGAAAGTAGACAGAAACCAGATTTTAGAAGGTGAAAAAATTGAGTGCAACATTAAACTGTTATTGACAGTTTCAAAGAATTTTCTCTTTTTCAAATACAATCTTATTTTTTTTCCTTTGGCTACTAGAAATATTGCCATTGGCACCAGTAAGACTGACCATTCAAGAAGGCAGTTCCTAGCACCATCGAACAATTGGCTTGACAGAAGGCTTAAAAATCAAAATGATACACAAATTCCTTGCAGATACTCTGTAAAGATCCCAGGAAGTCACTTCACTGAGTTGTTAGCTTTTCTTACTGATGGTTTATAAAATTAGAAGAAATAATGGAACTGAAAAAACTAGCAAAATCACTCGGTGCCTGTCCTGAAGAAATTGTGAGCTGCAACAGTTTTCTCTAAACATGATGCAAGAGATGTGTCAGATTTATTAAGACTTCAAAGAAGTCAAATATTTGGGCAGGCTGTACTTGGCTCTGATGCTGAAGCCTACCCCTATGTCATTCCCTGTTTCAGAAAGAGATAATTTTTGAATTCCATAAAAAGTGGGCCTTGTCCATCTATCATATGTAAACTTAGACTTGGATTTGCCTCTTAAACCTTTAAGCACCCACCTCTTACGTAGGTGTTTAGTTCAGGAGGGCATTTTTGCCAGATATTTCAGATATAAATGCTTAAAGTACCAAGTTGGTCCACTCAAAGGTGTAAGAAGATGAATTTCTGCTTTCAGTCATATTCTCCTGTGCAGAGATGATGGAATTGGAGTATGAAATCCTGCATTTGGACAACTCTTTAAATGGGACAAATTCTAGATAAATTCAGCCTTCAGCTATTTATTCCCTGAAAAAGTGGGTTTTCACATCAAGATAACTATTCCAGTGGAAGATGCTAGTTGAAACAGGCCGTTTCATTGTTGCTTGCCTCAAACCACAATAATGTCTAGTTTAGATGGGGACTGCTTTTTTGAAAAGTCTTGTTGCCTTCCCTTGACAAGAAGTTCACACTAAGCGTGTTAATGTCAGGTGAGTAACCTCTGTAGAAGAGCCCACCTTTTTGCCATAGTTACATAGGCTGTCAGGCAATAAAGGTGTTGGATTTGGAAATGGGGTGGCGTGTCAGGCGTGCACACGCAATATAACCATGGTGCTTGAGTAGTTAAGAAATGCCATTTTTCTATACATCTACTTTTGTGTTCTACAGGGAGCCACGACACTATGACATACTGCTTGGATAAAAACTCTACTGTTAGTGGCAATGAATCCAAGCTGGTGAAGTTCTTAAACAAATGTATACCCTGCATTGTGCACCCCATTATCATGAAGTGGTCTACAACACAGGTAACTGCTGTCTAGTGTTCTTGTCGTGCCCGGGTAAAGTTGAAGCTTGTGCTGAGAGTCGTCGTGCTCTCCCGTGCACAATGAAAGAACAGCATGCTGCCCAGAAATCTGCACTTTCATAGGATACTGTTTTTGGGTGACATGGCTTAACTTCAGCCAGCAGCTCAGCCCCACAGAGCCGCTCGCTCACTCCCCTCTGGTGGGATGGGGGAGAGAATCAGAAGAGTAAAAGTGAGAAAACTCATGGGTTGAGATGAAGACAGTTCAATAGGTAACGCAAAAGCCATGCGTGCAAGCAAAGCAAGACAAGGATTTAATTCCCCACTTCCCATGTGCGGGCAGGTGTTCAGCCATCCTCAGGAAAGCAGGGCTCCGTCACCCGTAACGGAGACTTGGAGTGGTGTTTGTCTTTCCAAATGTCCCTCCCTTCCTTCTCCTTCCCCCAGCTTTATACGCTGAGCATGACGCCATACGGTATGGGATATTGCTTTGGTCAGTTGGGGTCAGCTGTCCTGGCTGTGTCCCCTCTCAGCTCCTTGTGCACCCCCAGCCACTCGCTGGTGGGGTGGGGTAGAAGCATCAAAGGCCTTGGCTCTGTGTGAGCGCTGCTCAGCAGGAACGAAAACATCTCTGCACTATCAATGCTGCTTTCAGCGCAAATCCAAACCGTAGCCCCTGCTAGCTGCTATGGAGAAAGTTAACTAACTCTGTCCCGACCAAAACCAGCACATTGGGCTATGAGATAAATGACATACATACTACACCTTCTTTTGTGGGGATGAAAGCATGTAGGTGAGGCAGGGATGTTATATAAAAAACCTGATGCTTGACCAGTTGGTACTAGAAGCTGATCTTTTCCACATTTTTGTTGCTGTTATAAATAACGTTTAATAATACTATATCAAAAGAAGTTTTTCTCTTGCACTTTGTTCAGAAGGTAACGCTTGTCATTTTTACTATTGCTGTTGTGTGACATTTCCGCATCTATATTGTGTAAATATTTAACCCGGCAGCACAGACAAAAATCTTGTTGAAAGGATTTTTTTTTTTTTACATAAAGATTAAGAGAATGAAGGTGTGGTCCCTCACATAAGGTTTAGTTAATTTTTAAAAATGTCTAAATGTTAAGCTAGTAGTTATCTCTCTGTTCCTTACAAATGTATGTTAAAGACAAAATTGAGGATCATGATTTAAACTGGAGCTTTTGAAGACTTTCTCTAAAGTCTTCTCTAAAGAATAGACTCTTCTGGCATCTAAGAGGTACCAAACACCTTTTCACTTCTGTTCTTACTGAGGGAGTGGTTCATTATTGGGGAATGAAAACTGAATAATTGATAAATGGCAATAATTATGCCCAGGCTTCTTTTGTTGTGTTTGAGCAGCCCTGGCAAACTGGCGTCTTAGACACTACCAGATCTCAAATATGTACCGGTAGCGTGAGTTGATGTGGAAAGGCACTTGCTCAACACAGTGCCTTGAGTTCCTTTTGCTTAAGCCAACGAAAGATTGAGATACCTTCTAA
Source organism: Psophia crepitans (assembly GCA_013399095.1). NCBI lineage: Eukaryota > Metazoa > Chordata > Aves > Gruiformes > Psophiidae > Psophia > Psophia crepitans. The sequence continues at coordinate 303,115 of VWZZ01007853.1, read as the reverse complement.
CTTGTGGGTTGCTGGCCAGTGAAGTGACCCTGTTGGTGACAAACAAGCTCCTTACATCATTATAGTAATTCTTCTGGTCCAAACCCAGTGTGCCAAGCAGGAAGTGGCCTGGTGCTGGTGGGAAAGAGGCATGGCTGCAATCCTGCCCCTCCTTAGCTCTTATCTTTGCGAGGTGCTGACTCCACCCGTTGGTACCCAGAACAGACATCAAGGAGGCCTACTGATGGTAGGACCCACAGGTTCCTGGGTGGCCCAGTGTGTAGGAGGCAGTGCCTGGCTTGAGCCCTGGCTGTTTTGGGCCTCTAGCATGACACCCAATGTCTTTCCTGTGCCATGGCTGATGCCAGGTGTGTAACTTCTACTCGTGCCCTGGATGTCTGGTGTGAGATTGCAGGATGGAGCAGCCGTCGCTCCACAAGGCTTCCCCTTTAATTTTGCCTCTGGGGGGCAGTGTTCGCACTAATTCTGTATCCAAACCCAGGTGACTAATTAGAGAGCCTAATTCGTCTGGTTTCCCATGTAGTCAACAGGAAGAAACTAATTCATCCAAAGGGCAGTTCAGAGCAGCTATTCCATCTGGTGCTTTCTGGGCACAAGGGTTATATATGACCTACAGCCATATGCACTCCCACCTCCAGTGTGCTCCAAACAAAGGTGGGACTTGGGCACAGGTCACTCCTTCAGCTGCTCCAGCCTGGTAGAGACCAAACAGGCACACAGGGAGCTACTGGCCTGAGCCACCCCATCACCTGCGCCCTGGGGTGTGCGAGGCCGGACTGTTCCCCAGTCTTGCTGCTCAGGCACAGCCTGGGGGGGGGTTAAATTTCCACCCTAAGAACAGAAAGTTAGATGCTCGGCAGGGTGAGCATCCTGCCATGCGTCTAAGCTCTGTCTCAGTGCTGAAGCTACAAATGTGGTTTTTCAGGCACAACACCTTGTATCGATTTAGCTTTTGTTGAGTCCTTTCTGGCTTAAATCTGTACAGTGTATTCTTTCTGAAACCTAAAACTGTTGTCCGCAGCAGGTACACTGGCTCAAATCAGTGTTTAAAGGTATTTAATTAAATTGATTCTGTTTTCTTATGCAAAGAGAGCGTTGATGTAAGTAATCATTTTTGCCCTCCAAAAAATCAGCTTTATCACCGGTTCCATTCAGCCCTCAAATTCAGTAGGAGAGGTCCAAGGGAAAGTGAAAATAGAGGAGAGCTTCTGTTTTGTGGAACTTCTAGAGGTTAATTCAAACTTTTAAAGAGACTTTATCCTGAAAAAGAACACTTGAGTTCCTTTTGTTCTATTTTTGTTTTTCCTTCTGCTGGGGATGAACGAGCTCCGCGGGGACAACCATGATAAAGTCTTTGATCTAATAAAATAAACGCAGCATTTCTAAGGTGCTGATCCTGCAATTTTTGTTCATGCAAATAGTCTTCTGAAGAGTGATTGTGTATTTACACACAGGTTAATGGATCTTTAACTTTCAGAGCACAACAAGGGCAGAGGTCTGAAACTGATCTAATCTGTACCTGCAGCATATGCCGTAGGGAAATCAGGACCCCTCTCGTCAGAGAGTAAAACGCTTCAAAATTGCAAGTTGGTGCCATATAGTGCCATTTTAAAGGAGAAACACCTGTGAAAAATGCCACAGAACTAACTTTGTACACTTCTTCTGGCTTTCTAAGCAAAAGACGCAATTTCCTTCCAGGCTCTGAGGACCTTTGTCTTCTGTTTCACCTTTCAGGTGCTGACTGTGACAGAGCAACTGGAGGCTGGTGTTAGATACCTGGATTTCAGGATTGCCCACAAGGCGAATGATCCATCTTTGACTTTGTACTTTGTGCATATGGTTTACACAACAATTACTGTACAGGTATTGTCTGTACCTTTGGGATGGCTATAAAAACAGTGCTGTTTCTTTTAAGAGACATTATAATCTGAAAATGCTGGCCCAAGGTTTTCTGAGTAGGTTATTTGTTTTCCTAATATGAGGACTTCAAGCTAGAGAAAATCAACAGGGCTGGAAGTTAGTTTTGGCAGCTGCAAGTGAGACTGGAGCATCAATCAATTCCTCATCTTCAAACTGGAGCTGCTGTGCCTTGCTCTCCACCTACCAAATATCTGATGCTTCTGGGGTTTATCTTGTGATGTCGAGGGTGCTACCCAGGGCAATCCTGTTTCCCTGGTAAGGAGAAGTTATTAAAGAAAAAAGATGCTAAAAGCCTAATAAAAACCACAGAAGCACTTTTTCTTGAGGAAAAAAGTATTTCACTGAATGGCAGAGAGTCTCAAGTCTGGATCTTGTGATCAAATTACTGTCAGCTACTGTGAAGAAACTAATGTGAGTTGCTCTTTGCACATGGTCTTTCACTGTCGACTAGTTTACGTTTTCCTTCTGTTTGCTGGAACCTGCACAGCCAACTAGTGCCGCTTTTCATTTGCAAACTAACTGGCTGAACTTCAGTTTCATGCTCGTGAGTCTGAACCCTTCATGCCTTGAGATTTCCTGGTGCTCATGTAAACCATGAGATGTAGTGCCTGACTACCCTGCTCATTACACATAGCCTTCAAGAAGTTGTCATTGCCCATAACAAATGGGGAAAACAAACACTGTAATGTTTAAGGCAGCACAGAGCTTTCCCCTGGTTTTGAGTTTGCCACTGACACGTTGTTAGTCCTTAAAGAAGCTTGGAAAGAGGAGTTTACTGCTAACTTACCTCTGGGCAGTAGGAGACTCATGGATATTATCCAAATACAAAACTGCTGAGTGTAGTGTGCTAGATCCGCATCCAGAGCAAACCAGCACAGACCTGCAGAAAGTAGGTTTTCCTGGGGTGTGTCTCTGCAACACCTTGTGGGCTGTCGGATGGCCTCCAGAAACCCACGCTGACTTTGATTATTGCGATTGTGAGTCTACCCTACCTCCCATCAATGCTCTGCTCGTTTACGTCCTTTCCCCTGCATAGCATAGATGACTTCCTAAGTTGCCTTAACTCTCTCTTGTAGGAGATTCTGTGGGAAGTGTTAAGGTGGTTGGAAACTCATCCTCAGGAAGTTGTTATCTTAGCCTGCAGGAATTTTGATGGATTAAGCAAGAAACTTCACTGTCATCTTATTGCCTGTATAAAAGAGATTTTCCAATGTAAACTGTGTCCCAGAAATGTAAGTATTATATCCTTTTTTCCTCATTTTTAGGAATGGTATATTACAGTGAGATATTTGATTTCAAATTTTTAGATACATTCTACTTTCACTATATTTTTAACCTGGGAAAAGTAACATTTGTTGCATCGGAGATAGGTCTCTACCCAATAAAACTAAGAAGTAGATAAAGCAAACCTACATCCCACAACGTGGAGGAGGGAGTTAAATTTTGACTGTCATGTCTGTTGAGGTGTGGAACAATAGTAGGGACACGACTGCCAGCCACTGTCCTGTCTGAGTTTTGTTTAAAGAAAAAGAACTGTGTTAGTTTATAAATGTAGTCCATACTATATTTAAAGAATTTAAAGAATCCATTTTCTGCCTTTTCACAATAAGAATTATAGATGAATTACGAATTTTTATAATATAATAGTTTAGGTTCAAAGTGACCTCTGGAAGTCATCTGGTCCAACCCCACCATGCAAGGTAGTTATGCTGGGCAGTGTTCTGTCCCTCCTTGAGTATTTCCAAGGCTGGAGATTCCACAATCTAGGCAACTTGGTCCAGCATTTGACACAGTTACAGTAAGCGTGTTTTCCTTCTGTCTGTCTAATCAGAATTTATCTTGCTGTAACTTGTGTCTCCTGACTCTCATCCTTTTGCTGTGCATCTCTGAGGAGTCTTCTCTACATCTGCCTGTTAGGTGTTCACAGGCAGCAGTAAGATCTGTCCATAGCCTTCCCCTCTTCATGCTGAGCAGACCCAGCTGTCTCAGCCTGTCCTTGCAAGTCATGCTCCATACTCTGCTCGCTCTGGTTGCCTGCTGCAACTCATTCCAGCGTGTCAATGACTTTTTTTGTACTGGGGAAGCCCCAGCTGGACACAGTACTTGAGACGCAGTCCCACAAGTACTGAATAAAAGGGGAGAACCTCCTCTCTTGACCTGCTGTCTGTGCCTTTACTAACAGAGACCAGTTGGCCATTGACCTTTGCCATGTGGGCACATTGATGGCTCATGTTCAGCTTGGTGTCCGCTAGGACCTCCAGGTCCTTTTCTGCAAAGAAGCTTTTTACTCACCTGCCTCTGGTCTGTCCTGGTGTGTAGGGTCTGTCTGTCCAGGTGCAGATCTTTGCACTTGCCTTTGAGCTTCATGAGGTTTCTGTCAGCTCATGTCTCCAGCCTGTCGAGGTCTCTTTCAGTAACATCTCTGCCCTCAGTACCTTTCTGGTGGCAGACCACCAGAGCTGACCTTCCAACCAGTCTAACATGCTTTCAGTCACCCAAACCTCCAGAAAAACCTTAACTTAAATAATCAGAAATTATTTGATTGTAGAAGTTGAGGTTTTTAGCTTCCTCTGATTTTTTTTACAAGGTGTGGGAGCTTTTAGCAGTTAAACAATTAACATTTCAAAGATGTACAGGAACAGAGGGTTTTCTCTAGAGATGTGAGGGGTACAGGATAATGATGACCCTGTTTGCGATTCGAATTCAGCCTTTGAAGCTGGCGTGTCAGTAACGGGTGAGTATTACCATTTCAAAGCGTTTCGTACAGCAGAGTTAAAATAGAACAATTCTCAGCAAAACTAGGGGATTCTGAATATTAGGGCCTCAGCTGAATAACTGAAGACCTGAGTGACACCGTTTTATTGTTTTCCCCAAATAACTTGAGTGCATTAAATCGTGGATGAGCAGAGCAATACTGGAGAAGGTGGCCGAATTTGCTTTCAGACACATGGCCAGCTCTTAAAAAGTTATTAATTGCAAAAGGGGCAAACTGCTGCTGATAGTTTGTTGAATGAAATTGATGAACAAATGGTTTGAGATCACCTGACTGAAGGAAGAAGAATGTTTCCAAGGGATGTCCAGAGGGAAGGAGGAAGGGCACTGGAGAAAAGAGAAGCCGAGTACCTCCTTCAAGCAGGAAGACTTTATCTCTGTGGGGTCTGTAACCAGCATACTGGGTCTTGCCGTTTTTGAAAGTGATGTCATTGCAGGTTAGGTGGTGGTGGGGTTTTTTAGGATCGCAGATTCAGATTTAACATCAAATAATCATGGGCTTGCGCACTTCTAAAATAATCTGGTCTCTGCTGTCTTTCAAGACTGCACCTCTGTCCTACAAAAATAAGTGTCAAAGTATTTATGAAGCAACTGCTAAGTAGAGGTTTGTATGTAGTACTGGCACAGGCCACAGCGTGACAACATTACATAGCGTTTAAAATTTTAATTGCCTTAACTATTCAAGGTGTTTTCCTTTGATCTGGGTTACTATGGTTTAAAAATCCCTTGTTAGACATCTGCAGGTTCACTTCTGCTTTGTTTGCAAAATAAGCACCTGTGCTCCTGTATTTCTTGTTGAGGTTTTTTTGGCTTTTATCCCAGACCTTTTTTTTCCTTTTTTTTTTTTTTTCTTTTTGAGGTTCCAGCTTTAGAATGGCAGCTGGAGTAAAGGAAAGGCTTGTGTTAACCACAGATTTTTGTAGTTTGAGTAGCTTCTGTCTTAATTTTGCAGTATTTTCTGACCTAACTGAGACTTGCACTCTCTCTTTCTTGGATGAAGTCAGAGAGATTCCCATGTTCATTCAGCCCTTGGCTCTCTTCAAAGATTTACATAACATTTTCAAGTGTCTTTGGCTTTTATCTTAATTAATAAGTTAATTGGAAAATCAAAAAGCCACCATTTCTTTTTCACAAGCAACAGATACAGCTTTAACCACAACATTCTTAAACAAACAATACCTGTTAAGTACGTTGGTTTTGCAAATAAAACTAGTCAGAGGGTCCCAATTCTGTCTGATGGTAACTCTTGAGGATTGGAAAATGTCATTTCTTATTGAAACACTTAACAGACCTGTTTCAGCCTGTCTGTCTGTCTGAGGTTTATGACTCAAGTCTTCCTCTCTCTCAATTCAAACTATCTGGGGCACCCCAATTTCAGAAACTTTCCACTTAGAAAAATCAGAATTAATAATCTCTTGGATTTACATTTAGTCTTACCAAGTCCTAAGCAGTTCACTTTTCTTTGATGGCTCCAGCCACAACTTTGGATGGATGTGGGGCATTCGCCAAAGTTATTCCTGCTTCTCTGTCTGTATTCCTACAGCTGGGTGTAGGGCTCTGCCCCTCTCCTACCTCCTTTCACCAAGGAGCCTGTGTCTTCCTCTCCCAACACATTTTCAGCAGCAGTATGTGCATGAGGACTGACGTGGGGATGGTTTCTTCTTACGCAGGTTTAAGGCGAGTTACGTACTTTACTGGAGTTAGAATAGAATAGAATAGAATCGAATCATTAAGGTTTGAGGAAAGCAGGAATTTGTGCAGGTTCCCAGGCTCCTGTTGCCACTGCAGCTTGTAACCCAGCCAACGACCTGCTGGGCTGTATGCTTACAAGTTTTATGTGAAGGGCATCTGTGCCCCTCTGCCAAGGCAGTGTCACGCATCAGCACTGGAACTTTGGGAACGCTGCTGTGTTGCTGACTTCAACCCAGGCATGCTTTCTCTTAGGTGGTGCCGACGCTGCGGACCATGTGGCAGTGTGGCCATCAGGTTATAGTCTCGTACGAAGAGGATGTGGAAGTGGAGGAGCACTGCGAGCTGTGGCCCGCCATCCCATACTGGTGGGGAAACAAAACGGCCACTCGCGCTCTTATCCATTTCTTAGAGCGGATGAAGCGGATGGGCCGTCCAGGTAGGCAGGGGGAGTGGCTCGGGGGAAACGAGGGGCACGGACAGCAATGCAAAACGAATGGGACTGGGAGGCTGGGTGTTCATAGCGTTAGGGGACGTAACTGCTTTGTGCGTGCTGCCTGCACGAGACATGCTCGTCTTGCTGAGTGCTCTGCCCATCCCTGGGCGAGTGCAGCGTTCATTTTTGGTGCTGCAAATGCGCGCATCAGCGGATATACGTGCACAGACTGTATAAATTGCGGCAGCAGCTTCGCTTGTGTGATCCCCTGAAAAAGAAGCCTTCAGCACAGAAGAGCTAGCTGGTGCGGTCCTGCCCTTCTCGCAGGAGACTGCTTCCTCAATCCAGCGCTCGCCGCTTTAGGCAGCGCCGGTGATGAGGGAATGTGCTGTACTCTCCTTCTTGTAATAAAGAAACCCCTACAAGAATGGTGCCTGACGGCTGCAGCTATGTTAGGCACAGGCAGTGCCCGAGCACGCTGGTGTAGCCTGTGCCGAGAGAAATTCGGTTCATAACCCCTCGTGCAGCTCTGCGATGTGCTCGCATGGGGTGAGGAAGGGCAGAACTGCTCAGAAGCATAATTGCTGGCCAAGGGAAAACCCACCCGGTGTTCCCTGCCATCACGGGGGACGGCTAAGCATTTGGAAGCAACCCTTACAGGAGCACACATAACTTACAAAGGGGGACTAGTTAGTGGACCTTTAGTCTGCAATCAATAATTTAGGTAAATGTGGCTCAACTGCAACGAGGGGAGACAGCCTATTGCAACGGTTCTGGGGATACGAAGCAATACAGAAAGAGGGTGAAGTTGGCATTTTAATGATTCCCAGAGGAACGAGATCTGCAGTTAATGTGATGCTAAAGAGTTTCTGTTCTCCTCAAAGGAATATTTAATGTCATCTTCTGATTTTTGGGGGGTTTGTTTGTTTGTTTCAGAAAAATTCTTTGTGGCGGGGATTAACCTTACTGAAAATTTAAGGTATATTCTCCTACACCCATTTGGATCATTGAAGAAAATGACACTCCGAAGTCTTCCATGCCTGAAAATCTGGATAAAGCAGCAATATCCAGGACCAAAAAAAGAATGCATTAACATCATTGCTGGAGACTTCATCGGAAACGATGATTTTGTCAAAGATGTGATAGAACTTAACACAAAAATTAATCCTCCATTACACTGTCAAAGGGGTGGAACAAATAGCATTTCACTCTCAGCTTCTTCATCTGTGAAAAGCTGAAAAAGCTGTCTGCACTTAATGTGCCCTGGTTTAAACACCCTGGCTCCCATAGAGCTCCAGTTAACTTAGACCAGGGATGGCTTAAAGACTCAGGAAGAGAAGCACTCTCAGCATCATCAGGGTTTCAAGGCCTCCCCACAGACAAGAGACGAGGCAGACCTTGCTGGTCTCTAGAGAACTATGGTACAGGTACGATTTACTTGGAGGTGCTTAGATTTTGTAGCAGTTGACAATACTGAAAGTCCCAAGAACTAAATCTTATTTTACCCATGAGCAAGAAGGAGAAATATGTCAGCAGTTGCATGAATTCCTTTGTCATAAGATTTTTAGCTTTCTTGTAACTGTAAAGATGCTCTGCACTACCTGCAACCTCAATTCTCAGTCTTTTATATCAGCGTGAAACTGAGTAGTCTGTTTTCATAGTTTGTGTTAAATATACAAAAGGAACAGTTTAAAAATATTTTTGATATCTCAAAGATACAGTCCTATTTGACAGTTTTGATATATACACCGTGTCATTAACATCGGAGATCTAGAAGTGGCTGTACTGTTGTGTGCTGAATATCTGCTGCGAGCCCCAACAGAGTAGTCACAAAATTCTTTATGATTTTAAGGGAGTTTTGATGTGTGTTTGAACACTTACTCTTTTTGTCACTCACACCAGTTCTGCAGCGATAAAGATACCAAAACTAGGCCCCTGGACAGTTTTGTCTGTGGGAATGAAGTACGTTTTATTAGGTGTTGCCAAAGTGTGCCTTACACTGAAAATAAACACATACGAAACAAATTTCTTCTCTAAACTCCAGCTGCTCCAGAAATACAGATTCTTGGCTTCTAGTGTGCTCGTTTGTGGTTTCACACCTGGTCTTTTATTTAGCTGGTTTAGTTGCTCTGTAATTATTTTTCCTCTCAATGAGTAAGTTTTGCGTATGTAAAAACTAAGGCTTTTATGCTGCTTGCCATTGCATATTAATCCTACTTTTCTCATTTTTAAAATGAACTGTGCAGTAACAGATGATCATGAAAGTAAGAGACAGGGCAAGCGTCGGGACTAAACCAAAACGAGGCATTGCATAAAGTTCACTATGCAGCTTTGTCAAAATACCTCACTTTTTAGATGCACTTTATATGCAAAAGCTGAGTTCAAACGCTGGATGAGATGTTTGTGTTTGCAGTAGGTTTCAGAAGTCTGAAACCAACCGCTACTTGACATCAGATCAGAGTCACCCGAGGCTTCTCAGCATGAAAGGCCAAGATGCCACCTCCTCCTGCAGTCTCCTGCAACTGCAGAATAGGTAGGAGTGAAAACCTAAACATTCCATTTACAAAGGTGACATTCTAAATGCTGTTTTACAGGGCGCTTTATCCTTGTTCCTCCCTCTGTGTACTTCAAAGGGAGTAGTCATTCAGGTGTTTGGTTTTTTTTTGAGAGTCACTACCTGCATGAAGGTACTCAGGTACTCAGAATGTTTTTCTGCCTCTCTTTTGTACCCTCAAGCGGTGTGTTACTCTTATCTAATAAAAGTTCATCTCTTTGTGTAATATGGACTGAAATAGTTTTATTTCTCCTTTCTGTGATGATAATACCTGTCTTATTGGTTCCCCGCAGCAATTCATAACTCAGGTAATGGATTGGATTTTTTTTTTTTCCAAAATAATTTCACATAAAATCCATGGTTGGCTGTACCTTCAATGTTTTCGCTTTAAGAACTGACACAGTAATAAGTACTGTAGAGAAATTAGGCAAGATGACTGTAGGGGTAAAAGATATTCACAGATAGCTTTATTGCTTAAATATACAAATTTATTGTTTTTTGCTTCACTGCAGTAAGACATGGCAGTTATTCTATTTAGGTTCGTGCATTCTCCTTGAATACATGTTTATCTGTGTTTTTTATATATATATATAAAACATTTTGTTCAGTAACTTTCACTTTCCAAGGATCATCTGAGCCACTAACTATATGAATACTTTATTCTGAAAAATAGAGTACAAAGCTTTATTTATGTAAGACATTTGGTACTTTTCTGAAGGTTAATTCAGATGGTGGAAGTCCACAGCTTATAGTCAACAACTCTTAAATTAAAAATGTAGTGCTGTCCTTGCACTTGCTGACAGAAGCTCAAAGCTTTTATTGTTTCCAAAGAGAAGTTTTCTGAAACAGCGTCCATTTCTAAAACGCATCAAAAACATCAACGGGGAAAGAAACACACTCTTCAACACCCAGGCTAACAGGTTGTTAACTTCATTTCACATCCTCTTAATGAGATCAGTTTCTTCTCCTACAAAAGGATGCAGTTTCACGGCACAGAAATCTTACTGTTAGGAAAGAGGTGTTTGTATTTGCCAAAAGCAGAATTGCCGATAATCACCTTCACCCTGGCTGTGCCATCTTCAGGCATGACTTCTACTTCCTGAACTGTTGCTTCTTTATAGAGCCAACTGTAGAAGTAAAAGCATATTAGCATCTTAAAGGTATGACACACTGCGTAGAACATGACCTTTGTTTTATGTCAACGTGCTCCAGGTAACTGAACGCTTTAGAAGATGAAGTGCTTCACTTTCATCTGCTACTTGCTGTTTGGAAATAGGGTATAGTGTTTTCATAAGTCTTTCAGATCTGTGTTTTTAACAGAAACCTGGCTCCAGGATCAGGGGCACGGTCTTTCAGGAAGCGTTTTATTGCACTAACACACACAACTCTGTAAAAGACACTTTCAGAAGCAAACTCCAAGGTATCTAATGGGGATATTTTTTCTCAATGGGTCAGAAAACTCTGCTAATTATCCCCACAGTTCTTAACACAGATTAAAATCAGTATGATATGATTTGGAAATTTTAAGACATGCAAGACTTAAGAGTTTCGTATGTCTCCAAGACCTCCTTACAATTCAAAATTATTTACCTTAGCTGAGGTCCCTCTAAGTTGACATTAACTGTCAGAATCTTCTTCCCTGTCACTGTCAAAATTTTTTTCTCTATTTCTTCTTTCAGCTCTTCTAAACCATGTCCATGCAGAGCAGAAATGGCCAAAGCATTTTCCTCAGTGGGTTTATACCTGAAACGTAACAACAGCTCACAAAGATTAGGCTGTGAAAATATTCCAAGCGTGGACAATTTAACTGTGTTGCTTTATACTGGCACCTTCCTACAAAGGCCACTTCTTGTATGACTCAAGTGATTCTTTTGTAATTAAAAGATAATTAGTGCTTTTTACGATCATAGTTACATATGTAAAAGATTGAGAAACACTATTAAATGTATTCAGAAGTGTGGGAACTCTTTTCTAGACTGAGAATTCCAAAGCTTCCTGAACATAAGAAACGTGTAAGTACTTGGCATCTCTTGCTTACCTTTCTATCAAATCCACTTTGTTATGAACTTCTACCACTGAGTCCAATAAATGGCTGGGAAGATTAAGATTCTTCAGAACTGACAGAACGGTTGCTTTCTGGAGGACGGTTTCTGGATGAGTGATATCCCTCACATGAACTATCAGATCCTAGCAAGCAACAATATACAAGACAGTTACTTAATGAAAAACACCAGTTACCAGGCTGAGAGATTTTGTATTATTTTTGAATTGATAATTCATATAACATACTTCCCTATCCATTAGATAATACACTGGCAGGTTAACATTGTAAAATGAGCTACTGAAACAATATTAAACCAATACTGTGTTTTGCACCATGGTGGAAAAAAATCTGTAGCAGCTTAGTCTTCCACTTCACAGTGAATACAAATTGCCTCCAACAATCCTGAAACAAACCCTGTCAAACAAGTTAGTTACAGAGTTCAGATGTCAAATAACAACTGATCCAATTTTTCAATGCCAAGGCTGTATAACAACAAGGCTTCAAAAATACTAGAGAAGAAAAAGCGCAAACTCTCTAAAGGTTTTAGAAGAGTAACGGCTGAAAAACTGTTTCAAAAAACGGGGAAACCACCCATTGCAACTTGCAATTCTATTCTTACATTCAAAATGCAGAAGATTATCCTTATCCTTAGCTCCTGAGATACTGTTACTGGTGCTTCACTTAGAAAGCTTGATACAGAAGTCATCAGTTTCACGTACATACACGATCATGTTTGCCGTGGTTAACAACCGAGCAACCAAATTCAGTATTTGCATTCAAAGTGTTTTGTCATCTTTGCTCAAGATACTGCTTCAGACTTCTGAAAATTAGAGAGAAATAGATTTCCTGCCTTTCATTTAACACTGCAGAGTAAGAGAAAAACAGGATAGTTGTAGCCAGCTTTTGAAAGTCCTATTATTACATAGTGATGGTGAAGTCTAATCCTCAGAAGCAGTCCGGCATCCAGCTACCACTGAATTTCATTACCTTTGACGATACAGGTTTCTTATTTAAATGTCTCTGTGTATGCAAATTTACACTTTGTTGTAACACAGGAAACTAACTCCAATGAGAAAATGATTGGAAAAGTACATTTGTATTTATTACATGCTACCTGCATCACATCACAATCACCCACTTTTAGTGCTATAGGAAACCTTAAGTTAAAAACAGATCACTCCAGAGGCTTTATTGCATTTTTAACTCTCAAGAAAGCTAGCCTCAACTTACTTGGATGCACTGTTCAGGTTTTCATATATTTAATCAGCAAAATCCAATTTATCAGGTTTACATATCATGGATAGAGATATATATATTCCAAATAAACCCTTTCTGAAATCTCTTCATATGTTCTGTATAATTTCAAGTGTCAGAAAATTGGGTTATGATATTTACCTCATTATCTTAGGAGACTACTATAGTCAGCCAGATACTTCACTAAGAACAGCATGCCAATTAACTTCCCTTTTTTTGAAGGGGTGTGGATTATCTAAAAGGGAATTAATTTTATTTCTCAGTTTTATAGTCAACTACTCACTGAGTAAGCCACTTCTTCCAACGTAGCTGAAAAGGACTCAACCAGATTATGTGGAAGATCAGTCAGAAACCCAATCGTGTCAACATAAATAACAGCCATGTGCGAGGGCAGGTAGCCAGCATGGGCTGTAATATCCAGAGTGGCAAACAGCTGATCTCTGGGTTGAAGTCCTGCTTCCCCAGTCAAGGCTTTGATCAAGGTAGTTTTTCCTAATTAAAGAAAAGAAGGACAAGGTTTTTCAAGTAAATATTTAATGTGCAAGGTTCAGGTGAGTTGTATGATGTAACATTATATTTTCCTATCTATTTCACTAACTTAAATCTAGCCTATGATTAGTTATCTGTATCTTGGGAAATCCAAAGATAGTATTAACTTTTATAACTTGGAATCAGATTTAAACCCATGTCTGAAAGCTATGCTGTGAAACCACAAAACGATCAAAACAGAACTGACCTGCAAAGTGGCCTACTCACATCTCTCACCTCTAAGACTATCTGAAGAACACTGCCATGACAGCATTAGGAAACACACTTATGCACTCCTCAGTGCTTCTGTTGTCAAATAAAACAATTCAATATTTACTTGTTAAACCCAACAATAAACAGAAGCACTAATAATATGTAGCTTACCAGGTTTATGCTTTTATTGGGCATTTCCTCATGAACATAATACTGGAGATATTTAATTCATTAATATTTCACAGAATTTAGTCATTAACCCAAAGTGCTCAGCATATACCTTAGTTCAAGCATTTCAATTACGTGTACAAAATTGTAATATATATGTTGTTGAATCTTCAGTTTTAAATGTATGGAAGTATGACACTTAAGAAAAACATACAGCATAATCTAAATCTTTGAGTATATAACTGATAACAAAATTAGTGCAAAGTAAGTTTGTTTTCATAAAGATGTTGAATAAGAAAATGAAATGTTCTTAAGGTAATGTAACCTGAAAAAAGTGTCTAGTCCATAGTCTATTTATGCTCTGTATATCAATTCACTTGTGTAAACTATAAAAAAAAAAGGAAAAAACCTTTAGCTTTATTTAGATTGTTATGAACACATCTCAGAACACTAGACATCAATCAGTGAAAAGCTACAGTGCCTCTTAAGCACATTTCTCAGATCAACTGCCAACTCTCCTGAATTTTCCTTCTATGCCTCGAGCCTTCTCAGTGATCTAAAACTCTACCCATTCTGATCAAGTAAGAAAGATTCATGTAAGGGCACACTAGCAGTACACTCTTCAGCACTATACATAAGTTCTTTTTGGCACAATTTCAAGACTGAAAAAACCCCAAAAACCTAACTACAACAAGGATTGTTTGCTTTCCTAACCATAATCTCATTGACAGAGATTCATTAAGCAATTTAAAAACTAAAATACAAAGCCTATTCGCACTGCAGTGAAATTCTGGCTAGAGGTTCTAATTAGACAATGTAAGCTCTCTTGTGTTACAATTTCATGAGTCTTTGCTTACCACAATTAGTATAGCCCATTACTGAGATAATCGGAAACTCGCGTTTTCTGCGCTGGGTTCTAAGTAAAGATCTTTTTCTTCTTAGTTTCTCCAGGGCATTCCTAATTTTAAGTTCTTTTTCTTTCAACATACGAATCTGTCTCTCCATGAATGTTTCACCTGAAAAGTAGAAATGAATGATTGGCAGAATAGTCTACAAAAGAAACAGTAAACCAAGTTTCTGTTTAACAGTAAACCAAGCTTTTGGGCGACAAGAGAGGTGCCTGAGGACTGGAGGAAGGCTAATGTCACTCCAGTCTACAAAAAGGGCAAGGAGGAGGACCCGGGTAACTACAGTCAGCCTCACCTCCATCCTGGGAAAGGTGATGGAACAACCTGTCCTTGGCACTGTCTCCAGGCACATCAAGGATAAGAAGGTTATTGGGAACAGTCAGCATGGTTTTACCAAGGGAAAGTCATGCTTGACCAACCTGATAGCCTTCTATAAGGATGTAACCAGATGGATAGATGATGGAAGGGCAGTGGATGTGGTCTATCTCGACCTCAGCAAGGCATTTGACACCATCTCCCACGGCATCCTTGTGGGCAAGCTGAGGAGGTGTGGCCTAGATGATCGGGTAGTGAGGTGGATTGTGCGCTGGTTGGAAGGTAGAAGTCAGAGGGTTGTGGTCAATGGGGCCGAATCTAGTTGGAGGCCTGTGACCATGGGAGTCCCTCAGGGGTCAGTGCTAGGACCGGTGCTGTTCAATATCTTCATCAACGACCTGGATGAGGGAACAGAG
>VWZZ01007853.1:249707-280950 GCA_013399095.1 Psophia crepitans | reverse complement strand
TACGGCGTGCCTGCTTGTACGGGTGGGAGAGTGAGAGTCCCCCGCCTCCCTTCAGGGCGGTGGCGAAGCCTGTGAGGCAGCGGGGTCCGGTGCCGCCGCCGTCGCGGCGGGGGTCTACCTGAGGCGAAGGAGAATAAAGGTAAGCGGGCCGCACGGCCGCGGGCGGCGGCGGCTGGGTACGGGCTGCCTGGGCAGGGCTCCCGCCTGGCGCAGCCGTCCCGGCTGCGAGCTCTCCCCTGTCAGTTGCGTTCCCTTCTGCCGCTGGGTTTGGCGGGGGGGACTCTCTGACCGGGGTTTTGAGGAAGCTGCCTGGAATTTAACTCTTTTTTGTTTTCTTTCCTTGACAGTTTTTGGCTGCTGTTTCGCCCGCAAGAGCCAAAGCTTTGTTGAGTTTTTAACACTGCCCATCTCGTTGAAGTTTTCCTCAGAAACGGTGCCGATCGTGTTAGCCTGCTGTCTGTGCCGCTGAAATAATGTGGTGGAAATGATAGCCGAGCCCAACGCAGCCAGCAGCTTTCCCGGCCAAAAGTAAGACCTGGCGCAGGTTGTCTATGAAATTGGTTGGTAAATTAGGGCGCTGTCTCTTAAATTTGTGCCCCGTGGATAGTGGGGCAGTCTGCACTTCGTCACTTTGGGTGGGAGGGAAGAGAAAAGGGTTTTGCTATGCACTATGTCTTGTTATTGATGTCTCCATTTTATTCCCTTTTATGTCTCGTTTAGCATCTTCTTAATGTACCGTTTTACGCGGGTTGACAGGGACCTTGGCCTTCCGAGCTTTTTTGTGCCTTATTCGCTACAGCGCAAATTAACCCACTCTGGAAAAAAAAAAAAAGGGCAGATTAACAGTCAACTCGTGTTCACTTCAGCGGTGAATTTGGGGATGCTGAAGGCAGTGAGGGGGACATTGCTTCTCTGTAGCTGTTTTTATCAGGGATACGTCAAGTCTTCTCCCTTTTGTAATGTATTTTTCCAGTCATCAGCTGAGATGACCTATAAAGCAAATGTATTAATCTCATTGTTTACAGAATGATATTTGGAAGTAGATCAGATATAAATAAATAAATGGTAAGGTTAAAACATTTGGGTATATCTGGTCTAGTTTCAAAGAGTGAAGCTTCTTAGATGTCCAGTGTTGCATGCTTTTACTCATTGCAGTCCAACCTTTGCTGATCCTGTCGCCTTCTGAGCAAGCCAACTCTGGGTGTTTTGCTTCATTAAACTCTGATGAAAGCTGAGAGACATATTCCTCATAGTCAATTCCTCATAGACAATTAATATAGCTTCCCATATGTCCTTTCCAGTATGTTTCGTCTGAAGCCAACCTCTTGGTTTCAGAAGTTCCAGTAAGTCACTTGGCAATTGTTTAGCTGAGCTTCTTATGTTGCTTCGAAAAGATGAAGCAGTTGTACTGAAATTTATAATTTTAAAAATCTATAGGTAAGAGTCTTCCAGTAACATAGATTAATTGGGTTTTTTTACACAGCTAAAGGAATAGTTATCTCTCTTTTAAAGAGGTAGATTTCTTTTTCAGTGTGGATTACTAAATCTGCTCCAAATGATTATTAAGATGAACTCAGAAATTCTCACAATAATATTGTGTTTGAGTACCAGGTGAAGGGCTTTGCTTCCTTCCTACTTCAGCTGTTTTTAGCTCATTGGTAATACTTCAAGTACTAGTGGAAGGACTGTATTGTGTCAGGAATGTGAAGTAAAAATGAGTCTGCGAGCCATATGTACAGAACATAAGGGTGAAAATTAGTATGAGATAAGAATGGCATTCTGCCTGTTTTCTTATGATTGCTAATGGAAACAAAGTAAATGGTTGAGATCTCTTACCAGTGCATGAGGCGGTGAATACAGGTATGCAAAAATGCTCAGTATGGTGTAGACGAACAAAGCAGAGGAAAATAATTTGTCAAACCTACTGTTGCATTCAAATAGTTGAAAAGATATTAAACAGAGTTATATATAAGGCTCGCTGCAGAAGCATTCGCATCATCCTCGACTAGATACAGTGGTTCCTATTTTGTTCAAGAAAATGAGAGTTTGTCTTAATTCTTTTTGCAGTTTCTTCAACAGAAATTATGAGTATTGATAGTATCTTGATTTTAAAAAATCAATTTTTTTTTGGTAGGTTTGTTGTTGTAGCACAGTTCTTCCTGTGGCATTTCTATGTGCTGTGTTGCACAAATAACCAAAGCAATTCAGAAATGAAATGTTTTTTTAGTATTGGTGTTTAGTGCTTGGTTGCACTGGTTGAGTGTTTAACACAGATGTTTGATGCATGTGTGAAAGTTACTCTAACCAGGTTTCATCACAGAGATGTTTTGCTTGGTGTTGTTAGCCCAACACAAGGAAGCTGTAGCTCAACTGTCTTTTCATTCTTGCAGGTTTTGCTGAGCTTTGGTAAGGATGCTGTTCCATATACCAGGCATTCACTTACTTTGTTGACCCCCTTTTGCTACAGGCATATTTTGCCTGGCGTAAGCAGCACAGGGCCAGTAGATGCCATCTGTAGTGCCGTCCTTCAGGATGTACTTGGGAAAGAGAAGCATGAGTTAATAAAGCTTCAAAGAAGTATATTCTAGACAGATATTAAAAGCAGTACGTGATCAGACAAGTACTTGACTGAACTGTTGTGCAGCAGTTCTGGTTTTTTTTTTTTGTTTAAGTGTTTTAATTTAACGTGGACTCAATTATAGTTGCTGTAATCAAATTAAATACATTTGGTTTCATTATGGGATGGAATAAGTTGCTAAATTGTACATGCAAACAATTCTGGAAAATTGTTTGAGAGTGTATTGAGAGTTATGTTGAGGTATAATGCAGAAACAGGTAACACATGTTACCGCAATGTTGGCTGGCATCTCAGTTGAAGTTCTAGTGAAACAGTGCAAGTAAGAACATGTTAGTCCAGCCCCATAATGTTGTGTTCTGCTTTGAAATCAAGAGAGAAAGGATTTAATCACATAGGAGAAACAACTCCTTGACAAACATGTTTGGATTATTTTTGTTTATTTATGGTCTGTAGAAGAATCTGGGAAGATCTAACTGGCCTCAGAAAAGCAATATATACTGCTATCACTTGCTGCTTGTTCTTTTTCAACTAGGAAGTCTCTGGTGGTGCTTAAAACACTTCATTTTTGTGGCTCACAATTACAAATCAAAGAAAACATTTTAAAACTGTTGCGAACTATTGCTTATAGCGTGCTGACTTGGTTGTGAGCTATTGTTCATCCCTCTCTTTCTATAACATGACAAAATCGAGACAAATGACATAAGGGTTGGTTCATCCTGAATTATTTTCTTGGCTTCTATCTGTCAAACACTGTAGCATATTTTGAACTTTCCTATGACAAGGCATTAATTGAATTTAACTTTCATGAGAATTTTCTCTGGAGGGGAGTTAAGCATTTGCATAATTGTATTTAGAAATTCAATATATTTTTATAGAACTTTACAAAGTCTTTGGAAGCCTAATTCTACATTGCTTGCAGTGAAGTGTCCCAGTAGATTCAAAAAGTAGAGGGAGATGTGTTTAAATAACAACTTCTGTCTGTTCTTACTAATGAAATAACATCAGGACCTTCATCCTGCAGCTGATGCTGTTCAGCCTCAGGATTTGCTTTGCAGTGGCAATGTCCGACTCAAACAGCCTTGGGAGGAGGAAAAACAAAAGTGCTTATCTGGCATTGATAAACCTAACTGGAGTCGAGCTGGTCCTGCATCCACAGCACGGTTAATTCTCCATTTGGGTTAGCCAGCACTGGATATTGGAGAGTTGGCTATATCTTACTGTAATAGACTGTTTTTTTTTTTTCCTTTGTAAAGTGGTCACTTGTGTTAGTACACTGTCTTGTTGCAGAAGTATCACAAAAATGGAAGTGACTGTACACTCTCATATGTACTTTCTTTTTGTGCCTTCTTATAGTACAAGTCAACTGACTTCATGTCCTGGCCACCATAGTTTAAAGGAGGCCACAGCTACCAATACTGGACCTGCTACACAAGTGGCATCCAGCTCGTCTGCTCAAACATGACTTTTGGCAAAGCATATTGTTAGCATTGGGAATGACGAAAATTGGCATAATTTCATTGCAGATAAATGTATGGCTTCAGATCTTCTAGAAGGTGCATCTTTATAAAATTATTCTTCTATCATATTAGCAATACCCTGCAAATGAAATTTCTTACATGTCTTTTTTCTTCAGCGTCTGTTAGAGACAAAGTAAAACAGTTTCTTCCCCTCATTTTAAATTGTAGACCCATCAAATGTTGCTACCTTGTTTTGTGCAGGGCACCCACAAAGTGAGTGCATACTTGTGTTATTGATTTGTGGTGCAAAGCTCTTAAGTCAACAAAGGCTGCCTAACATCAACATGAGCTTTCTGTTTCATGTACTTACTTTCTAGTTCCTTGATATCTTTGCTAGTTTTGCTAGTTTTCTAATTATCTGTATATCTTACAGGAAAGCAAATAATTTAAAAAAGGCCCCAAATGTCTGTTGTAAAAAGGCACCAAATTTCTGCTGTACTTTAAAAGTCAGCTGTTTGGAAGCTATGTCATTTTGTTACTAAAAACCAGATAATTTATTAAAAATATTAAAATACATATACATACTTTTATTTTCTTCTGTTGTTTGTACTGAAATGTGTATGCTTTGTTATGCTTCAGAGAGAATGCTGTCCGTGATGAGACTGTGCCCGAGTCTGCTGTGCAGAATGGCAGCTGTGTGAGAAATGGCAACCTGAAAACACCAGTAAGCTGATTTTAAATTTTTATTTTTTTATTATGGAATTTATTTTCTGTCTCTTTCAGTTGTTACAAAAGGGAGTATTGCATGAAACTATCATAACACAGTGCATCAAGTCACTGGATACGGTTTGGCCCCCAAATTCCATTCCCATTAGTGCCTCAATGCTGGCTTTTGAACAGTCAGTTCATTTCAGGGTGTGTTCTTCCTGAGCTGTGCATTGTGTGCAGCTGATGTTAATTTGCAAGGTTGTGTGTTTACCCTGTGAGTGAAAAGATGTTAAAGAGCTTCTGTGCTTGCTGTCTATACTTGAGAAATTACAGCTGGCACTGAAAACCCTTCTGGGTAGTACACAGCTGTTCAGAAGCTTCTTTCCTGTTATACCTTCCTATGCTTATGATTCGGTGTTGAGAAAAAATTCAAACTGGTAAGTCATTTCTTTCATCCCCTTCTGATATGGTCATGATTGATAAGGCTTTATTAGTGTCCTTGAAGCTTAAAAGGTAGCACCCTGGGCAAATCATTACAATGAGAACAAGATAAAGTTGTTATTAGGGGATAATTCACGTATCTGTGAATGGATGTTACGTGTTGCATTTTTTTACATACTTTCTTTTCTTGACTTATTTCAGAGAGAGAAACGGAAGGTCCAAGAACAGTGTGAAAACATAAGGAGAAATTCTTCCAGTAGCAGAAGAGTGAGCCGGCTGCAGAATGGAGAAGTGGTTGAGGCAGTTACGTTGTTTGAAGTCGTTAGCATGGGGAAGCACGCCATGCAGGTATTTCTGACTCTGAATTCTGAGAGGAGTTGGTGGAGGGAAGATGGATAAACAGTGGTCATTTGACTTATACTCTGGAGCACTGAGATTTTGTTCTGCTTTGGCACAGATGGCGAAGAAATGTGTTTGATTCATAAAAGCTCTTATGAGCACAGCTCTTGAAAAGAATGGATCTTCAAGAAATCAGTGAAAAAGTAGCTGTCAGACATTTAAAAAGAGGGAGGAAGTATGTACCTAAACCAGTCTTCCTAAAGCAATGAAGCAATGTCTGAACACAGGAAAAGAGAATTATTTGAAAAAATACAGAAAAGATTTATCAGCAGAAAATTTTGGCTGTTCAGGATTCTGAAAATCAGTTTTCTTTTTTTTTTTTTTTTTTCTGGAAGCTCACCGTTTGGTATTTTTCTTTTACCCCCATTCCAATACAGTTTGGCAGCAGTCTGCATAATAGTCAGGTTCCCTGTGCATCTATATAGGCAGCAACTTTCTTCAGAGCGAGAAAGCCCATCTGCCCATATTCTGTGAACATAGGTGCATATTATGTTTGTGTATATGTATGAAGGATTAAAACCTGGAGCCCCAAATATTTTTTATACAGGGTTATATATATAGTGTCTGTAAGCAAAATGTGTGTGTGCACACCTGAGAAGTACGTTAATATTTTGAATGCAGTACCTTCGTTTTTCCAAGATGTCTGTGTGGGTGGACTTTTGCCATGCTACAGCTATGTTAACGTCAGTAGAGCTCCCTGAAGAGCTCAGCTTCTGCTGTGCAAAGCATGATGTAAAGGGCTTGGAAAGGCAACAGTCTGAGTCCAGGCAGCTGCTGCTAGAATTCATTAGACCTGTGTGGCACTACAGGTGGGCTGAAGCCTGGATGGCTTGTCCCAGCAGGCTTGTGCCACATACACCGTAGGCTGTACTGCCCTAGAAATTAAATTTGGAGTTACTTTTTAGTTTAAGTGTAGCGTGTGAACTGTTACAGCTTCCTGCACAAACCACGTGCTGGAAAAGAAGAGAACTGCCAGGGACCATTGATAATATAATTATTAGGTGGTGCAGAGATTAATTTTTTTTTAAAAGTTATTCTGGTTTAACCCTAGCTAGCAGCTCAGCCCCACAGAGCCGCTCGCTCACTCCCCTCTGGTGGGTTGGGGGAGAGAATTGGAAGAGTAAAAGTGAGAAAGCTCATAGGTTGAAATAAAGACAGTTCAGTAGGTGTAAAAGCATAAGTCATGCACAGGCAAAGCAAACCAAGGAATTCATTCCATGCTTCCCATAGGTGGACAGGTGTTCAGCCATTCCCAGGAAAGCAGGGCTCTGTCATGTGTAATGGTTACTTGAGAAGACAAATGCCATCGCTCTGAATTTCCCTCACCTCCTTCTCCTTCCCCCAGCTTTACATGCTGAGCATGACGGCATACGGTATGGGATACCCCTTTGGTCAGTTGGGGTCAGCTGTCCTGGCTGTGTCCCCTCCCAACTCCTTGTGCACCCCCAGCCACTCACTGGTGGGGTGGGGTGAGAAGCAGCAAAGGCCTTGGCTCTGTGTGAGCACTGCTCAGCAGCAATGAAAACATCTCTGCATTATCAATGCTGCTTTCAGCGCAAATCCAAACTGTAGCCCCTGCTAGCTGCTACGGAGAAAATTAACTCTATCCCAAACCAGTACGAAAGTGAAACTGTTACCTGAGTGCTGACAAGAAATCAGGAGGGGTTTTTTTTTGTTTTGGTTTGGTTTTGTATATTAAAATTATAAAAGCTGTGGTTACTTTCCCTGTTAACAGCAAGCAAAGTGTCTGTGAGTGGCAGCATTGCCTAGAGCAGAACTTGTGATTGAGCAGTTGAAGACTTCATTTTGCCCCAGAAGGAGTCTTTTGTGTGTGCTGTTAGAATTCGAACAAAACGATGTGTTTTATTTTTGTAATTTAATGGTGATGGAACAATGTTAGTTTGTGTCTTTATTGTGGATATCCTCAGTGATGCAGCATGCTGTGTCCAGCTCCTGACTAATGAGTTTCTTTAATCTGTTCCAGTCTGTAGTAGATGACTGGGTTGAAGCTTATAAACAAGACAGGAATGTGGCACTTCTTGATCTGATCAACTTCTTCATTCAGTGCTCAGGCTGTCAAGGTAATTTACCCTCTTAGTAGCCCTTTCCATTGTCTGTGGGTGAGAGTACTCTGAAGTGTGCTTTCTAAAATGGAATTTTTCTTTCCAGTAAATCATGTACTTATAATCTGTACTGTTCATTAAGACAAACTCCAGATGGGCAGTACTGATAGTAAAGAATGCTGCTGCTTAAATTCTTTGACTCTCTGTTTACAGCATGCCAACTCTCTGGGCTGTATTTGAACATGGTTTGAAGGTCAGGTTGCTGAAGTGGCGTGTCACGTTGCTTTGCCGAATCCCCACATAGGGAAGATGTTTTTGATGGCTGTTCTAATTAAAATCCAGTGTTTTGATTGCTATTGATTTTGTAATTTCCTAGTACTTTTGTTTTGCTAGTATCTTTGTTTGAAAATAAAGGGCTTGCAAATTAAGCTCCTTGCTTTGGTGGCTAGGAAAGCAGTCTCTTGCCTCATTGTGGTTACTTGGGCCAGAGGGTTGTGAAGCTCTCCGTTTCATAACAAATGTTGAGACACAGTGACTTCTGGAGAAGTTTGCTAGTGAAATGCTTCAGGATGGCGAGTAAGAGTTTTAAGAAGACTGTTGTATTAGTTTGAAACTTCTGCATGCATTTAAGCAGCTGAAATGTACCTTTTACACTTCAAAAATATTTTCCAGTTCTTTGACTAATAAGCCTTCTTTTATGGAAAATGTTTTGGGGTCTTTGACTAGCAGTGGGCAAAATTTTAGTAAA
This sequence comes from Psophia crepitans, assembly GCA_013399095.1. Classification (NCBI taxonomy): domain Eukaryota; kingdom Metazoa; phylum Chordata; class Aves; order Gruiformes; family Psophiidae; genus Psophia; species Psophia crepitans. The sequence goes on along the minus strand of VWZZ01007853.1, from coordinate 272,556 downwards.
TCCTTGAGTTAAAGGAATGGAGAGAGAAGATAGCCATGCCAGACAGCACAGGGCAGATTAACCTCATGTGAATTTCCATTTTGATTCGTCAGTGTTTTCTACTATAAATGAATTTAATGGAAAGCTAGAGTGGGACTTTTTACAAGGGCATGCAGTGATAAGACAAGGAGTAATTGGTTTAAACTAAAAGAGGGGAGATTTAGATTAGATATAAGGAAAAAATTCTTCATTGTGAGTGTGGTGAGGCACTGGCACAGGTTGCCCAGAGAAGCTGTGGCTGCCTCCTCCCTGTCAGTGTTCAAGGCCAGGTTGGATGGGGCTTTGGGCACCCTGGTCTAGTGGAGGGTGTCCCTGCCCATGGCAGGGGGGTTGGAACTAGATGATCCTTGTGGTCCCTTCCAACCCAAACCATTCTGTCATTCTATGAATTTATATTTCCCTGTATAATATGTTGCCTGTAAACAGAGATGAAAGAGTCTGAGTCCCTGTTTCTTGGTGTTTCTAAATTTAAAATTAAGTTCTTGCTGTGGTTTGGACTTGATTAATGTAATATACATGTCAGTAATTCTTCTTTTTAAAACATTACTTTTCTAGGAATGGTAACAGCAGAGATGTTTCAAAGTTTGCACAAGAAGGATGTCATGCAAAAAATGACAGAGACCTTTGATGAGGTAGGCACAGCTTTGACTTTGCATGACTTTTTCATATAAACAATAGGCTTTACCTTACCAGCCAACCTGGACAGAGTTCCTGCTGCTTATCAGAAGCTATGTCCCACTTCCTTCCTCTAGGAAAATAATCCTGCTTTTCACAAGAGAATTTTTGTGTTTTAATGACCCATTTTAGCAGCAGCAGGATATTATTTTTTTTTCTCTGTAAGTTACTTTTATTTTCAGAGTTTTATTAGGGCTAGCTAACTGCAGTCTTCCTGAATATGACTTTCTCTTGGGAGTTCTTTTGATAGTGACTTTATAGAGGTAAATATAACCCAGCATTGCGGCAGATAAATGGTTCCTTGGTACTTGGTTGATAGGTCCTTTTAAAAATGCTATTGTAGATTGCTGATGAGCTAATTCAAAGATATTTTTAGTTGATATTTTTATTTTCATCTTTTCCTTCTGTTTTACTGACAGTATGGATTTTTATAACTACTGTGTCATATGAAAGAAGAAAAACGCGTTTCTGATTTTTTTATTGTCAAAACAATAGTGAATATATATTTTCTTGAGGATTGTTAAGAAAAATGCATAGCTTTACAATACTCTTTCTCTGTTTGAGTGCTTCTTGGCTAATTATGCCAGCATCAAATTTTCCGCAGCGTTCTCACAGTTGCTTCTGTGCTTTTTTTCTATATTTGCCACCTCTGAATTGATTTGTCAAGCAGCAGCCATCAACCTTGCTTTAATTGAGCATCTCTCAAAGACCAGCTGCTGTAGAAATTCCCACAGAGGATGAATTTGCCAACATGTTTTTCTTCGTTTTAGAGGTGTAGTAGCACTTGGGCTAATTTTTGACAGAAACGATCCGATATGTGTCTGGCCATATGAATTAGTAATCTGGCGCTTCTTTCTCGACTAAATTAGCCCTGAAATAGCACTCATGACAGAGTAGGCACTCTGGTAGGTACAAAGATGTGATTATTGTTGTCATCAGCCTGGATGTGTTACAGCTCTGTAACCTTTTCACCCACCCTTGTGTGCAAAAAAGGAAGGTTCTGTAGTTGCCTTAGAAGCGGTAATTCTGCATGCTATAAAAACAAAGTAACTTTGTTTTTGGGGCAGTATTCTGACCTGCCACTCAAGTGAAGCGTTTTACTGATGGAAGGAAGTGATCATAGAATCATAGAATCACTAAGGTTGGAAAGGACCTCCGAGATCATCAAGTCCAGCTGTCAACCTAACACCACCATGCCTACTACATCATGTCCTGGAGTGCCACGTCTACATGTTTTTTGAACGTCTCCAGGGACAGCGATTCAACCACCTCTCTGGGCAGTCTGTTCCAATGCCTCACTACTCTTTCCGTGAAGAAGTTTTTCCTAATATCCAACCTAAACCTCCCCTGACACAGCTTGAGGCCATTCCCTCTTGTCCTGTTGCTTGCTACTTGGGAGAAGAGACCGACACCCTCCTCACTACAGCCTCCTTTCAGGTAGCTGTTGAGAGCGATCAGGTCTCCCCTCAGCCTCCTCTTCTCCAGGCTAAACAACCCCAGTTCCCTCAGCTGCTCCTCATAAGACTTGTTTTCCAGTCCCTTCACCAGTTTTGTTGCCCTTCTCTGGACACGCTCCACCAGCTCAATGTCCTTCTTGTACTGAGGGACCCAAAACTGGACACAGTACTCGAGGTGAGGCCTCACCAGAGCCGAGTACAGGGGGACAGTCCCTTCCCTACTCCTGCTGGCCATGCCATTCCTGATGCAGGCCAGGATGCCATTGGCTTTCTTGGCCACCTGGGCACACTGCTGGCTCATGTTGAGCCGGCTGTCAACCAGAACCCCCAGGTCCTTCTCTGCCAGGCAGCTCTCCAGCCACTCCACCCCAACCCTGTAGCGCTGCCTGGGGTTGTCTCGACCAAAGTGCAGGACCCGACACTTGGCCTTGTTAAACCTCATACAGTTGGCCGTGGCCCATCGATCCAACCTGTCCAGATCTCTCTGGAGAGTCTTCCTACCCTCAAGCAGACTGACACTGCCTCCCAGTTTGGGGATCATCCTCTGTTAAATACTCTCTGTCTCTGTTTTTTTCTTTTTTTGTTAATTCAAAATCCAGTGAATTCTGCAATTCTTTGTCTGTTTTTTATATAAACTGACTTAAAAAAACCTCCCAAAATTATTTGTACAGAAGTATTTTTAAAGACAGTATCTGTCAGCTTGTTTATTACTCTTGATATGTTATGACTAGTATTAAGCCAGCATGAATATAGAAAAAAATTGTCTGAAGCAACCATTTTTGTGTTTACCATGGTTATTAGGTGATTGAAAAAAATGTCTGAGAATTGAACCAATTTCTTGTAAAGCAAGAGCAAAGTGTTTTGTTACTTTCAAGGGAGTTGTTTCCTCTTTGGATTTCTTTTTGCATGGAGTTGTCTCATCTTTTTCATAAATAAGATGAGAGTGAAACTTACTGATTTAGTTGAAAAGTAGTGCCATATAGGGCTACTGTGATTTCAAAGATATTTTTTGAAAACAAGTTATAGTAGTAGTGAAGTAGTAATGAGAGTGGAGAATATTACCAGATACCTGGTTGAGTACCTCATCTTGCCTTTTGATTTATACTGTTTGTTTATAGCATTTGGAGGATTGGAAAATTAAAAGCTTTTTCTGTAGTTCTTTATTCGTGATCCTTCGGTGATTTAACCGTTGCTTTGCTGTTCAATTAATTAATTGTAACACTATATCCATATACCAGTGCTTCCTCCAAAAACTCTCACTAGTGTTAGTGGGAAATGCTAGTGAAGTTGAGTCTGGCAAGAAATGTAAAGGGCAACAAGAAAAGATTTTGCAAATATATTAACAGCAAAAGGAAGGCCAGGGAAGGCATGGGCCCACTGCTAAATGGGGCCGGGACCCTGGTGACGAAGGACACGGAAAAGCCCGAGGTCCTCAATGCGCTCTTTACCCCTTCTTTACTGGTAAGACTGTCTTTCCAGCAAAAGACTGGCTTTCAGAAATACCAGATCCCTGAGGCCAGAGAGAAGGTCTGGAGCAAAGACCACTCTCTGTGCAGGAGGATGAGGTTAGGGAATGCTTGAATGGACTGAACATACCTAAGACCTGTCTGTCTGACAGACTGTTCGCAGAAGTGCTGAGGGAGCTGCCTGATGACATTGTGAGGCCCCTTTTGATTATCTTTGCAAAGTTGTAGTGCCTGGGAGAGATTCCTGAAGACTCAAAGAAAGCAAATGCCAGTCCTGTTTTCAAGAAGAGCAAGAAGGAGGGTCTGAGGAACTCTGGCTGATCATCCTCACCTTGATCTGTGGGAAGGTGATGAAGCAACTAATTCTGGAAATGATGTGCAGAGGCCTGAAGGACAAAAAGGTTATCAGGAGTAGTCAGCATGGATTTACAAGGGGAAATTCCAACTTGGTAGCTTTCAATAATGAAGTGACCAGCTTGGTGGATGAGGAGTGAGCAGCAGATGTTATTTGTCTTGACTTCAGTAAGACTTAACACTGTCTCCTCATAGACAAGCTGATGAAGTATGAGTTAGTTCAGTAGAGAGTGAGGTGGACTGAAGACTGAGCTGAGGCCTATGACGTAGTGATCAGTAGCACAAAGTCCAGTTGCAGGCTAGTCACTAGTGGTGTACCCTAGGGTTCGATATTTGGGCGAATAGTGTTTAACATCTTTAATAATAGGGCAGAGTGTAGTCTTGGCAAGTTTGCAGATGATACGAAACTGGGAGGAGTAGCTGCTAGACCAGGTGGTTGTTCTGCTGCTCAGAGGGACCTCAACAGACTGGAGGCTTGGGCAGAGGGGAACCTCATGAAGTTCTTCAACAGGAAACTCCATGAACCGCAGGAGGAATGACCCCATGCACCACTACTGTCTGGCTGGAAAGCAGCTCTGCAGAGTAGGGTCTCTATGTCCTTATGGATGACGAGATGAACATGAGCCAGCAATGCGACCTTGCGGCAAAGGCGACCAACAGCCTCCTCAGCTGCATTAGGCAGAGCATTGCCAGCAGATCATGGGAGGTAATACTTCCTCTCTGCTCATACTGGTGAGACCACATCTGCAGTGCTGAGTCAAATTCTTGGCTTTCCAGTACAAGAGGGAAATGGGTTTACTGGAGTTAATCCAGCAAAGGGTCACAAAGATGATTAACGATCTTTCAAATGAGGAGAGGCTGAGAGAGCTGAGCATGTTCAGTCTGGAAAGAAAATGGCTCAGAGGGATCTTTTCCATGTGTAAAAATACTCGATGGGGTGGAGTGGGGAAGAGGAAGCCAAACGCTACTCAGTGGTACCCAGTGAGACACTGAGCACAAGAGCAAGCCAAGATGGGCAATAGGCAAAACTTAAAATGTGTGGAATTTCACCTGAATACAAGAGAACACTTGTACTGTGAGAGTGGTCTAACAGTGGAACAGGTTGCCCAGAGAGGTTGTGGATTCTCCATCTGTGAAGAAATTAAAAAGCTGACTGCACATGGTGTCATCTGACACTGAGGGGACTGAAGACAAGTTCTCCTAGGGATCATTGACAGATTGATGACAGCATTAATTGTAGTTACGATTAAAACTGTATTTTCTTAACAGGATATTATGATTAGTATAGCACAGAATTTGTAATTAGAATGGCACAGGGTTTCCACCAGCAGAATCAATATAGTACAATCTATAAGTGGCATAATACAGAATTTATAATACTACTTATGATTTCCAGTCACCGAAGTAATACAGAATATGTTATACAATTTAACTTGTAATTTCTCATCACTTGGACCCTCTGCAGATCAGGTCAAATCTTAATACATGGTTTGCTGTATCAATATGACAGTCATAATCTAGGCTTGAAAGTCATATGAAAGAATATGACCAACTCAGCTTGGTCCTCAGAGGAAGTAGATGACTGTGGAAGTGTCCTTGCCATTGGGACGTCAACGGGTCTCACAGTCCAGCAGCAGCTCTAGTCCAAGTCCCACTCAGGCCTTGTAACCGCTTGATTTTACGGACAGTGCTCTGTGTGCTGTTCTGTGATGGGGCCATCACCACTACCTGCCTGGCGGGGTGCCTGGGACCTTCAAGGCTGATAAGGAAGGGAGTAATCGGCCTGCTGCCTGGGAACCTTGAAGCTGGTAGGGAGGGGAATAAGAAATCTGTTTGGTTTGTCTACTTGGTTCACAGAACCGTCAGAGCCTGATAACGAGGGAAAGGGAACAAATAACGTGACCCACTCGGTCACAGAGAATGGCTGCTTGCCTCGTAAAAGGGCGTTAGTTATGCTAACCACATAACTGGGGGTGGGAGCGGGGAGTGCTGGTCACACACAGCACGGGGCAGCCTCTTCCGCTTTTCTTCCTCTATGTGGTGTTTTATTTCTTGCAGTGGTTCTTTGTTCATTTGTCTGTTTCCTTCCCTCTCCCATTTTCTTGGTGAAATGTTTAGCAATAGAAGAGTTAAGTTTGATGCTAACTGCACATCCAGTTGGGGATAGGAATGCTTGTACTTCACTGAGCCTAATAAAGAACTGTAGATTTCATGGCTTTTATCTTGGGCTATTGCAGAGTTGAGGAAATATCTCTGAATCAAGTCACACCAGTGCTGAAAAAGTTGCTCTAGAACTTGAAAAGCTCAGAATGATTTTCTGGGGTTTAGATGTTTTACAGTACCTAGTTACTAAATGTTGGAAAGGGATATATTCTTGGACTTGCTGGGGAGGCATATCATAGAATTAATAATGAGGATTATACCTTGTATATGTTTGCTTATAAATTTTAAAAACAAGTTGTTTCTTACTTGTAGCAAGAAAACTCAGGTTTTATATAAATGTGTGTTTTTCTTCTATCATTGATTATAAGTAAAAAATAATGAGAAGGGATGAGATTTTGTTTAATGTGTTGGATTGTACAAGCCATGTGTAAGATAAATTGTCTTAAGTTTTAATAGCCTTTCAAATATGACATATGGTTTGTGATGTTTTTGTCTTTAGGAATTAACTGCTGCTTTTAAAATTTTGTCTCGTGCATTACAGGAAACTGGGTTGCAGTATAAGAAATTCGTGGCCTATCCTTGGATCCTGACGGTTACTTGGCCAGTGGACATGGTAAGGCTCTTTTGTAGTTCTCTGCAACTTTAGTGGTAACTTCTGCTGTGACTGTATTTCCCATTTCCAGTGGAGACAAATGCATCAGAACTAGTAATTTTAAACTGTGTGTTAATGAATGGAGATAATCGTGCACTCCTCCGAACTGACTCTTGCAACCTGGTCAGGAACGCATTCCAAATTTCCAATGTGCTTTGGGTTGCAGGCATCCTTGAGATTGGTCTGTGTTTGTGCGGTTTTTTTGTGTGGTTTTTTTTTTTTTCAAGAAAGCAGTTGATCTTGAGCTTTGTAAACAAAGTTACAAGAGAAGAGCGTAAAGTGCACTTTCTAAGTACAGGAGGTTATTCTGGATGTGAAGCTGCAGATTAGAACACGTCTGAGAAGGTGTTTGACCAACTGAGGGACCAGCTAAGTAGTAGCGTGCCTTCAGGATCATTTTTTTCCATAGTGAATGAAGTTTTGGAATTCCCTGGCTCCATTCATACCTGGAAAGTATCAGGATGCAAATTAATATTCAGAACCATTCCTGGGATCTGTGAGGTGCAAATGAAATAAATGTTCACACTGCCTGAGATTGCCATCTACAAAGTCTTCCTAGTGCGCTCTTCACAAGGCGTGCCGTTTTGTGTGAGGAGTCATTTGAACCGCCATCTGTCTGCTTTCTTCCTGGCAGTATCAACTGTACTGTCAGCACTCTTGTGGCTTTATTGTAAGCTTTACTGCTTTTTGCGTGATGTTAAAGGTACTACCTATTCAGTGCTCTGTGGAGGTTTTTGGAGACTTAGGTGCTCGTGGTGTAGGTGAGTGACTCAGTATTTTTCATTAAGCCGTAGCCCGATAAAATCCTTAAGCTAGCAGTGCTGCTGTGAGGAAAATAGTTCCATCCTGTCCCATATGTTTATTTCCACTTCCCCAGTGTCAGATCTCTTGTTTAAGGCACGTCTGTATGTTTACATGCTGAACCATCTTGGGGAACTGATGCCACTGAAAAACAGTTTGCCAGAAAGAGCTGCTCTTTTCCAGTCACTTCAGTTTCCTCCTGGATTTGACCATGTGCTTAGAAGAATGGGAAGGATGGGGAAGTGAGGAAGCACTGTAACCTGTGAGAAAGTAGAAAAGGCCAGGAGTGTTCATGGTTCATGCCAGTGAGAGTTAGTTATGGTGCTGTGGCTTCAGATGCCCTCTCCCAGCTGTCTGTTGACAGCTACCTCACATACCTTGCTTTCAGATGTGAGCCATCATGATAGTGTAGCTCTAACGAGGCTAGTTTGTACCTGTGCTTGCTTGTAACCTAGTTGCATATCCTTACTTTGGAGTAATAACCATGCACAGTTAGTGGGGAGCTGAGATGAAGCTGACTGTCAGGAAAACCCACTTTGTTCAGTGGGAGAGGTGTAAATGGTGTGCACAAACAAAATGAATCAGTGTGTTTTATCTTGATTCTTCTTTCTTGTGCAGGACAATGAAGACTACCCGCTGATTAGAACGGGACCCTATTGGAAGAAGTTCAAGGCCAATTTCTGTGAATTTATTGCAGTGCTTGTTCAACAGTGCCAGTGCAGCATCCTGTATGATAGTTACTTGATGGACACGATCATCTCGCTGCTTACAGGCTTAGCAGACTCCATGGTCAGAGCATTTAGACACACAAGCACTTTGGCAGGTAAAATAACTCACAGAGTTGCTGTAGATTGTGAGCTTTGTTGACTTGTGTACAAAAAAAACTGCTCAAAACTGGAACTCTCTTTACTGGAGCAGTTGTTCTGTTCTGTATTGACAGTGCCTCCCTCCTAACGTATGTTACTGTAATATAAATAATTTGTTCCTGTGTGTATCTGAATGGAATTTGAGTGCTTTAAGTATGATAGATCTAGACCAATTTTTTTTCTAAAGAAAATGTCTTAATGTCTGACATTAATTTTAGAAATATGCTGTGTTCTGATTCTTCTTTTTTTTTCTAGTAACTGATTTTTCAGTCAGTTTTCTATTTTGTTATTTTCTTCCCTCTGCTAATTAATGTCGTGAGGTTGCATTAAATGCTTCACCTATGAAAGCTTCCTTTGGAGAGCTGTTATTCTTGTGGTATCTGTGCAAAAAAGAACACTGCTTATAACACTTGGTTTCATGCAACATGCAAATACTTTTCTTTTTTCCTAAAGCCAGTAAATACCCTCTGTGCCATGCAAAGAAGACTTAAAGTTTAATTTGTTTTAAAGTACACTATTGGCTGTGAAGGCTCAAAAACCCACTTGAAATCTATGCAAAATGACACCTAATGATCCTTAGAAAAAAGTTTGTCAATTCAAGTAAAATATTAAGATTCCCAACCTTTTATGGGCCAGCTTCGCTGTTGTTTTGGGTTGGATTTTTGTTTGGGTTTTTTTTTGTTGTTGTTGTTGTTTGGGGTTTTTTTGTTTGGTTACTGAAAATCACCTGTTCCACAACTCTAGATTCTTTTGCAGAGAAATGAAAATTACGTAAACTAAGGAGAGAGTTACCCAGTAAATTACTTCTCTGACTAGACCCCTTGACAAAAATTGTAAATCGCCAGTACTGTCACTAAATTTTCCTTTTTTTGGTAATCGTCTGCCTTTAAAATAAACACTGTACTGTAAAACAAATTACTGTAATCTAGTAATGTTGGTATTTTGGATAATAAACCGGATTTGGCTAACCATATCCTTTTTGTGGCAAAGTGGTGAACTTATTTATGCTCCGTATCTAAGCTAAATATGTTGGGTTTGTTTCTTTTTTAGCTATGAAGCTTCTCACGGCAGTTATAAGCGTACATCTGAACCTTGATGTCAACAAGCACAATGCTCAAAGATTATATGAGGTGGAGAAGAAGAGGATAAGTGGCAAGAGGACCAGTTACAGACTTGACCAACTAGAGAGAAAAAGGAAAGAGGTTAGGCAGGTGTCTTGTATGGGAGATGTGTGAAGATGTAAAAAGAAGGATTGCTGGCAGCTTGCTTTTGGGTGACTGCAGTTCGTTGAGGTTTATGTGTTTATCTGATGTGTGGTGTAGAGCAGTGGTGACTGGCTAGATTAAGAGGTACAAAAATGATTAAGGTAATAACTGGCCTACGTACTGTTAACTTGTGATGTCTGTCTAACTAATTACTTCTCTAAATTGGCATCATTAGCCCTTGATCTGTACACAAATATGGGTTTAGCCACACATATAATTGCATTAGTACCTCTGGTGTTGTGGGAGTGCAGTTTTGCATATGTTTATCCAAATTATAAGCCAAAATGTTAGTTCTTGAACTGAATTTCAGTGAATGAAAAAGGACACAGGATAGCTGTCATCTCTGTGCAAGTAACACATTGTAGAAGTGGTCATAGCTTCAGGTGTGTCTTTCTTGCAGTTCAGTTTCTGTCACACTGTGCTCATCCAGACAGCTCCATGTCAGCTCCCAAAGGCAGGCCTATAAATGTAAGAAAATTATTCTGGCATGAGTGTGGAGGTGACTAGATGTATGAACATCGGGCATAGTTCCTTCTCTCTTGACCTTTGGATGCCCATGGACTTATCTGTTACAGAAAGAACCCCGGTTTTGTGGGAAGAAGTGTTTGGGTGAGACAAAGTTTTTTTAATGTCATCATAAACCTGATCTTATGGGCAAAACAGAGGAAATGTGTGTGTTGGAGGGGGAGGAAACAAACTTGTCACCCTTCCTGATGCCATTGATGAGAGAATGGTTTTATTAAGTGGCTTGGATTTCCAGAAGTTCAAAACTAGATTTCAGGGCTTGGTTGAAATACATGCTCATTGTGAAATAGGTGCATTTTGAAAATTTCCTTGTCTGCCTCTTTTCCATCTCTGTTTAAGTGCATAAAGAGAATTTGGACCTATGTGTGAAGGTTGCTTAGTAGTTGTGCTGTATCTTTCTGTGTATTGATAGGTTAAGACTCACTATATCAACCATACTTATGTGCTGTACCTTGTTTTCCAGGCTAGTAGTTGGTATCTGAGAAATCTTTCATCAGAATGTAGCTACAAAATGGCCAATTGCCAGTGTAGATACAGACCACTCATTTTTGTGTTGGTACCATGTGTAAATGCTGTCGTTTTGCACCACAGCAGTATTGTAAGTGCACTGATGCAAATTTTTCCTGTGTAGTAAATCACGGGTCCAATATTAACATTCATTTCTCTCTGTATTTCAGTATGAGCATAAACTTCTAGAGATACAGAACATGATGAATGCTATTTTCAAAGGGACGTTTGTAAACCGTTATCGGTAAGAATAAAAATAAAGCTGTGATGTGTATCTGCATTCCCAAGAAACTCTTGCTTAGATGGTCCAGATACCAGAATGAAGCTGAACATCCCAGAGATGCTTATGATGTCAAGGAAAGGGTAGCAGTTAAATGATTTTAAAGAATTTGGGCTTACGAAAGGACCTCTCTTAAGTATGTTTGTTAAATTTTTCTTGCTGGCTGTAAAGCAGTGCTTTTGTGCTTGAGAAGATATCTGGAATTACAAAACAGTTATTGCATGAAAGATTTGTAGCTACAAGTGGTCTGTTGACTGAAGACTAACTTAGAACATTAACATGAAGATACTTGTAATATTGGATTATACATGCTTCTGCAATTCCAGAAAAATAAAAATATTGCAAATAATGTAATCTATATATATTAGGTATTTTTAATGCATTAATATTACAATTTAATAATTTCACAGTGATGTGATCCCTGAGATCCGAGCAACTTGCATTGAAGAAATTGGCAGCTGGATGAAAGCATACCCAGATGCTTTTTTAAATGATAGCTACTTAAAATACATTGGCTGGATGCTTTATGATAAGGTAAAGTTTTAATTTTTCTTACTGGGGACAGTAGATGGGATTTTAATTTTATTTTTTTTTTAATTTTCTTTAAAGGATCCTAATGTTTCAGTTCTTGAAAGTAGACATTTAAGACTGTAGTGATACAAAAAATAATTTCATTTCTTCCCCCTTTCAGGTTTTATATTTTAAGCCCTTGTAGCACTAAATAACAGAGAACATTTTTCCAGTTCTATAGCAGCGTGTCCCCCTGTGTGTGCCATTATTTTTATATGTTACTGAATCGGGAGCTATTACTGAATTATAAAGTGGACTATACCTTCTGAGCATGTGCAGTGTTAAACATGGACTAAAATTCTGCTTTTATGTTTGATGGGTACATTTAAAATTTTGTTTTATTTTATAAAAAGGAACGAGTAAGTATTGCCTATTATAAAATAGTCTTCAATGTTGTATTTCTCATTTGGAATTAAATGGATATAGAAATACTTACAGGAAGTCCAGCCATTTCTCAAAGGTTTTTCTCCTTTTCCTTATGGCAAGTTTGTATTTATCTTTTTGAGCAGAGGCACATTTAAAAATCAAAAAACTCCCAAACCACCAAAACCGAAAAAAAACAATCAAAAGAAAACAATAACTCAAAAATATGCTGGATCTCATGCTTTTAAAATGCATGAGAGATTTTAGGAGGATAGGAATATTTATTTTGAATGGCTAGTAACCGAAACTGGCACACTTCTGCAGGGCACCTTTTAAATTGTGTATAGCTTCTGTATAAAGTCGTCAGTTTTGTGTCGGCCTTAGGTAACGTTTGTGGTCTGTGAATAAAATTGTAGTTTACCAAAAAGCCAGGAGGGGGAGCACAAAGCCTCTTACTTCCCTGCATTGTGCTAGGCTAACAGTTGGGCTTGATCATAAAGGTCTTTTCCAATCAGAACAATTCTATGATTACTGTAAAGGTAGTATTTAGGTTTTTAGAACAACAGATCTATCAATAACTGTCATCTTTTCCTGCATAAATTTTATCTGATCAGAATATCTTTTTAGTATATGTTCAGTTGGGAGAATTCTCGAAAGAAAAGGTCATTTTTAAAGATTATGTGTCTTCACTCCCAGTGTTGTACAGTAAAAATTAACAGCTGGTGTCTCTGATTAATGCACATAGCTAATCCAGTGTCATTTACTGGGAACTGGAAATGGTTGTTTTTCTAAAGGTTACTATCTGAAAGCACTGCAGGTGCAAGCAGAGTGAGATAAAGTGAGAAGTCTCCCATATTCCACGTTTGGCGGAGACCTGGTAGTGTGCCACCACTGGTGGTTGCGGTCCCGGCTGTGCTTTGTAATTTGCAGCCACTGTTAAATTGTCCGATTCCAAAATGAGAGCAGGGCATTTTTGGCAGCAACAGGGGCAGCAGTGCTTTTATATACATCTGAATGTTATTTCCCACTACTCTTCCTTAATAAGCATTTCCATTCCATCTTGTTGGGGGTGGGCGGCAAGAAACTGATATCTCCCAGAGCCAATTTTCTTTTAGAATATAATGTAGAGAAGTTTGCCAAATAATTTAGGCCCCACAGTGGAACAATGACAAAAGTATTCTCACAGTGGGGGAAAACCTGGCCAGGATCATCTATGGTGCTGTAAACCGAGATTAGGTTCAGTCATTTGGGAGGCTTTAAAGCGGAGAGGGGAGGAGGAAGTAAGTCTGAAATTAACATTTTGTCTTCAAAGTCTTTTATTTGAATATAATAATTCTTTCTTCCTCAGGAGGTACCATTTTGTCATTGTACCCTAATACAAAACGTTACACATTTATGTGAAAGGCTGTTTCCTAGGTGCAAGAAGATGCTTCAAACTCAGTGGTAATATGCTCAAAATTGCGTATGAGGATCAGTCTTTGGCCCAGTAAGAGTTGTGGAACAGTGCTGTAAAGATGTATTTTTGAGTCGTTGACGTTCATCTGCTAGAAATAATTCCATTTGTATTTTCGAGGACCAAGCAACAGTTAATACTAAGTCTGACAGCTGTGCACAGTTGAACAATGTTATATATAAGCCCACTCACCTACCAGTGCACTTGTGAAACCCAGGCACCTAATCCATGCCCAAAGGCACTAGTGTTCTTCCAAGGGAATATATAGCTACTAAATCAGCACCCAGAGCCAATCAAACCAGCGCTGCTGTGAGCGGCAGTTGTTGAAGAGGAGTGAACGTGTCCAAGCAGTGCTGCAGCCCATGCAGAGCTCTTTGGGTCACTAGAGCTGCCCACTGTCTTACTGATGTTGTCTGCCAGTCTGTTTGCAGGTCAGGATGAAATATCCCAATGATGTAGCTGAGGGACGGTGTGTGTTCAGAGTATCCTAAAACGTGCTTACGTAATTCCCTTTCACTCTGTCACAGCTTTGAAAGACCAACCAGGCACATATTTTCTCAGGATTAGAATGATAGTTCTGGTGAGGTGAGTAGATGGCAGGGTATTTGTACTTGCCTGTGTTACTGAAGGTAGTGAGATAGCTTCTTGATAATTCAAAATTATTTTACATACTTCTAAAACTATGAGGAGTGATGAATCTCGGAAAGGAGAGGTGACTGAGGAGAAAACACAGCTGAAAACAGGAAGACAGCAGACCTAGTCCTAGCAGAAGTAGTTGTTTGTTCATAGTTCTTAGAGTTAAGTTTTTCAACACTGAAACATATACGTACAGGATTATGACTGAGAGCTTTTGGGAGGGAAGAGGATACCTTAGAAGGCAGGTGGCTTAGTTTAATCTATTAAACTTTATATCTGCAGACCTACGCTTCAGTACCACCTGACTGACAAGTGCAAATGACATTACTAGCTGTGCGCCAAGGTCTGTATGACCATCTGACAAACCATCACAATATTTTTTTCCTTTTTTTAACTTTTTCCCCAGTGCAAATACAGTCTTTATTTACAAAGCAGTCTCATGATAAAATACTGAGGGCATCTGAAGCCAGGATTGCAGTACATTGGCTGAGCTGAGTTTGTGCCAGCGCGCAGTGATGGATACCAAGTTGGGACTGTTTGTGAGTTCTGTGCTGTGGAACCTTTGAGCTGTAGGAAGCAGCAAGTGGGGGCAATAGTCTCTTTCTCAGACAAGGCCTTTAATTTTAAAATACAATACAGAACATGTACAACTAGCGTGTCGCAGACAGATTAGAGAACAGTACTCGTGGTCACCTGTTCTTTCACTTTATATTTCCAGCAAAAAGCTGCCTTATGCAGAACTGTTGGTGAAAGCCTGCTACTGGGTATCGTCCTTTGCTTTCCATCTAAGCAGGTGAACAGGAACTTGTAGTAATGGATAGCTTATGTGTAGGTGGTCTCTTTTCTTGGGTTTCCTTGATTATTCTTACTGCTATTGTTAGCAAGAGGAATTAAGGAAGAAATGTGAAGAGACTGATTCAAAGCCTGCAGTTCATTTAAATATCTCTGCTGATATCCTTATCATTATAAGTTTATAGAACACAGTGACTTTTCTATGTCAGATCCTCAAAATGACTTTCCTAATGCCATTTAAAGCTTTGTCATTTGAAAGATTCAGCAATATACATAAGATAATTTAAAACCTGGATAAGGAAAAGCTCGCTTTTTGAGGCATCTATAAAGCAGCAGTATGAATAGTGTGAAATAACACCTTGCAGGAGTAAAAATATTTTGCCAAAGTTAACTAATTAGGCTACATTTAAAGCAACCCTTCCTGTCTTAGAATGCTTAAACTACAGTGTTCCAGTGTAAAACAGAAACAGGGAGAAGGAGTAACTGTTGACTCTGTATCTGAGAGAACCCACAATAATAAGCTCATGGATTTCTGAGGTGTACCTCTGCCTCTGGGATTTTTTGCTAGATCAGAATTTCTTGGAGTCCTCATCAGTGTTTAATGATTGTCTGAGTCAAATGTTGAAAGGAAGCAAACAATCTGGTGTATGGAAGCATGCTGATTGTATTAAGTAGGTCATCCATACTCTTGTGTTTGTGTATCTTTAAGTGTGTATATAGCACAAATCCTGCATCTTTTGCATTCTTTTGCTTTTATTAACTGTAAAGTTTGTGAGAGTTTCTTTGTCTCTTAGGGAGCCTAACGCAAACTTTGATGTCACCTTTAAGTTTGACTCACTGCAGCCTTCCTCGTGTGTATGTGAGAGAGAGAGACATACATGTGTGCACACAAAAGTAATGGTACTGATATCACTAATAAAAAAGATGAGGCAGTATTTGAGTAGTCTGCTGTAGGCACCCACAAAGAACTCTTATTTACACAATATAAATGCCAGTAGTGAATAACATCAAAGATACATGTTTTTACTGTTAGCTGATTTCTCTTTGTCTTGTAGCAAGCTGAAGTACGGTTGAAGAGTCTTCTGGGACTGCAAGGAATTTATAGCAGGAAAGAACTTGTTTCCAGGATGGATCTCTTTACTAGCAGATTCAAGGTAAATAGATTACTGTTTGCTGTTTTTAAAGTCCGGTTTGGGTACATACACAGGGTCTGACATTTTGATCAGAGCTGATCTCCCCACTGTCTTGACTGTCGGGAGCTTAGAGTACTGCAAAACCAGCCTCTTTGAGCGGATGAGGGAGTTTTGCTGAGATGCTTCCCTCTGTTTCTGTGGAATTTTCTGCTTCACTTTAGTTCATGCACAAAATGGTGTTAGCATGCCTGGTGGTCAGTTATCTCCACCACTCATCCAGAATGGCCCAGATCTTTTTAGTGGATATTTGGCACATGACACAGAATTTCATACTCTAAAGGTCCCTTTTTTATTTGCTGCTCCTGATAATGGGTTAACCTTGTAGATACTGCATTGGCTGACCATGTAGCACAGTGATGTGGGAACGGCTCTCTGTTGGTCCACCATATCAGTATAAATCTTGAAGAAGGATCCCTTATCTCCGTTCTGAACATTACAGATGATACGCTGTAATTTTGAGAGCTTGTTCTGTGACTGCACTGACCCTGTACACTGCCTTTATCATATTCCAACATCCTGACTCATTTAAGAAGTAAGCCCTTTACTTTTTTAATCCTGCCCTTGGTAATGATTTCATCAGCTACTCTTCCCCCTGTAGGGTTGGGCCTTTTCGATATTTGAATAAGAAAACTCAAAGTGCTGTGATTGATATCTCAGTCCCTCTGAATGAGTATGTAACCAATGCCTGCATGTGGTGGTAATTCATGTTCTTTTTGTGGCAGGTGCAGGGCTTACCTGTATGTCAAAGCAGTTGCTAATAGTAAAAAATACCTATAGTACATCCTCAGAGAATAAGAAATAGATTAATATTGGTATCTTAAGAATAAATTATTCGGATTGAAACTTGGCTATCTAAGATTAACCCCTGTTTTAAACAGTTTTGTGGTAGTCCTTTATGTTTCTGGTTAAAGGAAGGTTGCAGTGTAAGCAACTGCAGGACTGGTATTTACAGACTGATGGAATAGCTCCCGTCTGTGTACTGCAATCTCCCTCTTCGTGGAGGGTGCTATGCAACTGGATTATTGCAAACTCCATCCTGCCAATCAAAAAAAATCCCAGTGCAAACACAACACCTCCTTCTCCTGTAAACAAACAGCTTCACACAAAATACAGACTGATCTGGAGTCTTCCAAAGTTTAAATCATGGTTTCTCAGTGATGGGAAAGGTAATTATAGAACCATCCATCCGTCTCCCACAAGTTCCCTCTGTTACCCTTGAGTGTTAAACTCAGGGTTCATGGACTTCCACACCTTGCAGCTGGGTTGTGAGAAAAAGTAAGGTGCAAAGTAAAATGAATGTAGAGATTTAGGAATGATACGTTAAGCGAGAAAGCTGTTAGTGCCAAAACAAACAAATCCAAAGGTTTAGTATACCTTAAAGATGTAGGCCGCACTGAGGGGTGTGAGTTCTTGGGTACACAGAACAGGAAAACTTCCGCTGTTTTCTGAGGTGTTTGCATGTGTATGGAGTTACATTAGTGTGAATTCTGGAGGTCAGGAATATTGCTGCTATTCCATGAAGTACTTTTATGACTCAAATCCTAATTGTCTTTCCAGCGAGGCACTGGCTTCTGTAACGTGTAGGTACATGCACTTTGCTGTTGATGGGGAAAACTGATTATATAATGCTTGTAATTTGAGGCCTACCTTCATTTAACATACTGAAGTGCCAGTAGTAACATCTTAGAAACAAGTTGTCAGTCACTTTTAATTTGTAGACTGTAGTTGATTTCTTGTGAACGCATACTTTACATCTATAAAAATATCATATTACTGCATGATTAATTCGGTTAAAAAATTAACATGCTGTTAATTTTCAGGGGCTGGGGGACTACTTGGTAGTAATCAAGTTGCCTTATGTCTCTTAGGAAATAGCTGCTGAAATAAAAATAAATCTCTGCTCTACTAGTGTAGATGATCTAGCTGTAGCAAAAATATCTGTTTATTGAGAACAAACCATGTTACATCTTTTTATTGTCATTTTACATCCATTAGGATCGAATTGTGTCCATGCCTCTGGACAAGGACCATGAAGTAGCAGTTCAAGCCATGAAACTCTTGATGCTTATGTCACAGTAAATAATTTCTTTTTTAATTTACTGTATTGTTTTAATGGCAACAAGATCCAGATACAATCCTGATGAATCTTCTTCTAATCAGTTACATACTGGGAAACAGTTGCTCCTGGCAGGATATGAATTACAGTTAAGGCTGCTCAAGACATGGCATTTTCTTTCTGTGGGAAATACCAATGTTAAGAAAACCCTCATGCTGAGATTCAGTATGAAAACTACATTTTTATATCTTTATACTTCCCTCTGAAAGGAAATTCCACGCTTTCGTTTTGACTTTTCTCAAACAGAGCATCTGCCTGTCTCGAGGGAAGTCCCCACCCCATCTTCTGTCCCAGGGCTGCCAGGTCTTGACCCAGGACTCAGGGAACTCTGCCATCTTCCCTGTCTCCCAGCCTGGTGGAGGAAGCCCTGAGCTTTGAGGCTGCTGCTAGAATTTGGAATTTCAGATTTTTGGCTCCATGGCAGAGAACGCGGGAGCTATTGAGCCCACAGCAGACTGACTGGAAATGAGCAAGTGTATGATATCTTGGTTTTGCTGAAGTGGAAAACTAACAGAAGAGTTATTTTCTTGGGAAATTACTGGCCAGCCATAGATTTAGTAGGATAATGGCAAGATGGGTATGTGGGGGAAAACTAGACTAATGTTACAGAAGTATTTGAATCCTATTCTGATACATCCCTGAGCAGTGTGTTTTTTGTAGAAATGGCTTTATTTGCAAAATATGTGAAGAATAAATTCTCAGTCCCTCTTTTTCAGTGCAAAATGAGAATTGAAAAACCCATTGCCTTTCATTGTTAATGCAGTTGAGATGTTAGGACTCAATAAGCGTCTCTTCTGTCTCAGAGTGTAAGTTGAGTTCTGCTGGTGCAGATGCTTACTTCCACGTACAGCACAGTGCATTGGCCAATAGCCTTGTGGGATTTGCTTTTCCATTTTAGCCAGAAGTGTTGGTCATTGCTGGGTGAGGATGTAGACTTTGATGGACCAAAGGTATTTACGTTAAATTTCAAATATGTTTGTATATTGAAGTGCTGCTCTATGGTCTCCTGTCTCACTCCACACTCCACTGATTTGAATGGCATTTCTCTAGGCCTACTTCAACATACAGAACAGAACAGCATACGATGCTCTGAGCATCGTATGCTTTTCTGAAGGCAGTACCATTGTTTGGGCCTCACTAGCAGTAGCTAGGGTTATATTGTTTCTGTGTTTACAACATTCATTTCTACATCCCTTGGTTCTCTGTGGTGTGTAGCTATTGGAACAAAGCACAATGCTGTGTCTATGCTTATAACGTGTCCGCGTGCTAGGAGGAGCAGTACACCATTGTTGAAGTACAGAGATGCTGCACACCAGTTACGGCTGCTCTCCTGTATCTGAACTAACAAGTGCTATATTGGCACTGCAGCTGTTTATCATCTCTGGCTTTATTATAAGGGATCATGTTCTCATTAATGCAAGCTGCAGCTATAAAAGTTTGATCAATGTTTCTTTTTCCCTGAAGCAATTTTTTCCTAATTTTCCTTAAATATGGTTTCCAATGTGAATAAATGCCTTCTAAAGTTTTCTGAATGACATTTTCCATCATAAAATGCAGTTTTCATAAGTAAAATTAATACATTTTGAAATAGTTTTTAATGAGGCTGTGTGGAGGCCTAGCAAATACATGCTTCTCTTTCTCTTTGCTCATCTGTTGAGTTGCCATCCTCCTTTCTGCCCCACTTCCATCCCAGTTGCTCTGAGCCCTGCTGATGTGGCTTAATTATTGGAGTGATGAAAGTGGGAACTGGGGATTCGATTAGCAAATTCAATGACAGCTCTTCTCTTTGACAAGACTAGTACTGACCAGTCTATAAAACCTGTGTGAAGAGAATGCAGACAATACAGACAATCACATATACAGGCTTAAGAAGAGCCTGCAGCAAGATGCCTTTCCAGCAGGGGAAAAGCTTATGCCTCTGTACCTACAATAATGTCAGAAAGGACTTGCTGCTGATATTGCAGAAGCAAAGAAATTTCAGGGCTATTGTGTCTCAAATGAGTGTGTCTCAGCTCAAAACCAGCATTTGGATTTTGAGTGGTAATGCTGCTTGATACATTTGGCAACTGAATTCTAGTTGCCCAACTTGCATTTTTAGTGGGACATGAAAGACCTTTCAGATCAAGTTTCTATTTTTAAAGCTACTGGCAAGAGCCTGTGTCTCATGAACTCCCGATATTTGATTTGGAATCATGGATTATTTTTGACAAATAATATAATCTTAACTGGTCAGGTACTGACCTTTAGAAAGCATCTCTAATCCTGGAATAAATATTTTGTTGTTTTGTGACGTGTTGGCAAGAAGCAAGGCCAGGAGTAACTTTTTTCCTCCAGTTTATCCATTGGGTGCTCCGTCACTTTTCTTGGGGAAAATTTGCTATATCAGTAACTCTCTTTTACTGTCTTACATAATTGCCTTTTGGGTGGATATAGTAGCAAGACCTCATTGATAATTCTTTATTTTTGTGATGTATTACGGTTGCAGTGTGTTAGTAACAGCTTTGACCATCTCTTAGCCATCACTGCATTCCAGCCCTACACATTGACTACTGTGTATACTACTAGCCCATAAAACTGCCATGCTGGCCTTTACATTCTCTCTCTTGCTAGCTAGAGAGGTAGTGAAAAGACTGATCTTTTCGATTCACTTAGATGTGTTGCATTATTAAAAACAGAAATTCAAGTGCGGATTCAAAACCCTCTTGCTATCCACATACCTGTTTTTTCAAATCTGTATTTGTATTTTCATCTTGCTTATCTCTGTGAGCTGAGATTTTTTTCTTGTTTGTTGCATGTTGTCTCAACTGAATGCCAAGGTCTTTGGGCTAGTAGGTTTCTATTTTTACACAGCACGATGCGATCCCGAAACTGAAATGAGCCTATGAGGTTTAGCATAATAGAAATTATTAATGCTACTGAATTATGCATAATTGTTAGCATTAATGTTGCAAAGGATCTGAGAGGGAATAGAACT
Source organism: Psophia crepitans (assembly GCA_013399095.1). Lineage (NCBI taxonomy): Eukaryota > Metazoa > Chordata > Aves > Gruiformes > Psophiidae > Psophia > Psophia crepitans. The sequence goes on along the minus strand of VWZZ01007853.1, from coordinate 251,409 downwards.
GGGATGGAAATAAAGAGGGAGAAAACATGAGTGACAGCGAGAGACTAAGGAATCTTACTGAAAATATTGCCCGTTAGGAGGCAAATTAGTGTGGTGTGCCTACTGCCAGAGAATTCTGTTCATTTTTGTGTGCTTAACTGCCTAAAAGAGTAGAGGGATTTTGGAAAACAGCCGCAAAAGCAATTAGGTAACTGTAGTAGACGAATGAGAAAAGGTCACAAGTGGTGCAGGTAGGGACACAAATCTACAAATAGCTTGAATATGTAAATAGCAAAGGGGAAAAATTACTTTGCATTACATTAGTTAAATGTAACTAGAAATTAAACTGAAACCGAAACACAAAACTCTGAAGTTTGAAATCTAGAAGAACTGCCTTTATGAGAACTGTGAGTATATTGCACTTGCTGAGAGCATCACATAAATAGTTTAAAAACTATTTAATGGAGCTGGTAAATACATTAATTCTTGCCACAGTGCTTTGACAGTGGTTGGTAGAGTTAATCCAACTTAAAAGTCAAGAAACTGAGCCTTTTAACTTTCCAGTGTCCTGCTTAGCACAGGAGGCCCAAGTCAAGTAGGAGTGCGTCGGTGTTGTGCTTAATAATCTTAGTCTGCCTTCCGATTCTCAGCTAGACTGGGAAGGAAGTTTTAGTTTGGAGAGGTAGGGCCCACACTGTAGGAGAAACTTGAAAACAGGGTTTGGCAAAGAGTGCCATGGCAAATAATATGATACATGTTACTAGTTCTAGTGGTAGATGTAGATGTCCCATGACGAGTAATTTGCTGTCAGCAGGGAGCTGAAGGCTTTGATTCCCTAGTGTTATTTCATAGCTAAGCCATGGCCTTTGGAGGAGAGACTGACATTCGTTAGGCAAATGCACTGTATCTAACAAGGTTATTCAGAGAAGTCATTGTGCAGAAAACCAGTTACGTTTATTGAAGGCTTAAATGCTATTATAATGCAGTGTTTTCACGTGATTGTAAAAAATAAGCTGAAGAGGGAGACATGCTTTGTGTAAAAATAAGGAAATTATCCACCTTTGCCTTGTTTAGTGGCTTTGCGGAAAAGTAAGGAAATGTTATCTTGAAGCTGGTAGAAGTATCATATGAAGTAGTGAAGCAAATTATACTGCACTATACTGATTTCTTGCATCAGTAACTTGCTTGTAGCAGATTAGGTACTATCAAAAGGGAATGGCACGGACCTCCTCACAGCTCCTTGGTGATTCCTTCAAATCCACCACGTCCCTATTCAGGTGGAGTTATGGTAGTGCTTTGTCAAGTCTATTCTGAACAAAATGTAAGGAAAGACCAAAATGAAAGAAGGGCATGTGCTTTCTCCTGTGTCTTCTCCTTTTTTCTGTTCTCTCAGGTTTATGCTTTCTTGGAAGTTACCATCAGCAGTTTTCTGCCATCGTGCACCTCTATTCAAGAACCTTGAGATTTGTTCTGAAATTTTACCTTTCCTGCCTAAAGGGTTAACAAGCAAAAAATAAGAATTGCATGTCTTGTAGGGTTATGTTTCTTAAACAACATACATTGTGGACAAAACTAACACTAGAGGCAATGTAGGCCCACTGCTGAATGGAGTGGGTGCCCTGGTGACAGAGGATGCAGAGAAGGCAGAGCTACTGAATGCATTCTTTGCCTCTGTCTACACTGCTGCAGACTCTTCCCAGGAGCCCCAGACCCCTGAAGCCCC
>VWZZ01007853.1:156717-248301 GCA_013399095.1 Psophia crepitans | reverse complement strand
TTCTGGGTTAATGTAAGGAAAAACTTTTCCACTGTGAGGGTGACAGAGCACTGGAACAGGCTGCCCAGAGAGGTTGTGGAGTCTCCTTCTATGGAGACATTCATAACCCGACTGGACACGTTCCTGAGTGATGTATTCTAGGTAGTCCTGCCTTGGCGGGGGGATTGGACTAGATGATCTTTCAAGGTCCCTTCCAACCTCTAACATTCTGTGATTCTGTGCTATCATACAGCATCTGTTTAATGTGCATCTTCCTGCATTTTGTCACAGCGTAGTCATAGAATCACAGTGTATTGCAACATGTTAATCCTGTTATAAAGTGGATGGGAAAGGATTTTTGTTATATTGTAGTGGCAACCATGTTATTGTCTCTCTGATCGGAAGGTCTTGGCTTGAACTACCTGCAGTGACAAGGTAGAAATAGGGAGGTAACAGAACAGATTAGCTGATTTTTCTACTTAAAATTTTTATCTCGGACATTAGAATACTTTCAATATATAATTTTTGGTTGATAGGGCTTAGTGCACAAATAATATTTTATAATGTATTTGCAGATTTGGATGTTCAAATTTAATTTAAAATGCAAAATTAACAGATTTTTTTTTGGTTGAGGTGCTATACCTTGAATTAGCAATGTCCCCATAATGTGTGCCAGATCTTTCCCTGCACAGCCATTAAAAACCAAAAAGAATAGGGTGGCAAAACTTTGAAAAGTGCATAGGGCACATTTTCATTTTAGTGTTGTGATTTTGATGGTTGTCATTTGTATAAGCAATAGCACAAAGAGAGGTAGCTCCAGGCAGTCATGTCCCTTGCATACAGTAAAATGGAACAAAAAGCAAGATAAGAAATCTTTCAACTGGTACCATATGCAGAACAAAATGGGCCTGTGATTCCCCCCTAGAATATCCCAACTTCTTCTGCATGACATGTTCACGCTGAAGTGCAGAGAAGATGGTATGTCATGACACTGGTATGTGGTAGGCCATGCCTGTTTATTTTTAGGCACCTGGCAGGCACTTCTGGCTTAACCTTTATCTGTTGCTTGGCATTCTGAGAGCTGTAAATTTGCAGCAGTATTATTGCTGTATTTGAAGTATTCTTTGTATGTTTGATGATTGGCTTATGTATGTAAGAAAGAAGGCACCCGTTCACTGTGGTAGTATTAGTGGTAGTGGTAGCAGGTGTAGTTGAGTGCTGCTACTTCCAGAACCAAGTAAAACCCCAAAGTACTCATTTGAATGGGAGTTATGAGTGTAAACCTCATCGTATCACAGAGAGTAGTGGTTCAGCAGTCTGTAAAAAGTAGCAGTAGTACATACAGATATTTCCTCCCATTCAAGAAAGAAGGAAAAAAAAAAAGAATCAGGTGTCCAAGTGGTGTCGTGAGTGTCTGTCAGCCTGTGCTGCAAAAAATAAAAAATGGGGTTTTTTCCCCTCCTTTGCTTCTGTGCTATTAGGGCGTGTTTCGTATGTAGCCAGAGCTGTGGCATCTGGCCTGCTCTTGTCTTGAGGAGGGAGGAAATACCACTGCTGTAGATTAATGTAACTGGGACAAATTCCTAGCCCCTTTGAAAACAAGGAGGTTGAGTTTTCAGAATCACAGGATGGCTGAGATTAGAAGGGACCTCTGGAGCTCATCTGGTCCAACCCCTCTGTTCAAGCAGGGCCACCTAGAGCTGGTTGCTCAGAACTACATCCAGATAGCTTTTGAGTATCTCTAGTGATGGAGACTCCATAACCTCTCTGGGCAGCCTGTACCAGTGCTCTCACAGTAAAAACATGCTTTCTGATGTTCAGAGGGAGCCTCCTTATGCTTCAGTTTGTGTCCGTTGTCCCTGGTCCTGCCACTGGGCACAGCCTGGCTCCATCTTCTTTGCACCCTTCCTTCATGTACTTACATACATTGACAAGTTCCACCCTGAGCCTTCATGTCTCCAGGCTGAACAGTCTCATCTGTCTCAGACTTTCTTCATAGGAGGGATGCTCCAGTCATCTCTGTGGCCCTCACTGGACTGTCTCCAGTATGTCCACCTCTTTTGTACAGGGGAAGGCCAGAACTGGACCCAGCACTCCAGGTGCAGCCTCACCAGTGCTGAGTGGAGGGGAAGGATCACCTCCTTTGACCTGCTGGCAAGTCTCCTCCTAATGCAGCCCAGGACACCATTAGCTTTCTTTGCTGTAAGGGCATGTTGCTGGCTTATGTTCAGCTTGGTGCCCACCAGGATCCCCAGGTCATTTCCTAAAGAAAGGCAATTTTCAAGGAAAGACAGTTTTGTTTGTACTGGAAAGGCAGAGTCCTTAATACCTACCCAAAGAGATGGCAGGCATATTGCTGAGCTCTTTGCGCTATCCAAACAATTTAGGCAAGGAATTTTTTTTAAATAGAGACACAGAAGTGTTGCATTCACTCTTTCCATAAATGTGCTAAGAAGAGAAAACCTGAAATGTAAAGAGTAAAAAATTCAAACATAAAAAAGTGTACATTTGACTGGCATATTCAGACAGGAAATTCCATTTCAATGTAAGAAAAACGTTTTTTACCATGCATGTGGTCTAACACTGAAAGAGATTGCCAAAGAAGTTGTAGAGTCTGTGACTTAGCCGAAATTCAACCCTGATTGAACACAACCCTCAGCAACCTGCTCTAGCTAATCCTTCTCTGAGCAGGGGGTTGGACTAGATGATCTCCAGAAGTGCTGTCTCTCCTCTGTGATTCTGTGTTGGCCCACTCTAGATCATAGAATCATAGAATATCCTGAGTTGGAAGGCACCCAAGGATCATCGAGTCCAACTCCTGGCTCTACACAGGACCAGCCCAGTCACAGCAGATGACTGAGAACATTCTCCAGATACTTCTTGAACTCAGCCAAGCTCCGTGTGGTGACCACTTCCCTGGGGAGCCTGTTCCAGTGCCCGACCACCCTCTCGGTGAAGAACCTTTTCCTGATCTCCAACCTAAACCTCCCCTGTCACAGCTTTATGCCATTCCCTCGGGTTCTATCACTGGTCACCAGAGGGAGGAGATCAGCACCTGCCCCTTCACTCCCCCTCATAAGGAAACTGTAGGTCGCCATGAGGTCTCCCCTCAGTCTCCTCTTCTCTAGGCTGAACAAGCCAAGGGACTTCAGCTCCTCCTCATACATCTTCCCCTCTAGACCCTTCACCATCTTGGTTGCCCTCCTCTGGACACTCTCCAATAGCTTTATGTCCTCTTTGTACTGTGGTGCCTAAAATTGCACACAGTACTCGAGGTGAGGCAGCACCAGTGCAGAGTAGAGTGGGACAATCACATCCCTAGATCTGCTGGCAATGCCATGCTTGATGCACCCCAGGACACGGTTGGCCTTCCTGGCAGCCTGGCCACACTATTGACTCACGTTCAACTTGCTGTCAACCAAGACCCCCAAGTCCCTCTCAGCACGGCAGCTCTCGAGCATCTCATCCCCCAGTCTGTACGTACAGCCAGGGCTGCCCCTTCCCAGATGCAGAATCCGGCACTTGCTGTTGTTGAACTCCGTGCGGCTGGTGATTGCTCAGTTCTCTCATCTGTCCAGATCTCTCTGCAAGGCCTCTCCACCCTCAATGGAATCAACAGCTCCTCCCAATTTAGTATTGTCTGCAGACTTGTTCAGGACACCTTCTAGTCCTACATCCAGCTCATTTATGAAAACGTTAAAAAGAACTGGCCCTAAAACGGAGCCCTGGGGAACCCCACTAGTCACTGGTCGCCAGCCTGATGTAACCCCGTTTACCATAACTCTTTGGGCCTGACCCCTCAGCCAGCTGCTCACCCATTGCATTATGTTTTTGTCAAACTGTGTGCTGGACATTTTGTCCAGAAGGATACTGTGAGAGACAGTATTGAAAGCTTTACTGAAATCCAAAAAAATAGTATCATGGTAGGTTTGTAAAGAAATTGCTTCTTTTTCAAGCTATCAACGGTTTTTTAGAACTATACATTGAGAAAATGACAAAGGCAGCTTCATAGAAACTAGTGCTTTAAGAAAATCTAAATAATAGATTGACATTAAAAAGAATGAAGGAAACCTTGTCAGACTGCTAGTTTATTTTAGTAAATTTCTCATAGCCTTTTAATATAAAGACTTGCTATATCACCTATTTTTACTCCTGTAAGTGCCATTTATTGTCAGTCTTTACTCTCACTTGTTAAACTTGTAGAAGTTTAATAAATTTGATAGCTCATTCATGGCTTCACAGGACACACCAATGGTTATTCATGTACTCTAATGCACCGTGTTACCCCTTTCAGTTTCTTACTGTTTAACCTCAATGAACACATTTTTACTCTATTTCCCCAGTTCTGTAGCTAGCTGAATAAGAGTCGCATAAATGTTTTCCTGTATGCTGATTTCGTGAAATATATACTCAGAACACTTTCTATATGTCCTATTACTGCAAATATATACTCAAGGGAATTGCATGTTAAGAGGCCACCAAAACCTGCCTGAAGTATGTAAGGCAGCTTTGCTTTTTCATTGAGGGCAAGCATTATCTTGCAAGAATGACCCATCACTTTTGGAGACATACCATCAGCACTTTCATTTAAAGATCTTTTTACTGTTCCAGTGACTGTTGTAACCAGCCACGGGGAAAAATGTGAAAAATTCAAGTTATACATGAGAAAATGCATTGTAAAGCTAAAATTCGTGGGCTATCACCTTCAATAAATGAGGGGCTGTTGGCTTTGAGAAGTGAGTTCCTTCCTCCCTCCCCCCCTCCTGATTTTAAGTCAGGGGTTGGAGACAAATGGGCAAATGCAGGAAGGGCTGCTAATTTTTGTCAGATATCACTCCCAGCAAATGAAGAGCATGAATCCTCAGTTTTAGAGAGGGTATTGGACTACAGCTGTAGGTGGTTTTAAACTGTTACTACCTGAGGATTGAGTGTAGTAATAAATAAAACCCCTTTCCCCTCACCTGGCTATAGTAAGTGTAAGGATCTCATGTGTTGCTCTTTCATTCTCTGAAGTGGCTTAGTCCAGTGCCATGGCTGTGGCAGTATAAAGCAGGCATTTTGAGATTGTTGTCCTTGCTTTGGGCTTCACTCCTCTTATGTCTCTTCAGTAGGTTAATCAAACTTGATGCTTCAGTTTCCTGTTTGTAAAGGGTTGATACTAACACCATTTCTACCTCTCATACAGTGTTCTACGTTTACTAGTTGGCATGTGATATTCTCAAGATCTGTAGCTGAATGAAAAAAAAGTAAATTTGAGCGTGCTTGTGCAGATAGGTCACAGTCAAAAGCATGCTATCAAGAATGTGTTTTGATTCCTTTTTACGTGTGACTCTGTATAAGCCTAGTGTAATAGAATATAGATTGTAATAAATAATATAAAAATAATTTGTATTGCAAAATGAAGGCTTTTTCTTGTTTATTATCTTTTATGGTGAATATGTAAGCATAGAGGCAAGATTTTCCTGTTTTATTACTGTTATTCTCTTTACCATGATTACTAATCAATTATACTTTAAATTTATGTTCATGTCCATGCAGTGGGCCTGATTCGTCATGGCTTGCACAGACCTCTGTTTCTCTACAAAGTGAGTGAAAGAATGCTGCCAATTTTGTTTGATAGCATTTTTAGATACGTCCTACAAAAATTTAGCTGTGTAAACAAGTTGCACGGCTATGGAGAATCAGGTCTCATAAAAGCTGGACATAGTATTCATAATATTCTTTGCAGATAAACCTGAACTATAACTTCCGTTGTTATTTTTGCCTAGGAACTGTGAGGATGCGTTATCAGCTGAAGACTGTGAAATGTTATACCAGTTTGTTTATACCACACACCGTCCGCTTGCAGTAGCAGCTGGGGAATTCCTTTATAAAAGGTATCTCTGCCTGCCTGCCTGCATGCCTACTTCTTGCACAGTCTCATTTGTTTCAGAATGAAGGTCGATTTATTTAAGAGGGATATTAAGCATTCATTTTTCTGCTGGAGTTGTGTACCATGATGATAGTAGATGTGCTTTCTTCTGCTGAATCAGAAGAGAAATGCTGTCTGGGGCTAATAATTTGTTTTCCCTGTACAGCCCTGGCACGACAGGCATGAGAAAAGTTGCAAGACTGACATAGAGAATATGAAACAACTGACTGATCCACAGATGCCATGCTATGTTGAGAGCATACCTCCTTTCTTTCTACTTTCTTCTCCTGTTGCTTTGCTTCTTACAAGCTAATTCATCACCTGGCATCTGCTGGATTGCCATAGCTTTGGTGATTAATCACAAAAATGGCCTCCTCTTCTCCCTTTGGAAGTTGCCTTATACATTGTAAAGGCTTTGAATAATGAGAGATGCTGCAGATTAAAAAGCCCTCCCAATTTTCTGTCAGGTTAATGAAGTACAGGGTTTATCTTCCCCAGGAGTAACTGTTATAAATGGGCTTCTTATAACAATGGTTGCATGAAGTGAATGGAGTTGGCGTGCTAAAAAGCAAAGAAATAAATATTCTGTCTCTGTGGCTGAGAGAAATAATTTTGTCTTACAAAGAGGAATGAAAATAAAAGTATTTTGGCAGGACATTTGTGGGGGAAAAAAATAAAAAATAATAACATTTTGTGTTTCTCTCACGTGCAAAATCTCCTCCTACCTGTCTCTTCCTATCTAGCCGAACTGCTGACATTCTGGGGTTTGTGGAGCCAAGTCCAACAGAAAGACAAATGAAGATAAATTTCTGTTTTGATGAGTCTTCTATCACATCTGCTAGTCTTATTTAGTCTTTTGTGTTAGTCCTAATATTCTGTCATAAATCAGGTGGTTTTCCTCTCAGAACACTGCTGCTTTTTGCTATTGAAGTGATTGCCCTGATAACTTTACTTTTTCTACCCAGCTTCCCAGTGCAGTGTGGACACTTCGACCCTATAAACCTCATCCTTGTTCTTGTTTGCCCAGTTCTTCTCTGCGTGCTTTTGCCTGTGTAGAAATGTTTGTTCTAGTGTGTTAGAGATGTTAGTGACACCCTCCTTTCCCTGGTCATGCTGGTAGAAGTTTTAGTATAAATGCATATGCTTTTTTTCCCCCCCTTCTTCTTGGCTTGCATGAAATCTCCTCAATGTCTGCATTCTTAACTTAGGTTACTTATGTAGCTGGCATAAACTATACCTGCAGAAGCACCTTCTGAAAGTATAAGCTTTTACTGACTCGGGGTGTGTAGTCCTGCTCTTAAATCCAAGCCTTTTGGGCCTTCCATTAATCTGCAGGGATGGCCTTCCTGTATTTATCTTGGGCTTAGCACCTTTTGTGAGCAGTCCAGTCACACTATTTTGGACAAAGAGGGAAATGGAAACTGAAGTGTTGTATCGTGTTTCATACTTCAGACAGAAGAGGAAGAACAGTTTTTCCACTGTATTTGTGAAGTCAAGTAAATTGCCTCTTACAAGATACTGTGCTTTCTTTAAGAAGCTTCAGTTCCAGAATGTACCATGATGGGAATAATGATTGGGTAGCAGTATCTTTACTCTGTTGTTAAGGTTTAAATTCAGCCTAAAGCAAGCCCCTTTTCAAGCATGACCAAATGCCTACCTCATAATATGTTCAACACTGTGGAATCTGCATCTATTGTCCAGAAAACTGGCAGGGTACCTGTGAAACTGTCAGAAATAGTCTCTGCATCCAAAGGGATAGCAGATCTCTCACAGCAGAAAACAATCTAATCTCATTTTCTTTCATCTGATAAAAAAAGTCTAATGTGATTTGGAGTAAATAAGTAAACATTTAGAAGAAATACAATCCTTCGGATCTTGGCAGAATTAGTGTTACATTGGCAAACGATTATAAGGAGAATGTGGCAGAATTGGACTGACTTCCTTTTCTGTTGGCAGGCTCCTTAGTCATGAGCGAGATGAAGAAGTTCAGCCCAAAGGAGGAGGGAAGTTTGGGGCGAGTACTGACCAGTTGAAAAGATTAATACAGTTTTTCCTGGAGAGTGAGGTGAGGAGAACAATCTCTGCAGTAAACCTTTTAAATCCAGTGTTGCATGTTAAATCAACTATTGGCTTCCTTTTGAAAGCTATTTCTGGTGGTGAGCTCTGAAATGTTTGGTGTTTGGGACGTTGTTGCTCTTTAGGATGAGTTTTTAGTGAAGACACTTCTGTTCTATTGTATTAAAACTAATTTACAACTATGCTAATGGAGAGGATCAGTGCTGAAGCAGCTTCTGAAAACAGTCTGAAAGACTGCTGCCACTGAGTGAGGGTTTTTTGATATGTGTCCGTGATTTTTACCAGCAGATATGGGTTTCTGTACCATGGCTCTATGCTGACTAAGAACAGCATAGTTTTGCGAGAGTTTTATCAGCTTAAGTGCTGTACTTTGCTATTTGGCCTTTGCAGTGGTGCTGACCTGTGTCTGGCCAAGTTGTCTCGGGCATAGCAGTTCTGAGTCTTTCTACAAAGACTTTCCCACACATTGCTAAAAAAAAATATTACAAGAGCTAGTTTTAAAAAGACCACTTAAATTACAAAGGAAAGGTATTCTAAAAGGAGAGAAAACCAAGCTTTTTTTCCTGCTATTTCTGCTTTTCTTCCCCACTTCCCTGCTTTGTATCAGATTGAAGACATGGCGTTTAAATGTTCATTAGCCTCAAACTAAATATGTTGGAATATTGTGTGTGAATATATGTTGAATGACAAAGCTTTGTAATTGGAAAAAGGGAGAGGAACATAGGAAGCTGTATTTCTTTTAATGATACATTTGCTTCTCTAAACTTGTGTTTTTAATCCCTAGCTGCACAAACATGTTGCATACCTCATAGACAGCTTGTGGGACTGGGCAGGCAAATTCCTGAAGGACTGGGAGTGCATGACCACTCTTCTATTAAAAAATGCTGAAGAAGATGGAGAAGGTGGGTAAGCAAAGAGCTTAGTTTTGTCTAAAAGAATCTCTTGATATTGTTTTTTGAACTTTGCCTTCAGCTGGTTTAGGATCATTCCATATTGTAATACCCTTTGATCCCAAATTGTGTTCACCAGGGGCCACACAGCATATGCAACTCAGTGCACTGCCGGTGCGGTATTTGTATCAACATACTTGGTTTTGTCCGTATTCCTTATTTATGTAATGTTAGTTTAGAAACTTTGCAAGAATACTTCCATAATTAAGCCATAATGCTTATGTAGCATTCACTTGTTTTGTTTGTTTGTCCAAAACTTAAGAATCTAAAATTATTAATTGATGGAAGTGCAGTATTGTGAGGCTGTTGTTCGCACCTAAAACCAAAATTAATAATGTGCTGAGTTCTTAGAAATCTAACACACTAAGGGATTAGGTTTTTTGTAGAAGTATTTTAAAATGAACTTAAGTAATAGTTGTTGTAGTAGAACTGGAGGTGGTTGTGTAATTGAAATCAAAGTTTCTAGATCCAAGGAGTTAAAGAATTTTGGTACTCTGATAAGCAAGCTGGGATACTAAACGAGATCATAGTCAGTAGGAGTAGGCCTCGTTAAAGCTGCCTATGCTTTTGGGAGCCCAACTGCCCTAAGAAGTTTATCCATGAGAGGAATAATTGCTTTTGTGCTCCATAAACATAGAAGATAATTTTCTTCAAATTAAATCAAACACTCTCTAGGTGTTTGTTTAGCAACACTGCATCTTTCTTTCTGTAGTGTCCTTCCACAGTTGCTGAGATAAATGAGTAGGCTTTACATTAGTTGTTGGTGCTTCTTCATTTTTCTTTTGTGTGATGCTGAAAGGAGACTGATTTACTTACAGCACTGAGTGATGCCCATGAAAGTGCTCTCATTGAAATTATCCTCGCAACGGTTAGAGAAGCAGCTGAAGGTCATCCTCCAGTGAGCAGAGGTGCAACCAAAAAAGTCAGTGCATCTTAGTCTTATTTATTGTCCTGTAATCACATTCTCTTTGCCAGACAGCATGTTCCTAGTGGTGGGTATATCTTTGGAAATAAAATGGCTTATTTTTATGAAATGACACGGTGTCTTTTGACCTCTGCATCTTATTAGTGGTGGATGTTGAAGGAGATAAGCATTAGAGGAGAGCCTGTTGAAGCATGTTATTGACAAATGGTGAGCATTTTATCCACAAGATATAGCTGTTCAGCGATTTGCATCTAATTTAAGGTTAAGAAAAAAAAAAAGCGCATCTAGTTGTCTCCATGGAAGAGTATCTTTATCTTAGCTTGCTATGCTTTAGACAAAGGCATGTGAGTTAACCTTGGGTTACATTTAAAATTCCACTGGAATGTAAGAGATTTTACAACTGAAACAAAATGCTTTATCTGCAGATTCTGTCAGTAAAAGAGAAGAAAATACAATTGGAAGATTGTACCAAAATTACTGAACACTTTATTATGGTGCTTCCTCAGCTCTTGGCAAAGGTAACTAACAGCTGCTCTGTGAATGCATGTTAAATATTTCATTAACATTCCTACAGTGTACTCATATCCTGTTTTTTCTCTGCAGTATTCCACAGATGCACAAAAAGTGGCAAATCTTCTGCAGATTCCTCAGTATTATGATTTAGAAGTTTACAATACGGGACATCTAGAGAAGGTGAATAGAAATGGGGGTAGTCGGTTCATATGGAATGTACTAAATTTATGTGACAATGTACAGAATTTAGTGTGACTTGGAACAAGCAGAAGACTCTTGAAATATAAAGAAATGTTCTCATACCTTGAGGAAGATGTTCTTATTCAGGCTTTACTTTTTTATTTGGGTCTGCCGAAGAAAAGCCTTAGTGCTTGTCAGTTCTGAAATGCTGTGACTGGCCCTGGCAGATAATGATTTCTAGTTTCATGTGGTAGGCCCAGCTCTGTTTTTTTTCGTTTTTGGGTGGAGAGAGGGTGGGTTATGCCATGTGTCTAAGCTGGTGCCTCCCAGGAGTTTGCTACAGAATAGGTTTCATTCTCCTTGAAGATTGACTCCCAGCTGCTGGGGAATGATCGTAACTGAAAGATAAGACTGGAGATAGTATATCTGCTGATGGGAGAGGGATGGTCAGAAACGGATAGATGAAATCCTTGAAATAGCGCAGTGTATTCTTAAGCAGGGATGTTTACGGGGAGGTAACGTTAGGCAAACACTCCTAGGTTAATTTCGGCACAAAACATTAACTGGAAGAGAGAAAGTCAGCAGAATGGCCTGTTAATGGCAGTTAGCTCCTCTCACTGAGTGAAGACCCTAGTTGCTGACATGATCTGAAACATTCTCTGTCTTCTGCTGCTGAGGCACATAACTTGTGTTGTTTGGAGACACACCTGTCCTTTAGAAAGAAATATTTTATTCTCTACCTTTGTCTTTGTTTTTATGTAGTGCCAAATGTGTATTGCTAAAGTAGAACTTAAAGCAGTTGCTTCATTCTTTAGGAAGATCCAGAGACAAGAATAAAGAAAGAGAGCTATAAATCCAGAAAAAAAGTTGCATCCTCTAATCCCACCCCTTTGTTCCTTAGTCTGGCATTTGTTTCATGTTGGTTGTATGACCTGTAGAGATATATGGGCCTAGTGAAACGTATCTAAAGCATAAGGGGATTTTTGTACAATTTACCTATGATACCTCTTTTATCTCTTGCAGCATTTGGACGCTTTGCTGGGAGAGGTAAAAGGCATTGTGGCCAAACACTCTGATATGTCTGTTCTTGAGGCTTCCTCCAGGACTTATTATGTCCTCTGCAGTGAAGAAAGTGCCATCTACAGCCAGGTGGATCGTGCCCGAACTCAACTGATAGATGAGTTGATGGAACAGCTTAGCCAGCTATTAGATGGCTTCTGGCGAAAGGTCAGTTTGACTCATTGTGGAGATAAACAGGCTGGTTCCCTATGAAAAAAAGAAGACAAAATTGAGGGACATATGAAACTATTCTTTGCCTGCTGTTCCTCTGCTTGGGGAGAGCAGAGCTTTCAAAGATAGGTTTGTGCCTCTGAAAAATATCATCTGTTTACATTTTAATGAAACAGATGTACTTTGGCAGGAATAGAGTGGGGAAAATAATAAACGAGGTAGTCCACACCAGCACCAGGTCATTTTATGTCTTCTGAATATTCCTGACCTAAGGTCCACAGTTGATTCATGATAGCTCCATTACTGTGTCAAGCAGTACCATGTGCAAGATCATCTAAGAAGTGCTGTGATCTATAGGTGATGAGGCTGTTCCCCAAAAGGTACAGTTCTGTACTTCTGTGTATTTGTTCACAAGTTGTCCTTTGTGCTGCCACTTTGGCTATAGAGATAGTACAAGAAAAAAAAACAACAAACCATTCAGCAGTTTTTAATGCAGACTGTATAGCTTTGGGGTCTTTGAATTGATGACTTTCCCCTTGAAGGAGGACTGCTGAGTCCCCCTCAAAGTTTTTCATTAGTTCTAAAAAGCAGAAACAGCTGGTGGTGATATGAATAGCTTGCTGGCTGAACTGAACAACAGAAGCCTGCAGCTGATCTGATCAACTGTGCCGTCATGAACAGGTGTCATGCCATGGTATGGGAGTTAACACTGGCAGGTTTTTATTGGACACTGGGATATTGTAAAATGTGTCAAGCCAAAAAATCCCCTAACCTCAGATTGGATTAATTTTATTGGTCTTAAATAGATATCTATGTCAATGTGGGAGAATGTGTACTTATGAGAAACAAGATAAGTGCTAGACCAGGGATTCTTCAACTCCTTCGTAGTGTGATCCATATCTAAATAAAGAGATTTTCTGCTGGAACCCCTCCTCTAATTCCTGGTTGTATATACCATCTCCCATAATCACGTAGTATACTTGTGGAAACTGCAGCAATTGCATCTATGGGAAAGTATTTAATATATTTTTAGCTGTCTTTGAATGTGATCTGGCAACTGGAAGCAAGGAGAGTCAGCACCATGTGAACAGTTAGCTTTCCAGAGATCCCTACCAACTGTGTGGGGGACCATGAATGGCCTGTGAGTCTGAGGGTTAGCACTTCTGTGTTAGCCTAATTGCTAGTTTTTACTCTGTGTTAGCAGTTAGCAGTCTAGGGAGGCTTCTGTGAGTTTGTTAATGACAGGGACATTTTCTGATACAAAATGTCTGTGCAGTCAACGTGTTGGTTTCTTTTTACTGTAGAGGAAGACATGAGTAGCATAGTTAAAGGTGAAGGGACTGGGGAGGGCTGGCGGAGAGTAATTCTAGCTTATGGGTTGGCTGGGAAGAGAACATTGCAGTTACCTTGCTCCACACTGGCTAATTTCTTTCTCTTTCTCAATCTTTCATAATTAGGAGGAAGGATTTTGTACAGATGCAGGAGAAATTTCCCGGATGCATTCTGCTTTGAGAAGAGTAGCAGCTTTTCATAAGTGAGATGTTTGTTTACACAATTTACTTCACCATATACTTAAGCATTAACCTGACAGGTGCAAAGCGAGAATTGCTCATTTGTTGGGTTTAACAAGATTTTTCACAAGAGAATGAAAATGATCCCTATGAGAGGTTGTCATGGTTTAACCCAGCAAGCAGCTAAAACAACTACATAGCCATTCACTCACTGTCCCCTGCCCCCAGTGGGATGGGGGGGAGAGAATCAAAAAGAAAAAGTGAAAACTCATGGGTTGAGATAAAGACAGAAAAGGAAGAGAATCATAATAATAATGACGATAACAATAATAATAAAATAATACACAAAACAAGTGATGCACAGTACAATCGCTCACCACCCAAAGCCAATGCCCAGCTAGTTCCTGAGCTGCTCCATCTCCCGGCCAAGCCCCCAGTTATGTGCTGAGCATGATGCCATACGGTATGGAATATCCCTTTGGCCAGTTTGGGTCAGCTGTTCTTCCTGGCCATGTCCCCTCCCAGCTTCTTGGGTGCCCCCTGCCTTCTCCTTGGCAGGGCAGTGTGAGAAGCTGAAAAGTCCTTGACTGCCTGACAACAACTAAATCATCAGGGTGTTATCAGCGTTATTCTCATCCTAAACCCAAAACACAGCACTACGTCAGCGGCTAGGAAGGAAATTAACTCTGTCTCTGCTGAAATCAGGACAAAGGTGCTGCATGGTTTAGTTTCTTCTTAACACAATTGTACTCTTGGATATGGAATTCTTTTTGGACTCCTTACTGAGGCTGGAGCATCAGCCCTAATGTAACTAAGAAGTGTGTACTACAGAGCTGGGATGTCACAGTGGACACAGAAATCATCTCTGTGGTGCCTCCCTCCAGGCTGGATGCTTTTGCACTGCCTTATTGTCAAAACTGGTGGTCAGTCTGAAGAGGGTATAGTGAACGCAGTCTTTTTTCCCAGCAGATGTAATCTGCTTTGTTTGCTTTAGTTTATTTGATCTTCTTTTGTTAAGAGATGGATTTCTCAAAAGCTTGACTCTCCAGGGGTTGTTCACTGAGTAAATTACCATGCAGTATAGTAGAGGGTGGGGGAATTGGGCCACCTTCTCAAGCTGTCTTTTACCTATCCTGCATGCTAGGGCTGCTCTCTTTTTGCAGAGAGACGTCTAATATTGAGTTGTGAACACTCCAGAGTATTAGAAACACTCTTTTAAAGCGAGGTTGGAAAATTGTTCTTTAGATCTTTTTGGGCACTTAGAGAGTGTGGATAGAGTATAGGAAAAGGTATAGAGCTCAAGCTTCTTTTTCTTCTCATGGCAGTGCAGTTTTGTGGTAGGAATGCAATCTGTAAAGCTGTGGACTAAAGGTTGCAGCATTAGAACATGAAAAACTTAATTTCATTTTTCCTCCCTTTTAATTAATATTTAGTTGTTTAAAGTTACTGCTGTACATCAGGTGAAGGCAAAAATAGGATACATTTAATCTGTTTGGTCAAGTGAGATTTCATTTCTTGTGTAGTGTATCGTTATTGTTTCTTTTTCATTTGCAGTGCCCATGATCTCACCAACTGGAATCTGTATGACAAGATTTTAAGGTTGCTGGTGTTTGAAATGGAACATGGGAGTTTGCCTGTTCTGGTGAGTTAATAATACTTAACATTGAAAGAGGTTTTTCTTGTTGAAAGCAGGAAAATTAGGAAATATTAAATAATCTTCTATATCAATGTCTGTCAGGCAGGACGATACTGTTTCCATTTCTCAGTCAGGGAAACTGAGGCTGTCTTTGGTGTAACGTTACTGGAATTGGTAAATTCATGCTATAGATTCATGCCACAAACTTGGAGATTGTCCAAAGCTATGCTAGAGTAATCACCTGACATCTGGACTGAACCTTTGTCATGCTCAGTACTTCCCATTGATTACACGGTCTTGCTCTCAGTACGTATGAAATTGTTTGGACTATGAGGAGCCCCTTATGAGTAGCACGTAACTAGAAATGGGAATACTTTGGACCTGATTCTTGCAGATTGACTCTTGGAGAAGATGGTTTGTAACAACCAGTTTTCTCCACTGTTAATCAGCACCCGTTTTCAGGAGAGAACTTGAGGTTATTTGGACAGGGATAAAATTCAGCTGGATAGAGAGAGCCTGCAGCCAGTCGGTAGAGGTGGACTCCTTTAGGTGGAGCACCGAGGTTTGGCTTCTGCTCTGAATTGCCCTCTGGAGGAGTCTGCCTTTCACCAAAGTCTGCAGAGAAATCCTGAGAAGCTAGGGCAAAGCTAGCCTCTGCGAACAGCCCTTTTAGTGCATGGTTACTGTCCACTGAATTTATCAAGATGTCAGAGTTCTGCAGAAGTGGAACCTCAGTAACGAAGTTTCTCAGGAGGCAACATTTGCTTGTACGTAAACCTGTTATGTTTATTTTGAGGGTCTAAATACTTTACGGTGCAGAAATGGTCATGCAAGCAGCATGCAGAATGGCAGGCTTGGACGCTTTGTTTAGTCCTAAGCTTTTTGCTGTTGAGTCTTTCATGTAAATAAAGGGAGTGTTTTTATTTGCAGATGATCCTACCAGCTCTCCAGTGCACGTATTTTTCTCTCCTGTGGCAGCTAGCTGCAGTTTCGGAAAATTCTCCCAAGGTTGGCCACTCCACATAATTTTGAAACCCAGGGTTGTGCTCCTAGAAGTTTAAGTTGCTTTTCTGTTCTCAGATTGCCAGAAAAAAACAAGCTTTCTTGAGAATATAATTTGTGTGTTTTCTTGAGGAAATGAAACTGAGTTGAGGCATTTTCTCTCTGTCTTGCTCTCTCTTTTTTTTTTTCAAGTGTTCACACTTTTTCAGTCTGCAAGAGAATGAGTGAACAATGGTTCACTTCTATTTTTACTGCGAAACATGTGCATCGAATTCCTGGGGCTTGATGGAGATAAGGAACTTGTTCCACTGCCAAGCAGTTTGTTGTTTTCTTGTTGTAAGCAACAAAGATTATTCAATGAAAACTCCAGAAAATCCTGTTGCTTTGTTTTGTTTTTATTTTCGTGTTTTACTTACATATTTCTGGCAAAAAGTTGGAGGAAAGTGGTAATTTTCTCATCAGCTGACTACTTACTTTCTTAATTGGCTTTATATAGTGCCAAGCTTTGGCAGGTATTTCAGAAGACAGTCTAGTGTGAGATACCAGAGAGGAAAACTCCTTTACGCTTTGATTCACATGTGAATGTGTACCTGTGCGGCTCCTCTTTATGGTGATTTCTGAGTACACTGAGCGCTGCTGCTTCTGTCCTTCTGTCCCCTTCCCTGGGTGCTCCTGTGTGTACAGAACAGGACGCTGACATGGACATTTGTTTTGTGTGAGAAACATTAGCTGGGAGGTTACTCCGTTTGGTGACTGATTCACTATCTATTCCTGTCCCCTTCCATTCCTGTGTGGATGTCCACATCTCTCACTGCTCTGATATGTTCTGCCATTCAGTCCAGGTACCATTAGCTTGACTGATAATGGGACAGCACGTCTTTTTAATTTGGCCTTTCATGTGGGAGCAGATTTTGATTGGAAGCACCATGCTACCCACTCTGCAGGGCCCAATCTGGATGTTGGCAGGGAAAGAAGTTCCAAGAGCAGAAGAGAACATTTCCTGGACAGCAGCTCTAGGACTGTTTCTTCCCTCCTCTCCTCCCACAATGGTCTGCTGCTTCTCAGCATGCCCTGGGATGGATCGCCTTTGTTCATAGCATGAAACCCAGCCCTCCTGCAAGGGCGTTCCTCTTCTATTGACTGCTGAGAGCTCAGTGCAGTGCAACAGCTGGGACCTGGTGAAGGATCAGCAAGTCTTTTTGTGGCTGTGGGCAAATCAAATAGTTGCTCTTGCTGGATTCATCTTAACAAATAGAGGTGTCTAAGTTTTTGAGAGCCGAAGTTAGCAGCGCAGTTAAACTATGTTCCCTTTGTAGGAGCAGAGCCACTCCAGAAGGCAATTCACATTGAAAATTAGGTAAAATGCACCAGGGGTTTTATGACTCTACTTCCGTCTCTGAAATGGAAATCGGTGTCATTGCTTTATAAGGATAAGTGGAAGCAAATAAGGGAATACATGCTATTAGAGCTACCCATCCTACACCTGGGGAAACAAAGGGTTTGAGACTTGGTGTCTATTGCTAGCCTCAGCAAGTGTGACAGATGCACATGTCCTACTAATGTTTGTCACATTTTTACACCAGAATGTGGGGGGAAGTATATATTTTTATGGATTGACCTTTCTATCCCAGATACTGTGCCTGAAAACGCGACATGGTTTTAAAGTTGTTCATAGCTAGTACTAGTAGTGTTGCTATTGTGAGATGTCAGCTTCTTTCATAATGTCATCAACTGTGCTGTCTTAAATGAATAGTATCAGTGGAATAAAGATGTAACTGTTGTTTGTTGTGTAATTCTCTACTGAATTATAGTCCATAATGTATTTGTCCTGTCACTTTTCCTAAATACATTTTTAGGAGACTCTTTTTGCACTAAGAAGAGAGCTGAGACGTTTCACTCAGATTTGCATGTGCTTCCTCCACCATAAGGAAAAAGATATAAGAGAAAAGGTTTGTGTTTTGCTATCACTTAACTGGCGTTCATGCTCAGTCCTCCTTTTAAATGCCTGCCTTTCTTTCAATACTAGATTTCCTTCTACTGATTTTTGCTATTTTTTCCTTGTCTCTTAGCCGAGAAATAACTCTTAAAAAAATCTTCAACTATTTTAAAGGAAAATTAGAGTTATGTTAGTTAAAATGCTACAAAGGTTAGTGCTTTAACCAAACATAGATACATGTCTGCGTAGGTCCATCTGCAGAATCAAGGTCTGAAGCTGGATGACTCAGTTTGCCAGTTGGTAGTCATTGTGTTTTCTTATTAGACTGATCCACTTACTGGTTGCTATCATTGCTTTATTAATCCCTTACTATGAATACTACTTAAAAAATAAAACATTGGAGAAATTGTCCCGTGATTCATGTGTTAAAAGAGAGATATTTGAGCATAATAGAGCTCTACTTCCTTCCCATTGGAAGTTTGAAAAACTTTAGGTGGTGCTCATGCGTGATACTTGTACATACTGTATCCCAAGGTACAGGTTCTGGAAGGGCTCAGCTGTGGCATTTTACCACACATTGAGACAAACAGAAATCTTGCAAGGAAAAAACGGGTTAGAAGCTAGGTTGTGACTTGTGGCGTTTGATGGAAATGCAAAGTGGAGTTGGCATGAAAAGTAACATGGTCTCTAAATCCTTCTTTGGCTTTGTTTGCTGGATACAGGCCTTCATGATACTTTGTGACTGGTTGCTGATTTTGAGTCATCAGGATTCAAATAATAACAAAGAAGCAGTTGGACTTCTAGATTATCTTCCTAGCACATCACTTCAGGAAAAACTGCTTTTCTTTATCAAGGAACATGTTTTCACGGAGGAAGAAGAGGGAAGCAAAGGTTAGACATCTTCATCACTGGAGAAACAATCTGCCACTTTCACTGTCATTTGTCATCTGCACTGAACATATCGGGAAAAGGGGCTGGTCTTTCCTTGGGGTTTCTTTCGGTTTGTTTTTTTTTGGTGCGGTCTTCTTGGGGGGGTTGGGTTTTTTTTGTTTGGAGCTTTTTGTGGGATTTTTTTTTTGATTGGGCCCCTTCACAAAAAAAAGTGGTTGACCTGTTACTCACTGATCTGTATCCACAGCAGATCAACCACAGGAGATAGCTGCCAATTTATTTGTAGGATGAAAAGGGCTGATGTCATGCAGGGATGGGTGAGAATGTAAAAGTGTTTGGTAGACTGACTTTGGTGGTGCAGACAATGGCGTTAGAGGAAGGCCTTGCAGTGTTACAGTGTGACTCGGTCAATGCATAGATGCTTCTAAGCCATCAGAGTAAAGGACTAGTGGACTTTGATTTGGGGTGTGCAGGGCAGATTCAGTGGGAAATAGTACTTGTTGCTATGTTGCCTTTTTCAAACACTTTCAGATGCTGTATTGAGGTTGTTACTGTGAAGGCTGGTTTCTTTTGGGAGTGTTTTGAAAATAGGTTGTTATTTCATTGTGGTTTTGAGGGCGAGTTCAAGGGTCAGGCTGTGAAAAACCAAGCATTGTTCTAGATTACTGTTGAAATCTCTTGTCCTTCAGCTGTTCAGATGGAGTTCTGTGTTCAGTTTTGGGTGCCACACTTCTTCATGTCACAGAATTGCAACAGGGAGATACTAGAAGAGAATTCTTACTGGTAAAGGTAGAGATACAGTAGAAAAGATGACTCAAGTAGGTTGTAGTATCCTCGTTGTGGGAGTTTTTGAAGCAGGTTATGTTTCAGGGTTGCGTATGTTATGTATCTGTAACTGATAAAGTTGATCCTGTTTTGTCTTGAATGGCCTGAGTCCTGTTTCAAACCTATTTTGTATGATACTTTCAATTTCTCAGTCGTCTCCACAAAGGATCCCTGTCATCCCATTGTAGATTCCTTCCTGAACGAGTGATTTTGTCAGGCTATGGGTGTGCTTGTCTGTGCGCACAGCTGGCAGGTCTAATTTGCAGATACTTCTGATCCGTCACTTGCTTTATGTTTGTTTCCAGGCCCACAGTCGTACTAGAAGCAGAAACAGTCTACATCAAAATTACAGGTCAAAGACTGAAGCCTTTTGGCAGTTGATAGATTACATTCACAGCAGGAAAGAGTGTGTCTCAGCTTTCCTCCTGAAAGAAGCTCTCTCCAAGCACCATCGTAGCTGTGTTGGGAGACTCTTAAGAGTATTTGTTTTCCACAAGTTATCCAGCTAGTAATTAACCCATGTTCCAGAGGCTTAATGTGTTCTTAATGATATGGAAGGACTTTTTTCTTTCACTCGTGTTGCTTACCACTTGGAGAGTTTAATCTGAACTCTTCCTTTGTTGACTGCGTGTGGCAAGTTTGGTAGGGTTTCTGATGAGTTATGTGTGGGTTTTCTAGCATCTGTGTTATTCCAGCAAAAAAAAAAAAAAAAGTGGTTGCAATTTGTCTGATGTCTTCCATTTGGTGTGTTTGTGCCTTTTATTCTGCACTCTGTTTGGTCCTGTTCTGTAGCTGTGAGCAGTGTTGTACAAGGAGATTCTGACTGGTAGAAATGTGAAAGCCCTATGAAGATCAGAGTAGAAAACTGGAAATAACTCGTTTTCACTGTTATCAGCTGCAAGCTTTGAAATGGAAATAAACCTGTGTTTTGTGATATACACAGGAACGAGCGCTAGCATCTGTTGCTTAGCGTGTTGACTGAACAGCTGAGTCTGTGCTATTTGGATGAAAGTTGGTCATTAAAATTGAGATATCTTGAATAAAGTAGTAGAACAAAGCTTCAATGCTTTTGTTTCCCTAGACCTGACAGAAGAGGAGGAGAGAAAGGATGAAAGTTGCAAACTTGACGACTTGCACAAAAAGCGGAGTCTTCTTGCAGCGTATTGCAAGTTAATAGTGTATAATGTGGTAGAGATGGCTGCGGCTGCTGAGATCTATAAGTATTACGTGAAGGTAATGTTTTAAATAAGGTTGCTTTCCCTGTCAGTGCATTCTAGTTTTTGAAAGTGACTCCAGGGTTTGTGAAAGATAGGGGGTTAATAGTCTTATGGCTCAGAATCCTTGTATCATCACAAAAGGGCTATAAAATCAAGCAGGAGTGGGACAAATCTCTCCTCTTTGCTCTGCAAAGGTACCTCACTGCAGCCAAGTAACTGAAAATTGAGTAGAGGGTATGTCTGCTTGAAATCTGCTCCTCGGCTTCTCCAGAGAGGCCATTGCAGAGAAGCAGTTTATAGCTGGGAGAGTGTTTTAACTGTAGAGATTCTCACACTGGAGCAGTCAACTTCATACCGCTCACATGGTCCATATGCAGATGGCCTAGATTTCACATGAATCCTGGTGTTTAGGCAACTGGTTGAGCTTCAGCCACTCTGAAGTGGGTTTCAGGAAGGCTGAGAACAGCACAGAAGGGGCA
The DNA here is from genome assembly GCA_013399095.1 of Psophia crepitans. Classification (NCBI taxonomy): domain Eukaryota; kingdom Metazoa; phylum Chordata; class Aves; order Gruiformes; family Psophiidae; genus Psophia; species Psophia crepitans. The sequence goes on along the minus strand of VWZZ01007853.1, from coordinate 227,040 downwards.
GTTTACTTGAGTCAACTAACAGGACTTTGGAAATACCTGAATCTCGTTCGTTACTTCACTGGGCCCAAGGCAAGCACGACTTAAGTATAGAAAACTCTCCATTTCTCTCCTGAGGAGGCTTTGTTCTTTTGTTCTGATAAATACTTAACAATTTCAGTGTAACTTTAATCTTCACATTACTCTTAAAGGAGCATACCATTGCTTTACATCTGAAATAATATAAAAAAATCCAGTGTTCATCTTTTAGCTTGGGTGCTCTGATACTGAAAGAATTTTATGAACTTCTTGTGTGATATGAACGTGGTCATGTGTTTTATGTACTCCCAGTGCTAAAGATGGGGAATAATAATTCTCTTTTTGTTGCTGTTAATAGAGCTACAATGATTTTGGAGACATAATTAAAGAAACGTTAAGCAAGACGAGGCACAATAACAAAATTCAGAGTGCCAAGACACTGATTCTCTGTCTGCAGCAGGTAAAGTTATGATTAAAGCAAGAGGATAGGGGCCTTCTGACAGCTACGTTCATATTGGTGTTTTTACCTACCTTACCATAATTATTCAAATTCATAAAAAAACCTAGTGGATGAAATTGTTTCCTTGCTTGTACTTTTGATGTGTATGTTGCTTTTGCATGTTATAATTAAAACTCCTTTCAAATAATTTCATCTGTTTTAAAAAGTAATTTTGTGCACGATTTTTTGGGTCTTGTTTTTACTCTTCAAATGCATAGTGTGTTAGGCTTCATGGGAGATGGCAGAGTGTTTCTTGGGCCGTGGTAGGCATCACTTAACCTTAACAAAGGTTAAGGACCTTATTCTGTCTTTTATGGACTGCCTCAATTCCTGTGGAATTCGAGGAACCACAAGTGTCTCTGTGGCTGGCCAGCTTGAATCCCCAGTATTTTCAGTATTTTTTTTGTGAAAGCTCTTCTGAAGGGTCTCAGTTGCTTGGGCTTGCAGCTGCTTTTGCTTGCGCTGCCCATGACCAGACCTGCTTCTGACTTGGAGGAGTGCTGTAAGCCACAGGGCAGGCTCCTCCCAGGGGGAACTGATACATGAGCTTTGCTTATTTCACACACATTGCCAGGGGCTTAGATCTGTGAACTAGCCCCTGAAATCTGAGCTTAGAGGAGGCTAAGCAGCATTTGGCTACATATATTCTGCTGACATAGTCAGGACTTCATGTTTAGGTATCACATAGACAACAGGCCCTTTTTGGCCTTTGCTTGACCTTGAAAGTTAACAGGTTGAAGGAACAAGCTACTTCCATGTTCTGTTAGGAAAAAAAACAAACCCAAATCATAGTTAATTTGGCTCAAGACTTGCTTTTGGCCCAGTCTTGCTCTCAGAAATTGGACTAGGCTGCTGCCAAACTTGCTGCTTTGTATCTGCATTCTGATATTCTGAAAGCCTCTCAGGCAAATTAGGCCTCCTGAGCTTGATGCAGAAGTCCCAACAGGAGATGGGATCAGTGGAGGCAACATCTTCAGGAATCAGTTCTCTCTACATGCACATCAATTTTTATTTATTTATTTTTAATTTGTGCTTGTCTGTTGAGCACAATGATGTCCTTTGGGTCAGTTCCTCATCGTCGTTCCAGTCGTGTGCTTCTGAAGCACATGACTTACCTGCTCTTTTTGCCTGCTGTGTGGCTCTGTGTCCTCCTAGTGCTTTGTTTGCCTGTAGGATTACATCTGGTTGCTTATCTGAGGCTTCTTTTGCAGCTGTTTCAGACACATGCAGAAAGCCAAGACAGCAGTAGTGGTGTGGACTTCTCCTCTGCCTCCTTCACAAATATGAAAGAACTTGCTCGTCGCTTTTCACTAACATTTGGCTGGGACCAGGTGAAATCTAGAGAATCTGTAGCTATGATACACAAGTATGTGCCACATAACGTCCCTCGGTCCATGGTCATTGCTTTTGTTAGCTGTCGGTTTTATTACTCTGTTCTCTCTCTCTCTTTTTTCTTCAATAGGGAAGGGATTGAATTTGCTTTTCAGGGAGCTACTGGAGTAGATGGAAAATGCCTGCCTCCTAACTTGAGCTTTCTGTTAATCATCATTGAATTTTCCAACAAGCTGCTAAAGCCTGACAAAAGACTGGTGTAAGTGAAGTTCTTGTACAGTCATACGCGGTTTGTGTTTTGTGTATCCTTGTACTTGGGACGCTTGACCTTCAGGGTTGCAAGATTTGCTCAGAGGCTTTTCTGAGAACCTTTGAAATCAGTTTGCCCCTGAGGCTGTTGGAAAGACAGCTGTAGAATTTTGTAGTAGTAGCAATTTCAGATTTTTTAGACATAGTTGTGACCACACATGGCAGTTCTTCTAAGGAAAGGACAATGTTAACGTGGTGGAAGAGATTTGCAACTTGACTGACTAGTGGAGTGCCAGGAACGCTTTTCTGAGCAGAAAAGTAAAGCAGAAAACATTATGCAAGAGGTAATGCCCGGATCATTATTTTGTAATGATCCAATTCCATAGAATCATTGAATCTTTAAGGTTGGAAAAGGCCTCTAAGATCATCAAGTCCAAAAGCTTCATCAAGTCCATAGCTTCGGGACTGAATTACTTCAGTTCCATGGAATATATTCGAAATAGAAATATACATGACACTACTCATAATGGGGATATTTCAATTGAAAAATTTACTGTTTGCAGGGGAATATGCCCTGATCCAGTGGGGCCCCTGTGTTTTACAGTGGTTTAAAATTTACATTTACTAATACAAGAATGACAGCCTTATTTTGGCATTACGAGGCATTATGCATCCGAACAGAGAGACATATGATTATGTCTCTTATTGCCTTCTTCACCTGCCTCAACTCCAGTCATTTTTGGAAGAGAAGTAGTGTTCTTCCTTCTATTTGACCTTCCTTCTATTTGATGCTTATTTTGGATCTGGATCTCTGCACTTCAGCCTTCTATTTACAGATATTGTAAAAATTATTGCAGAACATAGAACAGCTATTTTCATTTTCCTGAGAGCATATATGAAGACACGGGAATGTAAGATGAAACATTAAGACACATCTGCCTGTTTGAATTTCTGAGCAAATCACTCCAGTACCTGACAAGAAAAGTTACACTTTGGAGAAGAAGTCAGCAGAAATGGAAGAAAACCAACCCCAACAACTACATCTTGCTGAGCTCTGTGTCGCTTGTTTGCTCCTGTGTCACTTTGTCTTAAATTGGAGGTTAACTTCCCATGGGAATTGTCAACCAGTTTCTATATAACAAGGGTCAAGAGTGGTGAAATGTCTACTTTCCTGTTACTTTACATGACAAATAGAATTTTTTAATGATTGCCTGCTACCCAGACAATATATTTAAAAGGATTGATTCAAACCCAAAGTACAAAATGCAGAAGAAAAATATTTGACATACGCTGATTACAACCCCTGGTAAATCTAAAGTGGATAATCTGTGGGTAGTGATAAGTAAAGAGAGAATCTTTGAGATCTCTGAATAGAGTTGGTTTTGTACAGTTTCTGTACAACTCTGTCCATGTTATGTGGATTTTAAAGAGCTATTATCGATGTGGTGACACTTGTGCAAAAAGTGGATTTCTGTTAATCCATCCTGGAAAAACTGTCATTTTGTTTACCTCCAATGAGTAACTTTTGATTAAAGAAGAGGAAAATATTTCATCATTAATGTGGGCAGATTTAAAGCTAAATCCTGACGATATTTTTCATAGGGCTATATTTAACTTCTTGACCACTGGATATATTCCAGAAGTATATTTCTGAATGTATTAGATACATTCAGGTAGGTTTATTCATTGAAAACTTTTGTGGGAAATACATAACTGAGCAGGGAATGTTCTCTGACCTCAGTTCTTACTGCTTTGGACCTTGCCACTGCTGCTGGGAACAAATGGGAAACAATAAAATTCATAAGGGGGGAAATTGCAATTTTATCCACAACTGCGTTCAGACTCTGTTTCTAGAGTAACAGTTTCTATTCTGGGAGGCCTAAAATGCCTTGCAGGGGCTGGAGATTATATTTCCTCTTAGAAATATTTAGGTTTAACCCCATCATAAATTACTGGATGGAATGTTTTAGGTCAACATGAACTTTTAGAAATAAACATCTGGTTATTTTCATTTTTATTATTAATCATAGGATTGATGTCCAGGTCTGTATGTTAACATATGTGAATGTACCTGTAACAGATGAGAGACAGAATACGGGCATTTGTTAGAAAGGAGTATATTTCAACACCATCAAAGTATATGGATTTTAACCTCCTCCCCTGTAATTGCGCCGGCTGCAGCAGTAAAATATCTGACTTGTCAATTGCTCTGTGCCACAAAATGCACACGAGAAATGAATTATTGAATAACAAGCAGCATGAAGGGCCTGATTCCCGAATCAGTAGGAGTCTTTCCATTGACATTGATAGCAGTTGGATTAGACCCTAAAACAGTAGTTACAATACAGGCTTGTTCGAAACCAACAAATTCCATTACCAGGGTTTCTTGATCCCTGGGGCCCCCAGGGTCCATGACTCTAATTGTTTCAGAGCCGGTGCTTACCCTAGCCTCCCCCCAGCACCGCTTTTCTTGTTTTGCAAAGCGAATTAAATGGCTGATATTTTCCAGGCCACACTCCTAATCAAAGAAATAATAATATACTGTACAGGCCGGTGTTAAAACTGTCACTTCTGGTATTTGCTAAGGTGGGGTCTGTTTTTAACAACACTGGGCTTGCTTTTAAAGTGATGAGCTGTAGCTGAAATGTAGTGAGTATCCAGTCTCTAAACCTGAGTCAAACTTTGGTTTTCTTTTCTTATTGTTATAAGGTAGGAATGGGTCAGAAAGACTTTGTCAGAAATCTCCTGTTTTTCAAAATGAATGTTTGAAGGAGACCTCTTGCTCTGGAAAAGGTGATAGCTTCACCTGGGACTCGGGGAGGTCCCGTGTCAAGTCTGTGGATTGAATCGGGTGGAACAGGGATCTGAAGCAACATTTTCCACATCCTGTTTGTTGTCATAACTGCAGAGCTGTTAGCTGCTTCTTGCTAAAATTTTATTGGGAAGCTGAGAGAATTGGATTGAGTTTGAGATGGTATTAAAGAAAAGTGGCTTTATTGTTTTTTTTGGTTTTTTTTTTTTAATTTTGACAAAACAGCCATTCATGGCATAAATACCCCATTTCTTGACCTGTTGTACTATTGACTCACAAGGAACATCTCTTGCCTGGGACTTCCTTTGTGTTGCAGTCCATGAGGCAGAAAATGGCCACCAGGAGAAGGGGTGCATCCTCACAGAGTTCTGCCCTGTTCAGGCTGCTCCTGGCAGCAGCAATTGGCAGTGACTTTTCCTGTGCAGGAAATTCTTTTTAGAGGCTGATGTAATTCTGTAATTTGTGTGATTCAAGTGTTGTTTCTAATGCTAAAATGCAAATACTCTTTTGGCTTTGAAGGCATTGACACTTTAATTATTCAGATATTTCAGAGATGCCACGTATTTCTGAGAAAGGGGAAAATGCCTGTGGGGGAAATGCCTTTTTAGCAATAGCTTCCCTAGATATTGAGAGGAAAGATACTGAGTTTTCTTATGCTTGCTTTTCGTTTTCTCCAGGTATGCTTATTTGCAGAGGTATATAGCAGAACCACTGCCTTGCAGAGGAGACGAATGGCAGCCGTTGGTTTGGTACAGAAACTCTTTACTGGCAAGTGAAGACGAGGAGAGCTCTGTCCTTGGCAGTTCAGGAGAGTGGTCCCCCGTGGGCACATCTAAGACGTCTTCTTTTAAAAGGAAATTGTCTAATGGTATGAAAACTTCCTCACTCTGGATCAGCTGTTTGCTGCGTCCCAGCAAAAATGCACTTCATGCTTTGCATTAGCAGTACCACAGTGTCTTGGATGTTGTTGACTTTCCAGTTTGAACTGCGGCTTTTGCCTTCAATTTTGTTGCTGTTAAGGGCCTCTGCATCACTCACTAGTAGGAAGGTTGGTCTGGAGACTGTGTGTCAGCCAAATTCAGATGATGTTAAATTTCGCTTCGTATGGACCTCTGGCACTTGTCTGTGCCATTGAGACTTGGTTCATTGCTTTCCATTTTTAAGTTAAGGGTGTTGCTGCTATAGGCCCTGTAGATAATTGAGGCAGGAGAGGTATTTCCAGAAGGCAATTCACATCTTCAGCCTGATGATCTGGGTCAAGTCATCTTCTGGGGTCTTCCTCTCTGCCGAATTTCTAGGGAGCCTCTAGGATTATACTCCTAACTTAAAGAGTGAGAGTTAGGGGGGTTGGATGCAGGCTTTAGCAGCTTTCACGGACCTCTAGTCTGTAATGAGGTATTCACTGCACTCATGTGGTGGGACTAACTTAAATGTAGTAAAGGCATGACAAAAACAGTTGCCAGTAAAAATGTGAAGTGCTATAGGCATGTGTGGTTGTATGTGGAGAAAAGGGAATTTTTCCGGAGCATCCTTTAATTTGTCTCTCATCCTTTCTCAGAAGTTTTCTTTTCAGTGACCTGCCTTCAGAAAGCTTGTTCCTTTGCATCCCAAAGGCTCTCCTTTCTTGAGGGTTATACAGACTCAGCAGTACTGACAGCACTGGTGGACTGGAGCCAAGATCATAAATCTAGATTGCAAAAATGATCAGTAGGCAAAGTAAATTGATTTTTTGACACTGTCCTGCACGACATCCTTGTCTCTAAACTGGAGAGACATGGATTTGACGGATGGACCACTTGCTGGATAAGGAGTTGGCTGGATGGCCACACTCAGAGAGTTGTGGTCAACGGCTCAATGTCCAAGTGGACATCAGTGATGAGTGGTGCCCCTCAGGGGTTGGTACAGGGACCAGCACTGCTTAACATCTTTGTTGGCAACATGGACAGTGGGATTGAGTGCACCCTCAGCAAGTTTGCTGACGACACCAAGCTGTGTGGTGCGGTCGACACTCTGGAGGGAAGGGATGCCATCCAGAGGGACCTTGACAGGCTGGAGAGGTGGGCCTGTGCAAACTGCATGAAGTTCAACAAGGCCAAGTGCAAGGTCCTACACATGGGTCGGCGCAATCCCAAGTGCAACTACAGGCTGAGTGGAGAATGGGTTGAGAGCAGCCCTGAGGAGAAGGACTTGGGGGTGCTGGTTGATGAAAAGCTCAACATGAGCCGGCAGTGTGCGCTGGCAGCCCAGAAAGCCAACTGTGTCCTGGGCTGCATCAGAAATAGTGTGGCCAGCAGGTCAAGGGAGGGGATTCTCCCCCTCTACTCCGCTCTTGTGAGACCCCACCTGCAGTACTGCGTCCAGCTCTGGGGTCCTCAGTACAGGGAAGACATGGAGCTGCTGGAGCAAGTCCAGAGGAGGGCTGCAAAGCTGATCAGAGGGCTGGAGCACCTCTCCTACGAGGACAGGCTGAGGGAGTTGGGGTTGTTCAGCATGGAGAAGAGAAGGCTCCGGGGAGACCTAATCATGGCCTTCCAGTACCTAAAAGGGACCTACAGGAAAGCTGGAGAGGGACTGTTTCTTAGGGAGTGTAGTGACAGGACAAGGGGCAATGGGTATACTAAAAGGGGGGGGATTTAGACTGAACATTAGAAAGAAATTCTTCCCTGTGAGGGTGGTGAGGCACTGGAACAGGTTGCCTAGAGAAGCTGTGGCTGCCCCATCCCTGGCAGTGTTCAAGGCCAGGTTGGATGGGGCTTTGGGCACCCTGGTCTAGTGTAGGGTGTCCCTGCCCATGGCAGGGGGAGTTGGAACTAGATGATTCTTGTGGTCCCTTCCAACCCAAACAATTCTATGGTTCTATGATTCTTATATGTGGCTTTTAGCTGGTTCCTTCAATAAATGAACGCTTTGCTTCAAATCTCTCTTTGAACTTGGTCCCATTGTCTCAGTGCTGTGGGAAATGTTGGAAATGTCCACCTCAAGACCTTTGAGAGAGGCTGGAGGACAAGTCTGTCCACTGTCTGTTACAGGGTCTTTGCCTGAAACCAGTCAGACTGAAGCAGCAAGCAAAGCTCCAGACCTGCAGCGTGCTGCCCAGCTCGCCTCTGCAGCCAGGAAAAGCAGAAAGAGGCTAAAATCTCAAGAGATGCACTTGCAGGAACGTTTGCCATTCCTTTGTCCAGGAGGGCTGCAGAGAAGATACTGGTGAGAGTCACAGAGTCTTACAAGCTCCTTCGCTTGTCCTGGTGTTGACAGTTGGGGTCTCTCTATCCACCTCTGCTTCTGTTTTTTTGTAATACTTCATGGGCACAGGGTGCAGAGTGTGTGCCCCCCTCTCTTTCTTACGGGCTGTGTCCCAAGGACAGGTTGTGGTTTTGCTTTCCTCAGTCCAATATTTACGTTTGCTGCTTTAGCCTGATTGCCCCCCGCTGTCGCAGGGCTTCCGTGCCTTCGTGGGCTAATACCGAGTGTGCAGAGAAAAAAGGCAAGGGAGGGGGAGTGTTCCCTGTGCCACTTCTCGTGTCTCTGGGCCCGATTAGAGGGCTGTGGTGTCAGTTACTCCACGGCTCTTTGCTGCGGCCTGGAGCGTTTCCTGCAGCTCTGGAAATGGAAGAGTACTCTGGTCTCTACAGACCTGCTGTTAACTACTGTGTTGCACACACCTGTGTGAAACCCCACAGAACTTGGGTGCAAGAGAGGCGTTGCACAAATACAGGAAAGCTGGCGAGGGGCTGTTTATCAGGGAGTGCAGTGACAGGACAAGGGGTAATGGGTTTAAACTAAAAGAGGGAGGATTTAGATCGGATATTAGGAAGCAATTCTTCCCTGCGAGGGTGGTGAGGCACTGGAACCAGCAGCCCAGAGAAGCTGTGGCTGTCCCCTCCCTGGCAGTGTTCAAGGCCAGGCTGGATGGGGCTTTGGGCAACCTGGTCTAGTGTAGGGTGTCCCTGCCCATGGCAGGGGGGGTTGGAACTAGATGGTCTTTGAGGTCCCTTCCAACCCAAACCATTCTGTGATTCCATGGTTCAATGAAATAGGGAGTCCAGAGTCCATTTGTGAGCTCTGTAAAGCACTCAGAGTGCTCCATTGGGATATTTTCCTTTAATACAGTTCATTTATTTGAGGTTTTGGTGCTGTTTCCCATATTGGTATGTTAAAAAATGAAACACAGTCCCAGAAAGATGCATGCAGGTTTTGGGACACTTGCTGAATGGACCTGGTGAATACAAGTAAAATAGTACAAAAATTTGCTAAACGTGTAGGTGATTACCGATCCAGCCCCTGTTTAAATGAAGGTTTTTGTTTCTAAACTGCTTTATTGGAAATTCCTCAGAGCATAACCTCTTTCATACCTGGGAAATACTGGGCCAGAAACTTTGGGTTACCTTAGGTGGGTATCTCAGCAGCAGATCTTACTGTGTGAACTGCTCTGCCTTCAGCATGCTTCTGCAATCGCTAGTATGAAGTTTCTCAAGACTTAGCTTTTTTTTTTTTTCCCCCAGCAAAGATGAGATTAAGACAGAAGATGTCTCAGAGGAGGGTCAAGCAGAAGACACAATGGAAGATGTCGATGTTGATGTGGTTGGTGCAGATGAGGTAATTCTGGCTCGGGTTTTCCAGCTCTGAGGACAGCTGTAGTTGAGGTGGGTGAATTTGGGGTCAGAATCTCACGTGTACCCATCTTGCAGCAAAGGGGCTGCTCTTCTGTGGCCCCTGTCAGGCTGAGAAAAGGGGTGCTACCCTCTTCCCTTTCCAGCTGAAGCTGCAGTCTCCTCCTTCAGCTTGATCTGCATTTTTAAGGCAGTTCTTGTAGGATCTAGCCATCCTTAGGCACATTGAACACCAGCTAGGGTGCATTCTGAGGTGGGTCCAGTTTCCTTTTCCCCACACTGTGCAGCTCATTGATGAAGAGGCACTTGCTGCAGTTGCTTCACGTTAGTGATGCATCGCTGAGAGGGCACTGCTGCACGGCCTGCAGGGCACCTCCTCTTCAGAGACCGTGTTTGCAGTGTGCTCTTTAGATTGAAAGGCTCGGAATGTGTCTGGTCATTGGTCAGCCCAGGGCTCTCGTTCGTTAGAGTGACCCATGTTTCTTGCCTTTTTCCAGTCAAGGCTATTGGGGAGATTAAATTGTCCCCAAACCAGCTGGGGATGTGAAGGGAAGCGTGGGAACCTTGTGGGTGTGGAGTGGCAGCCAGCGTAGCCTGGGGGGGCGGCTGTGGGCAGCGATTGCCTTTGGGATCAGGTAATATTTGGGCAAAACTGCGGCCGTCTGCCTGGGCCTCAGCTCGGCCCTGCAATGGAAACCTGCAGCAGGGAAGAACTTCCAGCCCTTTGGGACAGTGAGGTGCAAGGACAGCAGCAGTCTTGCAGCAGTGACTGCACTGCAAGGGAGGAAAAAAAGAGTAAGGGTCCTCCTCCCTCCCGTCCTCTAAGGACTTGCTGTGTCAGCCATTGCAAGGGGCTGAGCGGGTCCTTCGGGTTTTTCCCCTCTATTCCCCCTGCTCTGCGCTTCTACTGGAATGTAAACCCCGTGCTTGGCAGACTGTTTTTGCAGTGGTTCAGGCAGCCCCTTGATTTCCAGTGGCTCTGGTTAGCTGGGATTTAAGAATCCCATTCAAAGACCCTGTCTGATTTTGGACTTTTTAAATTACTTTTTCCTCTAAAGTTGAACAAGTGATTTCTTTTCGTGTTTGAGTGGTGTTTCTTGTTTGTTTTGGTTTTTGTTGTTTTTTAAAAGCGTGCCAGAAGGAAAAAGGGACTTGACCTTCCAATTGTATGCCTTTTAAAATGGAGACTGTTTAGACTACATGCTTGGAGCAGCGCCTATTGAAGATAGATAATAAAGGAACTTAAATCTGGGGACCAAGATCGAAGCCATACAGAAAATGCACTACTTATCCAGCATGTGGCCTTTCCCTGTAGTGCCTTGTCTGGGCTCCTTGTGGTATAAAAATGCTTCTTTCCTTTTCTGGAAGCTAAATATAGCACTTTCCAAGAGCCAGCTGTGGCCAAGCTGCTAAATGGTTAGAGGCTGCGCTTTTATTCCGAGCCCTTATGTGCTTTTATATGTTTTCTGGATAATATGAGACCAACTTACTCTTTTTTTTCTCCTGGTATAGGAAAGTTAAGAAGGATAAATGGGAATGAAGAACATGGTACCATTTTTTTCTGCAAACGGTTTAACTGGAAACAGGGTTGTGATGGCATCAACCAAGGCAGCAGGAGACGTGGATCCAGTCAAAGCTCCGCTTGTCGGCATCCACCCAGACCCAGTTAGGTACTAGCGCTGCGCTTGGTTTCCCCACATCGCTGTTGGTGGCGTTACCCATTTGGCTGTTACGCTTCTAAGGCTGTGGGAGTTACGGAGGTCGTCACTGAACTGCATCCTTTGGAACAACTCCCAGCCTAAGGACTGGAATCAGGGTGTTGGCAAATACGGAGTCAACGACTCTGTAAATCAGATGAGGGAAGCTTGCTCAAATCAGCGCGGGGCAGCGTTCTGCTGGAGGGGCTCTCTGTCACCTGAGATGACCAAGACGGATAACAGCTTGTTCCTTGTACCTGCCCCTGGCCCGGCTGTGAGCTGCTGGGTGACGGCAGGTGACTTGGCAGTGCCCTTCCTTGTCTGTAACACAGAAAACCTGGACCAAATCATCTGCTAAATTGCAGCAGTTCATCATCTGTGGAGATCAGGGCCTGTTCCCAGGAGACTTGGATCAAGGCTTGTAAGTAACAAAGAAACAGTGGACCAGTTGACCGAGTATTTTCCTCTGGAAGAAACCCTTCATACCCAGTGATCATGTGGTATTTACCTGGAAAATGTAAAGCTTGAAAAGGCAATGTAAATAGACTGTAAACATGGCCCTTCTAAAGCCCTTTTGCCATTAAGAATTGGCAAACGAGCTTCACTCGAGAGTGTTTCGGAGGCGGGAGGCTGGGAGCGCTGGCTGCTTTCACTGACCCTTTGTCACCGCTCCGTGGAACTGTGCACTGCATTAATCCTATCAGCTTTATTTTATACATATATATATATTTTGGATTGTAACTGTGTAAAATAAACTACATAACCCTTGCTATCCATTAGTACTGAAAGTGCAAGTACTATTCCCATGCTGAGTCTGGAGAAAGAAGAGCAGCAGTGCTGCTGGCCTTCTAGTTTGCCCTCTAATGGAGTTAGAGGTGAGCGTCCATGACTGTGGGAGCCACGGATGGCTCCCAGGTCTCGGGCACCCCGAAGGGGCTGGAGTAAAACCCTTGTTTCATTTTGCAGTAGGCTCATGCAAGGGCAGAGGCAGCACCCTCACCAGATAGTGCCAGTTCTGACCCAGATCAGCTTGTTCTCAGTTCCCTGTGACTCCCCTCAGACCTCGCCTGGGACAGTGACATTCCCCTCATCTAGATTTGGGTATCTAGGCCTAAACACTTACCAGGTAGGCAGAACACAGCTGGACATGGACTAAGAAAACACTTAGACCTGGGACCACATCAAACATGCAAATGTTTTATTTTTTGTAATTAAGGACTAGGGCTGGGAANGGGGGTAGAGTCATCTTCCCAATTCACTTATTGCAAGAAATTGCTGTTGCTGCAACAATTGTAGCAAGCGTTCTACAGCAACACCATGATTTGCTCTGCTGGAGCTGTGCAAATTCTCCAGGAAGAGGGCTCAGGTATCCAAAGGATAGCAGGGAGCAGGATTTAACAGCCCGTCACTGAACAGCGTTGTAGCCACAACAGCTACAGGCTCTGCAGCAGAGGCCTGCCCTGGGCCAGCTGCTTGTCCATGGAAAAGTGTCACTGTGCAATGAGAAGCCCACAGCTGTACCTGCCCCACGACAAGCCCCTTTTTAAGAAGGGGGGGTTCCAGCTGAAAAGTCACCCCCCTTGAACAGCACCACAAGTTCAGGGTCATCTTCTGGGAAGGCAGTTGGTCATCCTTTCCCACAGCACCTTAGGGAATGGAGCTTAACACATCCTCCGTGTGCCTTTACTGTTTAAAAACCCCAAACCATGGGCAGATAGCGAAACATACTTGGCCTCCCACTACAGAAATTTGACATGGATGAGTTTCCATTAAAATTGAATAAACAAACACTGATTCTACTTTTAAAAATTCTTTGAATGGTATCAAAACAACTTGAGTTTTCCTTGGTAAGGTTCACTAACAGGTGGTAGCGATGGGTTTCATTACTAAAGATAGACAGGTTTGTAACTCTGCATGAGATGGTGGGATGAGCAGAACAGGTTTCCCTGTGCCACGTCCAGCTGTTCAGCAGCACTGGCTTTTGGATGAGGACAAACCTGCTGGAGCTCGCTTGGAATATTCAGCTTGGTGTAATTACCCAAGCAGCCTGCGTCCATGTGTGACCCACCGTATCTTCGCTGGTTCTTTCATAGGAAGAAGTTAGTTGTATGCAGTACGTAACGACTAAAACTGCTGAAATGATGTATGAAAATCTTTATTTCAAAATACAAACAACATTTTTAAACATTTTAAAAGATCTACACTGCAACCCCAAAAAATAACTTACATCTTTTTGTACATTTTTTTTCCTCCAACAAAATCTGTTTAACAGTAAGAGTGAGGCAATGATTTCAAGCTGCTGTGACACTGATGAATATCCATGNAAAAGCACTGAATGCCCACAACAAATTAGTGCACATCACTGATTGAGTAACATTTATACAAAGGGTTTTTTAAAAAATTGGTTCCTCCTACATGAATTAACACACCCATTTTGGATCAAGCATGAACACTAAACCAGACTTCATTATTAAATAATCTCTTTTATAATGAACATTGATGAAGGGACTGAAGTTTAAAAGGGCAAGCGAAACTAAAGTTGGGGCAAACAAGGACTACACAGAAGAGAAGCAACTTGTCTCAGGCCTTTGTTTTCCTTGTGCACTGCTATGTTCAGCTTGTCAAACGCAACTCTACCTGTAACCGAGCGCTGGGTCAGGCGCTCACAGCGCGTCTCTGCCTTGCTGAGGCACGAAAGCCCTAGAGCTGTCGGGGTGAGCGTAAAAGCTTCGCAGGTCAGGGATAAATTGTCTCCTTGCCTCCCATACCAGGGCACCTTGTCACGTACGGGATGGAGATGGTCAGTGCACCACACATCAACTTAGAGAGAATTACACAGTTCTCTTAAAAACAGTAGATTACTTTTCTCTAAAGTCAAATATTGTTATTCTTCCAAAAAGGAATTATGCAACATCTGTAAATAAATATTTTAATCTATTTTATAAACTATAGACTATTGAATAAATACAAAAAGTTTCATCATTCCATACAAATGCGCCTCTTTTACTTAAAAGGTAGTGTAGTGATTAAATATTTTTTAGCACAAACCTAAGCTGACTTCCTGGAAACAAACCCCACTGAGACGGATAGGTGTGTAGCAGACCTGCTGCAGACTGTCCCTTCTCTTCTGCAAGCGGTGACCAGAAGTAACCACTACTCAAAGTCCTCTTCATAGTCATATTCCTCCAAGTCTACACCAGCCAGGTGGGAAGGCATTTCAAAAAACCGTCTTTTCCCCATTTGATACTTTAGGACATTGGCCTTCTGATGGTCTACAGGATTCAGTTCTGCTTCATACCTAGGAGTGTGCAGAAAAGGGAAATGAAAGGGTCTGGCTACATTGGGAAGCGCCCAAGTGTTAGAACACTAACAAGACTACTGCAGGAAGAACATAATTTCCAGTATTTCTAGTGAAGAAACACGTAACCAGAAGCAGCACTAGGTTTCTCAAAACGACTTCAATTTAAGCCGGCTGACTCTCCCCTCACGCGCAGAACTTGATACACAGCTTCGCCAAAAGGACTCAAAGCACGTACTGGCTCCAGTGGGTAATGCCCAAGTTAGAAATGGTCAAATGCAAGGCTGCAGTGCTTGGCAGAAACCCACCCCCTTCTTTTCAAGGAAGCCGAAAATAATGCTGAATTAGGTAGAACAAACTACACCTGCGGTAGCTGCAACAAAAGAGAAAGAATCCTGGAAGCATTATTAAAATGCGCATGAGCACAGTGCTCAGTAAACTGCGTATTTAAGGCAGATGCTGGAAAGCTAAAGCCAACTGTGTAATGAGAAATTACTGGTAACATCCTGCTGCTGATGAAAACGAGCAGACAGATCATGAAATGTAATGTGTAACTAACTCAAGTCAGTGAGGGCTGATATTTGAAAGATCTGCTGCAGCCTGTTCAGGTGGGATCAAGCTGAAATTGATAGCCATTGGAAAAACCTGCCCATACATCTCTGGAGATTGCTGATGTCAGATTACAGAACTGACCACTTCCTGGGCTGGGTTGACGCAGGTTCACACACATCATCTCGAGTGCCACTGCATCATCTCATCTCAGTGCGACATCATTTCCGCCTAAATAACAAGACTAGGCAAAGCACGAGCTTTACAAGCTGCAGTATCTGTTCTTCAGATGTGACTCTGTCATGGCAATGCGTGGCGATAAGGAGAGGCATTTGTTCAGAGAAAGGCGTGGGGCAAAGAAGAGTTAAATCCCGAGAACCCACTGTGAACGCTACAACAGAGCAGCATTAACAGCAGAGATGGCAGAACAACACCACCCTCAGTGGTGAGAGCAATTCCGTTGAAGCACTTCATAGATGAACTACTAAATGTATTAGGCCAGCTTCACCACCATTTTGAGTAAAAGAAGTACAGCAAAATAAAGATGCTTTGATAACATCAGGTAAAGATTAAGCAGTGAGCAAAAAATTCCTGATTCTTTCGTATTTTTGCTGCTATTTCATCCTTCCCAGTGGTATTAAAGCCTCAGTTATGTGAGCATCAGTCAGTGCTTAGGCAGCAAACAGAACACGCTGGGATTAGTGCCACAAAGCTGATCAGAGGGCTGGAGCACCTCTCCTACAAGGACAGGCTGAGGGAGTTGGGGTGGTTCAGCCTGGAGAAGAGAAGGTTCCAGGGAGACCTAATTGCGGCCTTCCAGTACCTGAAGGGGCCTACAGGAAAGCTGGAAAGGGACGGTTTACAAGGGCAGGGAGTGACAGGACAAGGGGTAATGGGTTTAAACTAAAAGCGGGGAGATTTAGCTTAGATATTAGGAAGAAATTCTTCCCTGTGAGGGTGGTGAGGCACTGGAACAGGTTGCCCAGAGAAGCTGTGGAGGCCCCATCCCTGGCAGTGTTCAAGACCAGGTTGGATGGGGCCTTGGGCAGCCTGGTCTAGCGTAGGGTGTCCCTGCCCATGGCAGGGGGGTTGGAACTAGATGGGCTTTGATGTCCCTTCCAACCCAAACCATTCTGTGATTCCACCACAAGTTCACCATCAATGTGAACAGGAAACAAAAGTCACTGAGTTACACATTTGAAAACAAGGATTTGGAAGAAAGATGAATATTCTACTGCAACAACGGTTTTGGCTCACAAACTTGTTATTTGGTCTTCTACACCACAAATCCCATCTTTTTTGAGAAGGGTGGTTTTTTTTTTTTAAACAGAAACATCTTGAATGCACCTTTTGGATTTCTTTACTGCAGAGCGATATAGAGAGGCAAAAGCAGCTTTTCCTGTCATTACAATGGCAGCACGAGGATCTCTCAGATACTGTTTGTAGGTTCCATCTATCCCACACTCGGAAGAGGGTTATTCAAACACTATGGGACCAGATGAAAATCCCACTCTCTTCCAAAGCTCTGGTGGCCTCATGGAATATCTGTGACTTTTACTCATTTCCAAGATATTTAAGCTAAGGAAATGTTGAAATGCTGTCTCAGTTTCACACATCTGGGCACTGAAATTGAGTTACTTGTCACAGTATTAGAAAGTCTATTGCTACTTCCCAGCGCAGAGGTTTTTATAAGAATATAACCATACAGCTGCACCACCTCTAAAAAGCCCTTTTTTCCCCTCCTTGCATTTCTAAAGCTCATGTAAATATAAAGAAATTGGCCTATTTTGAGATTTCTGTACATCCCTCCAAAATTTCAGAACAGCTGTTTTAATAGGAATGTGAGGAAAATACCTACTGTAGAGGTAATCAGATAGGAAATTCATACTGGATTATCAAGCCGTCACTTCAGTTCAGGCAGGCATTACAGTCCTTTAAGTGCAGTAAGTGATTTTAAAGAAGTTTTTGTACAACACTAACATAAAATGCTCACCATTTTCCCCCCCCATTACACTCTCCTAACAGCAGCAAGGAAACTTTTAGTAGTCTTGTGTTTCTCTGCTTCAGCAATAAACTTCATTTTTCAGGACAACTGTAGGAAAACATAAAATTCAGACAGTCCTACTTGAGGACTAAGTTTTGTACACATTTTTGCTGACCTTCACTCTTAGCATTCAAACTAAGTCAGATTTGACAGTGACTCCCTGAGCCAGATCAGAATACTTCTCTTCAGATTTTCATTTCTTTGTCCACAACTTGGATTCAGTTGCTTATTTGACAAACTGTTTGGAAGGCATCCTAACTTTGCTCTTTATTTAAAAAGAATCTCAATTTGGCAGTTTAAAAGCCACAGTCCTCATGAGCTTCTGACGTAGGGGTAGGCAGAAATCAGTAAGACTAAGCATGACACTTGTTTCTATTCAGTCAATCCAAATACATCTTACATACGGTTGTGCATATGATGCTTGAAACACTGACAAATTATGGGGTGGTTGTTAATGGAGACAACAAGCATGACAACCTGTAGTCCAAGGAAACAAAGCAGCAAGACTTCAGGAACACTGGCTTTAATCCACCTGTGTGGAAGGCCAGCAGCTATGGCCTACACATCTAACCTAACTAGGGATACACAAAGTGATTAAATAAAATGCATGATTTTTTTTTGGGCTGTGCTTCCATAGGATAAATATTTGTCTTCAATTGTCAGAGTTTGTTTTTTTCCCTACAAGGTCTGTGACAAATCTGCTAATGCCAGAAGCAGAGGCAACCTACAACCAAAGGGTCACTTGTGTTTGCAAACACCTGGCTCAGAAGTCATGAGAAACTGGGTGGTTTGGCATCATACATCTCTGCTCCATGGCCCAGCGTACACCACCACGCTGGTTTTCCTTAACGGAAGGTGCAGTTTTTTCCAGTTTTAGGGTTATTAGGATGCTGCTTTACATACCCTGGGTTCCGCAGCATTCTCTGTATTGCTTAAGCTGTACCTGCATGGGCATAGAGAGAGGCCTATGCCATGGAGAGAACAAACTTCATGGAAGTATCTGAAAAAACCAAGTGTCCAAGACATGTTAGAGGTTGAAAATTTAAGGTAAAGTTTTAAATATAATCTGAAAGTTTTACTTGAGAAGCATTTTGTATTTTAATATCTATTTTGTCCACTTTCTGTGTGAAGCCATAGAACCATGGTTTCAGGTAAAGAACAGAAACGATCTGACCCCAAGAATATTGGCTGTGAATTTTATGGCTTTTATCTTCACCAAGAAGAGACATCTTAGGGAGCAATACAGAAAAATTAAATCCTTTTGTCTAAACAAATCACAGATATGCTCTTAGCTCAGAGACACAGCTGCAGTCTTGAGCAGTTATGAGCTCATAAGTGAACCTCAAAGCACCTCGAGGCTCTTGATATCCCACCTGCACTTGTGGGTGAAGTTGTGCCTAAACATTATCTCAGAACTTTACAAAATTACACTTGTCTACAACAGCCCAGCAATTTCAAACCCTTAATGAGAGGTGCAGAGTAACCTGAATTCCTGCCATGCAGGTCCCTTACTGCTCGTGGCCAAGGGATTATTTTGCCTCCAGTGAATTTCTGTGGCTGATGATACTGCATGTGGTCTCAAGGCAGAATGCTGGAGGACCAGCTGAAATCCTTCCTTGGATTTCAGTGTAGCTAAGGATTAGCTTTTACAGACCACATAGTAACTTCTGAACCCGCACTATGTCTCAACTGACAAGAGAACCTGTTCTCAGGGTGTGCCCCAGCAATGCTATATGAGGCTCTAAGAGCTGTAAGACAGTAATGGGATCTTAATGGAACCCAGAAAAATCAGCATTTAACCATCAACTCAGGTGAGTTTGAAACAAATTCAGTCAAAAACCATCTGAATTTCACAACTTTGTATCTGAAAATGGGCAAAACTGGCTTAATCACTCAAATTCTAGGAAGTCACAACAGCAGCTGAACTTTAAAATGGGAAGGTGAAAACACAAAACTACTGTGACAGAAGTAAACAAAGAGATGGGCAGAAGACAGAAAATAAGGCTAAATCAGCAAAAGTGTAAAACATTTGAAGAAGGGGTTCTAGTTAAGACTTAAGATGTTCAGATTTAACAGCACCTCAAGTCTCCTAAACATTATTCATTCCTGCCAAGCCTGGGCTCTCAGCGTGACTGGGTGAGGCACTGATTTACTGTGGTGTATTGAGGGGCCCCTCTGACAGACACTGAGATCACAGAACGGTTTGGGTTGGAAGGAACCTCAAAGCCCATCTAGTTCCACCCCCCTGCCATGGGCAGGGACACCCTACACTAGACCAGGCTGCCCAAAGCCCCATCCAACCTGGCCTTGACCACTGCCAAGGATGGGGCAACCACAGCTCCTCTGGGCAACCTGTGTCAGTGTCTCACCACCCTCACAGGGAAGAATTTCTTCCTAACATCCAATCTAAATCCCCCCCTCTTTTAGTTTAAACCCATTCCCCTTGTGCTGTCACTCCCTGCCCTTGTAAACAGCCCCTCTCCAGCTTCCCTGTAGGTCTCTAGGTATTGGAAGGCTGCAGTTAGGTCTCCCCACAGCCTTCTCTTCTCCAGGCCAATGGCAGACACTGCAGTGGCCAGTCTGATCCTGTCAGGAGTGGCCCAAGTCCACCAGTAACTTGAAAAAAATTTGACTCCTGATGGTTTCAACACATTAATTTTATACGGATATTTTAAAACAGGGGGTCAAAAATCCAAATTCTTCACCAGTTTAGAAGAATCCCACTAGTTTTGTCAGCCAAGTTACAAATCAGTAACATTTCACAGCCAGCAGGACCACAGAAACAGCTTTTTCCTCCAGTCCATCAGATTTAAGCTATTATACTTTGCAACAGTGTCTCAAACAACTGTCAGAAGCATACAACCCTATTCTGTATGCTTCCCAAACTAAGCCTATGGCCTTAAGAGATTAAGCGAAATAAACATTGACAGTTTAATATTGCCTAACTCACAGCACAAACAAAGCTTCAGTTATTTTTTTGCTTGTTAATTCTGCAACATTAACCAATTCTAGCCAAGGATTCCATGAAGAGTTGAGAGCATGATCCCCCTTAATGCTGAAGTGCTGGGTGATAACAACTCTCTCCCTCCCCTCTTTCTGCCCTCACGCTTTGTTTTACCGAGTTTCCTGAAATCCATGAGTTAAGAGGATTTTACTTTCTTAGGTTTTAAAGCAGTCTTCAACATGGAGCTAGTCATTCTCTAAACAGTTCATAAGAATGAGAGACGTTTAAAAATGGAATGCTGGTGTAGGTAATGCAGAAAAATGTGCTTTCTCTAGATGGGTCCATCAACTTAAGGCCTAAACCAAGTTAGCTTTGTACTTGTTTTCCCCATCTTTTTAATAACAAAAACAAGGAATAGCAGATTCATGACTCTGGATTCTGAGAGGGACTGGAGGCTATATGGCAAAGTAAAGGAGTGCTTTCGAAACACCAATATTTGTTATCTTATTTCCTCCGAGAGCTGTGAGAAAATACTCCTAAGCTGGTATCACCGTGTTCAGAAGTGAGAATTTTTCCCCCAAAAAACTCCCAATGAAGCTCTTCATTCATTTAACAACAAGCTACAAAAATTAATGTGTTTTGTTTCGAGTTGAAGCTTTTTCCAAGCATCTTCCCTCCCAAAGTTTGAAGTAGGACCTTTTCTTTGACAAAGCCAACGCAATCACAAACCGCCAAGGAATATTTAATGGGAGATACAAACAAGGTTCTTCCTCCCTCCCTCCTCAAGCACACAGCTAAACACGACAAACAGCAACCTTTACGAGAATAGCATCAAGGATGACAGTGATGGTGAGGGTCTACATTAGCAGAGAGAGAGGATTCGTACCAAGTCTCCTGCTACATTCTTACCCGTCATCCCACAGGTCACTTGCTGTCTCTTCTGCTACCAAGTTTTCATACTCTTCAGTAGCATACCTCTCCCAGTCAGAGCCCTCTTGGCTGTCACCTTCATCCTAAACAATCACACGGCAAGTTATACAAACCCACAGTAATTGTCAAGCACATCCGCTAAAAAGGCTTTTAAAGCTTCATACTCACCCGCAACGTAGAAAACTGATCCTTCTGTTCATGGTCAAGATATTTTTCAATGTTGAAAAAAGTATCAAAAAATACATTTGTCAACTTACACCGCTTTAAATCATGCAGAGTAATTTTTCCTGTAAGGAAGATACAAGATATTTAGAACCACAGTTACCCATTCTCCAAAAGAAGATGAACATTACTCAAAAGTTAAGTCATCATCATGCTCAAGAACATTTGTCACTGATGCTCAATGCAACAGCAGAAAACTGAATACATAAGACTGAATACATAAACCAGACATCGACAGAAGCATCCTTCAAAGTGGACAAACTTCTAAATGTCTCAGGTTTGTTACTTGCTTTAGCTGTCATCCTACCATCCTTCAAAACACTGGTGTGAGATACAGTCTGCCTCAGAAATTCAAAGTCCTTTAAGCTAATTGCCTAAGCTTCCTTAAGAGACAGAAGTCTCCAGTGAGCCTGCTATTCCTTCCCAAGAAGTGCTAGGGTAGCGAGTAGGAATCTCCTCTGGCAGTAGCCCCTTCTCTTCCTTGACTTGAAAAGAAAAAGATGTATGACAGATGACAGCATGTGACTACACTTCCTAGACATGAATTTTTCATAGAGACTCGTTTGCCACACTTGTCCAGCCTGATCAATATTTACCGCTTGAGAGGAAAGCTAAGTGGTCAGAGGTGGTTTGTTTTTATAAAGGGATAAAGACTCAAATCAATGGATTCCTTACATCTTTGAAGTATTTGTCAGATTGTCAGAAACATCACCTTATTTCAAAAGATGAATATTAAGCTTCTGCAGAAGGACTGAAAAATACCAGACATACAAGGAAACTCCCATTTATTGATTCATCTTAAATCTGGCCCGCCTTCTGTGGTCAGTCAAAGAGGGGCTAACTGCAGATGTTACAAAAGAGTTTGAGAAAAGCCAGACCCTGAACAGTATTTCCTCAGCATACCGTGCCAGCCTCTAACAAGGTGCAGCCCAAGGACATCGGAGGGAAGCTAAACAAGGATCCCATTTAGACATGGCTGCCACGCTTGTGCCTGTTGCCATCTGAAGTGCCTTAGTGTATTCTGCCTGGTTTATAGCTGATGCTCCACGATGACACAAATCCCTCACGGCACCTGTGTCATATCTGTCAGACCCACACAGATGTCCGATGTGTTGGGCCATCTCAAGTGGCAGCAACTCTCCACAACCAAGCAACTGATTTGAGTCTTAGTTATATAAGCTCCCAGTTTAAGTTAGACACCTATATTTGGTTCGTTGATTTGCTCTCCAGTTTCCATTTATTGCAATGGGAGCTTAGACCCCTAACACTCATGGAGATGCCTACATTGTGTCTCAATGGCCAAACAAAAAAAAAGAATGAAATCAAGATAATTTGTGGAGACCTGAATTCAGTTAAATAATTTGCTTTTTGGTAAACAGAGCATCCAGTAGCAAATTGTATCACCGTTAGTCATAAATGAATCACAGCGCCTTCTTTTGTTTCAAATCTACCAAGTGAAATGTCATTTTATGCCGCTAGTTTTTGTATAGGAAAAATGACAGAAGAATTTTTATCTTAATACATCTTCTAAACATCACTCAGTTTTATAAATAAAAATCAACCCTTAACAACAGACTTTAATTTTCATTGCCCTAAACTCTCATCTTGGCTGCGTTCCACAGCCTGCTTTAATCATCTTCATGATATAGAACAGATACATCAATCTTGTTTCATTTGAAATGCAGAACAAACATTATTGAAAGCGTCTGCCTTTCACAAGCACGGTGTACAAGACTGGAAGGGAACCCCTCAGTTTGGCAGGCTATCCTGGGCAACCATGTAAGATAAACGCTTTCCTCAGAGCTTATTTCACCTCATCTTAAATGGTCCCCACCCTCCACGTTGGTCAAACACCTCATTCCAGTGATACGGAGGACTGAGCTTCCAACTAAAACATACTTAACACTTTCATTTACTTTTTTTAAATCTGCCTTTATAGAAATGTGTTTTCACCTAGAGAATTCATATTAACTTGGTTTAAATAAGAATATGAAGCTGTGAGTTCTGGTTTTGAGCTATTTCAATTCCCTTAGCATACAAAAAAATCATGTCTCAATAAAAGACACTGCCTTTTAAAAATCAAGTTTCTTGTAATTTTAATACTCATATTACTAGAAAGGTGGGCAATAAGACTATTTGTTATTGATTCTCTAACCATAATTTTACAGGCAGTAAAAAGAACCACCTTCTTACACACTCAACTGAAGTGACACTTGAAATTCTAGAAGCATCTAGATGTGAAGCACTAGCACAACATCACATTTGCTAAACAAAAGCATTAAATAGAATGGTCAACAATTTTCTTTTACCATAAAAGATAGCAAACATTAGTGTATGCAATAGAGGTTGCTATTCCCATCAAATACTTAAAGAGCCAGCAGGCAAGTTCTAGATTTCTTGCAATAATAGCAACCAGACTGTAGACCAAGTCCTTTTACACACTTAAATTCACGTTAAAAAGTATAGCCATAATAAGGGTTACTAGTGCTAACTGTGGACATTAAGTTTAGATGCAGGTTGACCTCAGTTGTGTCAAGTTCAAGAAGTCTCTGCAAATTAATCCATCGTGGCTACGACAGTTTTATCAGCTTGAGACAAACATCAGAAGCAGCACAGAGATAGAGCCCCCGAACACGCAAGCTACCACTCTTCCACACCACAGTAGTATGTTTATATTGAGGCATGCAAAAATATTTTTAGTATTGAGCAGCACAGGAGGGCAAACATGAAGTGAGCATCATGCTCACTTCCTAAGTTGTTTTCAGATGTAAAACGTAAACTCAGGTTTCATCAGCTAAATGTCAAATGCAGGAGGGTAGGATGCAGGTCTATGAAGGTTTGAATGAACATATAAAATAGCCAAAAATTAAGAACAGTTTAATACTCTTATTTTAAAGCTCCTTGATATGAATTTCCAAAGAGCAGCATAGGCTTCTAACCTAAAGTCATTACTGATCTACAGAGACAAACACTGTTTAGAAACTGTCCCTTCTAGGCAAATCTCAATTAAATCAGTACTGGAACAGGTAAGTGGCAAGTGAACAGAACAGCCAAGAGCTCTTCTTGAGAGCATCACCTCAGCCAGATAGTGACGAGATTTCATTTAACACTAAACATGGCTACAACCCCGAAATAAAAGCCCAAAATAAAAGAAACTTTTTAAGCAGCACATTAAGTTTTAGTATGAAAATTAGTGCCTGCCTGCCCTTGGAAGACCATTAGATTAATAAGCTCTAAGAGACTTTAGAGAAAAGACAACCAAAATGCATATTCTCTGTATGACCAACTGAGTGCTCTTAAGGGTGCAATAACTCCTAATCCAGAGAAACAGAAATTACAGATAGAAAAGGATTTTGTTACCTTCATATTGTGGCTTCACAAGATCCAGCATCTGACACAAACAGTCTTCAAATGGCAAAGGTTCTATGGCCATGTTATCTAGTTTTTGGCATTGCTCTTCATAAAAATACTCCAATTCATACATAGACAAAGCGCCATCCCCATCAAGATCCATGCAGCGAAACCAGTATTCAATGCTGAAATTCAGCAATTAATAGCTAATAACTGTTTACACAACCCTATTACAGGATTTCAAGAATTTATGTTGCCTGATATAAAGGCTATGCTACTTACAGATGCAAAACTAGACATGAGACTGCATTCCATAATGGCACAGAAAGTCATTAACCACCACCTATTGTGGTAAGAGTTTCTGGTATTTGCCATGCCATACATCACTGCATTTCAAAACACACTTGTTAATTGTGAGCGGGTGAGGGAGGAGAGAACTAAAACATGTGACTTTACATAAAAACCTCAAGGGAGCCAATGGAAAAAAAAAATCGAATTGTGCTTCAAAACCCAAGTTATTTTTTTCATATAGAACAAGCCAGTGACATGCCACACAATAGGTTTCTTACAAATATCCTACAGCTATCACTAGCTGTACAGTTTTCCCCCAAAGTCACTGGTATCATGAAACAACTGTCATTCCTTTATCTCTGATCCTGTCTGTAAGCAGGCCACACACAGCATATGAAACAATAACATGTAATTGGCTCTTAAACGTCATTAAAATAGACTTTTACAGCAACAGGAGACACTGATAAACAAGAATGACACAAAGAACTGGGCTGATTTTCCACTCATACTTTTATCATTGAAGTTCTTCCAGCACAGTTCCAGCGAGCATCAGTGCTCCTTATTTAAAGGTTGGAAAACTAAAATTTATTTCTGTTAAAATATAAATTCATTCTTACCTAGTTGGTGTCTTCTTGTCCTCTTCAGATATCAAAAACCAGACAAAATCAGCATAGCTAATTTTTCCATATTTTTGTGCTTTTCTACCTCTTGAAGGCCAATGAGGGAAAAGAGAGAAAATTTCTTTTAAAACACCTAGCTTTTACTAACCAGAATTAAGGATTATTTTCCTTAGTGCTATTAACTCTTTATTTATCTCCTAAAAAGATGCAGTGTTCCTAAGGTGACTTGTTACAGACACGAACTTGTGCGCTCTGCTCAGTTTCTACTGCAATGGGTATGTAAAGAGGAAGATAGCTCTCTGTCCAGAAGGGCTTAGAGCTTTTCTTCCTGGGCAGCAATTCTGCTGCTTAATTGTTAACAGAAGAGATATCTCAATTTAAAAAAAATATTATATACAAATACACATGCTTTTTAGAATTTCTATGTAGGTAGAAGTGATGAGAACTTGAAAGTTGTACAGAACTCCGCTAGTCAGAAGTGTTGGAATGGAAATATGAAGAAAAATGAAGTAAAAACATTCAGGAAGTAAGTGTTCCTGGCAAGAACATAACTGTCCGTTTCTACTCCCATACAACAGAGCACAGCATCCAAGGATGTTCTGAATGCACATTGTCAACCTTTCTAGTAAAAAGTCAGGTAGGCAGTTCCTGGACATATTACATTTCATTCCTAAAAACCTTTTTTTGCTGTTTTATCCTCAAGATGTCTAGAAAAATACGGTATATGTTTTGTCTTGCCCAAAAAACTCACATAAAGGAAAAGCTCTAGACACACGCCTGCCAAGTGTTATTTCACTGACTTCACCTTTTGCTATTTCTGTTTATCTGTTGTTTTCTACCTACAGATATAGTGCTAGCAAAATGTTTTAAAAATAAGTAAAACACCATAAAGACATGAAAGGAAGTCAATCCAAGTGGGAACAATGAAGAATGACTGTTAAAAATGTGAATGAACTCAACTGGAGGCATTTTTGTAAATTTGTTGATGCAATAAGCATTGATTTTTTACAAGTAATACTGAAAAGCCCAATTCCCTTTGAAAATTTTACACAGTTGAGGGATGGAAAAACAACAATGCCAACATTTCTTTCCTTCCTCATTCCCATCCCTGTTAAACCACACAATATCCAATGGCAAGTGTTCATATGGGTAAACAAAGGTGAGTAAAGAGCTCGGGACCTTTGGCTCAGTCCAAGGGGACTCTAGTACTACTAGTACTCTAGTACTACTAGAATTTAAACTACAATATTAAATCTTCACTGTTACTTTTGTTTCTGGGAATGTTGCACAATTTAACAAGCCAATATTGAATTGGATTTAGATCAGTATACAAAATAAGTACCTTGTTACTGCTCCTGAGAAGATCCGCTCTATCATCCTATTTGAAATTGCTGTGAAAAAAGGTTTAAAATAGCATCAATTCTATACAAGTTATTTTTGCTTTGTATTGTCTAGTTGAAGAGTTTACTGAAAGCCTCTTGTACATACACATCTGTGAGAAAGATCAAGTGTAGTGCTCATTAATCCCTTAGAGTCCTCTTGGAGAGGATCACTTAACACAGTCTGCAAAGCAAAGCTAGAACCAACCAGCTTTGAATTCAGACTTCATGCAGAAATAGTCGTCTAATAAAAGCAATGAAATTGGCTGATTAATAAGACAGCATTTACCAGTTCTTTGATAAGTAAATCATGTCTTCAAATGCCATTACATTTTATGTGACCTTTGTTTTGGCAAAGAGCCAAGCCAGAATTGGCATGTGAATACATAATGAGCATACCTAACTGATTCTGACACAGGTCTATTTCTGACACAGTTCTGATCCATGCTTCTATTTTGAAACCATTTCAAGGATTTTAGAGACATGTCTTAACTAGGCACTACCTCTGTAAAGGATATTCAATTTACCCTGAAGAATCTGTGGATGTTACTCAAAGCAGCACATGATAATATTCTTACAGAAAGAGAATTACTTCTCATTATTCTAGCTCTGAAAGTTTTTAGTGTTGTAGAAATACTGATAATTAAAGCAGATGGTTAAATCAGATGGACTGTTTGAATGGTTATGTACTTACGGCAATGCTGTCCCTATATTATTCTAATAAGGACACTAGTCCCTACTTCATATTTATCCCCAGAACTGTAGAATAGCCAATTTGTTTCAGATATATGCTGCTGCTGCTTATTTACTTTTGAAACACTGAAGTTGTTCAACCTTCTCAAACAGCTACATATTTTAACATTTTTCTTACTATGTTTAAGTGTTTGATCTAGCCTAATTTTAGATCAAGTGACAGTACAAAAGGAAGGGACTGATGAAACCAGATTCCCCAATTTTGACATGCAAAAAATAGAAGTTTAGCACTAAACTAGGGTTATATCCATTTTATACTCTTATTTAAGCAGCAGCTATTAAGCTTTAACCAATATTCCATGGTTTAAGGATGCAAAACTAAATTGCAAGTGACACAGTATCAGGTCTGCTTCCTTTTCTATAGTGTACTAACTCAGCAGAGCAAGCTCTCAAATGAAAGAAGCTTTCCTTCTTCAGGGTCCTCAAGCCTAGTCAGACTTCAGGAGGCAAGTTTTCAGAAGCAATCAGAATTGTGTTTATTCTTTTTAATGTGGGATAATATTCCATAATCACTTTGTGCTTAAATAAGCTTTCCAGTCCTGAAGGGAATACTCTTAGGACAAAAGAGATACAAGTGTGCAAAACTACAGAATCACCGTTGTTATACTGCGAATGCAAAAAATGTAAAGCTGCTAAATAGTATTAAAACAAAATGGACTGCAGCCGAGTTAAAACTTAAAATTAAGCAGAGTACCTGGAAGTATGTTTGCCCTTTTCTACATTTTCCATACCTTGCCAAACAAGCCATGCTAATAATACCAGGAAAATGGATTGTTTCCAAGATAAAACTCAAAACCGACAAAATGCAGCCATTTATAACATACTAAGACTTAAATGATTTTTTTAATCAAGGCTACACACTTACAAGTTTATACTCTACTACTTTGCCAAGATCAGAATTCAAATTCAGAGTTCTCAAATTTGGTATTGCTAGACACAAAGCAGCATCACAGATGACTTGTCCTGCTTTATTTCACTGAGTCACCAGGATCAGCTATACCAACAGACTCATGAACACTGGCCTTGGCAGTTAACCATTTCCTCAGTTGAAAGTTTACAGGTCATTTAATACACGTAAACAAAGGTCTTTCATTTGTCATACCATGATCATTATGTCGAGCTAAATCATTCCGATCAATATAGAGGTCATGGTCTGTATCCAGCTCCCAAAATTTGCAATAGATAACATAAAAATGTTCATATGAGAAGTACTCTGTCAGCTGGTTAATATCAGGTTCCTCTTCCAATAATGCCACATTCTATTATCAGAAGGATAAATAGAACACATTAAAGAATTTGTAAAGACATTTGTTAAATGATCCAAGTTCTTGTAACCAAGTTAATA
The DNA here is from genome assembly GCA_013399095.1 of Psophia crepitans. Classification (NCBI taxonomy): domain Eukaryota; kingdom Metazoa; phylum Chordata; class Aves; order Gruiformes; family Psophiidae; genus Psophia; species Psophia crepitans. The sequence continues at coordinate 198,100 of VWZZ01007853.1, read as the reverse complement.
TCTAACGCTATTTCAGCGGAACAATCATCTTCAGAGGCAATGCACACCATGCAGCAGGACAGCAGAGACTGAACACACAAGGTAAAACACTATTTTTATTTATACAGCTCTAGATAAAGATGACATTTACACATATCCTGGCATATGAGAATTAATGAAATTGAGCCTTCACTAGTTTTTTGGAAAAAGAAATGCTACTTCATGCTATTCCCTTAAGCATTTAGTTAACGCAGTTTTTAAACTTGTAGAAACATCCGTCTTGCAAAATTTTACATTTTACGTACCTGCAAAAAGTTGCTTTTCCTGAGCTCATTACAAGTTATTTTCCCAGACCAGGACCTATTTACTGTATAAAATATTCTCTGTATAACCTGCAAGAAAAAAAATGGAAAGGTGATCTTTGGTATGCTAACTGAATACCCTCCCAAACATCTGTCAAAGATAAGTCTTAGTTCAGCTGCATTACAGAACTCCACCTGTCCCCTATTTCTATTCTTCTCATTATTTAGCAGGTTGATGCTTATGTGTCACATTACCAAAACATTTCTAAATCTACATTTAAGCTCATTTTGATAAGTTTATTTCAATGTTGTGGTACCCATCTCTCCCACAGTAAAGCAGCAGAATACTTGCACGCTACCCGGAATATGTCTGTTGGCAATTTCACTACCTCCCAGTCTTCCAGATCTACCAGAGGTCATCTAATAAACTTATCAATACATCTCATTATTTCAGATTTAAAGACTTATATTTACTACAGGAGTACTTTACTTCATTTATGAAGTTACAGAAATAGAATGTGGACTATTAAAGAATCAGAGTACAGGGGATGCCGCTACTTCTAAAGTCTGCAAATGTAACAAATCAACCTTTGACAGAAATACTTCCTGCAGGTGGAGAGAGAATAGTTTCTTCCCCATTTAATTTATTCTATTTAAAGCTACTTAAAAAACCCTGTCAGCAGCATTAATAGCAGTACATAAATGTTTTCTAACTGAAGAATAAAAAAACCTATGCAAGAAAGATGACCGGTTCTTGTGCCATGACTGATACTGGAACCAGAAACAAATCCATTCAGTTGAGTACCCAATACCTGTGTTTCAATCCGTTTTACACGTACGTCATTTTGGTAAACCCATGCACTCACCATGATTTGCCTAGTTTTAGCTTACAAACACAAGACTGAAATATGGTTTTTAAGTTTACCGAATTCAGTATTCACCTCAATTAATTAAGTCAACCGATATACGTTTCTAGTCAGTCATTCACCACTAACAAAAGCAGACAAAATATCTAAACATATGAACTGTAACTGCTTAATTGGAGATTGATTATACCTGCTAATTAGCAAGACTCAATATTGCACGTGAAGCTTTTCATTTGCAGCACAGTAGGAACTAGCTAAAAAAATTCTCATTTTGAATAAATAAAACCTCTTCTAAGATAAGAACTTTATTATTAAAGTTTTTAATCACTTCAGACTTTAATTGCAATAAATCAATAGTTTAAACAGTAATTTCTAAATTAAAAGAGTAATTTATTCATAAAGTTTTAAGCTAAAGCTTAAACTGTGGCATGCAGCAAGCTCTGCAGCTCTTACTTTGAATAGAAACAGCTGGTTCAATAAACCCAGCAAGGAGAATAGACTAGCCTACTTCTGAACCCTAATTAGCTCAATTCTAATTGTGAGTTTTGGGAAGACCCATTTTTGGCTTATACTACAAAGCAATTTTTTTCTGAAAAGGTTTTGCCTCAGCTTTGCAACTCAATCCATCTGCATGTCATTATCTCATCTGTTATACATTTAACTGGTCTAAAAATAAAAACAAAATTGAATGTTTGCTAAAGACAACTGGGAACAGGCTTAAGAAACAGTTTTCTAAAGTGAACTGACACAGAATAAGAGCAAGTGGTCAGAGAACTGTCTTCCTTACTGTGCTGCACAGTGGTTTGTCAGAAGAGAGGGGAAATGGTGAAATACAGAGATTAGTTTCAAGAATTCATTGTTCAGATATGTACTACATTTAATGTGCAAGTATCTTATGTATCTCACTTGTCAGGGCAAATGCTTTTAATATGTTCAAGGTAAAGCTGAAATATATGTACCTAACCTTACCACTGGACTGATCAACCATCCTATACTACCACCTGACAGACAGATCTGCTTGCTTCCATAGTTAAACAACTCACAATATGCCTGCTTCACTAAGGTGATGTATGTAATATATGTGTACATAAATATATATGCATGTGTCTATAAACACAGCAGAAAACTGGATCATTTAACTTGTAACTGGAAGTTAGCATGAACAGACATTATATCTTAACTGCAATGCTTAAAATCTTTAGATAAAACTTCTCATAGCTAAGGTATGAAATGCCTTATTTAATTCTCAGAGAAAATAATCTATAATTATTAGTAATAACTTGCAGGACAAAATTTTAGAAGAGTATATTGGGCAACAGTTACTCCATCCTAAAATAAGACAAGAAGGGGAAGGAAGTCCTCCTGCCATTTCGTGATCTGCAGAATAGTATTCCAAATATTGTTGCTATATTCATAGCAATACTTGTTTACTTTGGGGATTTTTTATTAAACTGAAAACTACACTAAGTTTTGTTAGTAAAGTACTGCTAGTGCTAATTTAGTCAATATTGCCAGACTCAGGCCCACTCAAACCAAAATCCTTAAGGTTGGAAGAGACCTCTAAGATCCAAGTCCAACCATTGATCATCAAATCCAACCATCACTGTTGTTCCTCAAAAGAAAGGTAACTGGAAGTGGCAGGAACTTTTCCCTCCTACAGTCCTTCAGGACAGATTTCACAATTTTCAGTAAAGCAGGCTTTGATGCAATCCAGAATCCATTAAGAAAGAAACTACTCACAGGCAGACCATTTCCTTCAGTCACACCTGACAAGAAAGTTCCGGGAGTTCATGTAATCATTACGGCAAGAAGCAAAACCTAATGCAGCAGGACACACTAGATAGGCTGGCACTCTCTCTAAGAAGGATATGAGGAGTGAAACCCAAACGCTTTCAAAAAGTCTTCCACAGTTTTGGTCTGGGTCATACTATAAGCTGGATAAAAGTTGATAAACTGCAAGTGTTTTGTTGGAGAATATTCATTAAGCTATTTTTCACATGCACAAAGTGAACCAAATATCATTTTGAAGAATTTTAATCTTTTGAGCCTTCAGTGGAATCAGCTGTCTAGTCCACAGCTGAGAAAGTGTCATGTCACTGAATTTTTTTTCCCTTGGGTACAGAAAGAATACTTCAGTCACATAACCCTAGGAAGAGAGAAATGGAACTTCTCATCTATAAACCTGCTTGGGAAGAAAAATCCCCAGAGAGGAAAGCGGCAAGCAGCTTCAATATTATCGTTATTTTTACTTAATACTGAACATAGTCACATTAATATAGACCTTTCCTTCAAAATTCCAGAGTAAGGTCAAGATTCTAATGAATACAGCGTATAGCCACAATCAAGCATTTAAGATGACAGTCTGGTCTTCATTTAGTGTTCACCACCTTATCCTACACTGTTACAAATCAGTGTTTCTCTTACTAGTATTAAGTTCAGCATTTTCTTATAAATGTTAAGAAAAACTGACGCTTAAGAAATTGAGTCTTTCTTCACAAGATTTCTAGTTACACAGAAATGAAGACTGACAGCATACTCAACTTCTCTCAGGGGACAAAGACGCTTATGTATATTGACTGGTCTTGACAATTTTGATTTTCCTACTTAGTTAACAAAAAATAGCTTTTCCAAATACAAATCACTTACTGTGGTAATGTACCGAGAATGAAATTCAGATGCTTCTTTTAAAAATGATAGGCCAGGATGACTATTCACCACATCCTACACAAAAGGAATGACAATATCCCAAACAGTATTCATTAGTGACTACGTAAAACAATTAGCACAGAATAGCACATCTGCTTCCTTAACCAAAAGAGTTTAAAGTAACCACCACAATCATTAGCAATAACTTCATTTACAACATGCTTCATGTAAATAACACTGACTTTAAAAATACCTTCTAAAGAAGCCAGATAAACAAAAGCTTTCCTATATTTTAGATGGGCTGAAGATTTTGAACACTGCTAACTGTTGCAGCTTGTAATTCTACAGTTGACTGATTCAGTAAAAGCCAGTTTAGGTTTTATTAATTCATTAGTGAATGTGTTTGCTGATCTTTAAGAGAAACTGTATTAGGTCTTGAATTCACACACTGCTTTTCGTTTGTCCTCCAAAGGGCCTCCTTAACTTAAGGAACTTCAACTGCCCTTGTAAACCACAGATTCTGATACATGTGTTATTCCTGCAAACCATTTTAAATCCATACATCTTACTATAGCTCTTCATAATTTTGTATAAGATGAGGCCCTTTTTAACTGTTAGTCACTCACTAGCATCTCAGTGGACATACAGAATGAGTTACACTAAATATTATCAATCAACTTTAATGAAGACCATGGAAAAAGTATGTTTAGCTTAAATTCAGGGCTTTGCCAGCTCTCATTTTGTTGTGTTCCCAGAACTAGTTTCAGTTGCAATTTACTTGTAAAAAAGGAATGAAGTCTTCTTGCACCAAGTAGTTGCATCCAGGGTTCATTAGAAGATGAACAAACTTTGCAGCATCATCATAGCAGGTCTGAAGTATTCTGAAATGTAAATATTTCCATTTAACACTCTGCACAGAAAATTGCTCACGCTACCTTGTACGGTCACCCCAGAGCAAGGCCTGCGAAACTGCAACCAGAATATTTAATTCAAAAGCTAATTACAAATGCCAAAGTACACTCCAAGTGAACTTATCAAAGCAGTACTGTCTCATACATTTACGTTAAAGGAGGTGGGTACACCACGTAATTGATTACATGAAAGGACATTTTTAAGTTAGAACTGGCAGGAGAACTAGGAAGAAAAAGCATTTTGTCCCGAACTGGCATGTACAAGTGAGGGCCATGGTTTTCACTTTTCCCATAAACAGCCAGTCATTTACCAAGCATTTTAAAAATCTGTAAACACTGTAAATAAAGATTTGTTTATGTTAAAGTGATGATTTACTTACATTTTCCCAGGCACAAGTTTGCTGTCAATGGTTGATTATGGCAAAGTGTTTTATTCCCCTTTACAGACTGGATCTCATTCAGAGCTTAAAATATCACATTTCAATTAAAAAAGGCAGTACTTCTAAAAAAGTAATCTACTTACTTCCTCCACATTGCGACAAATTTATGAACTGACACATATCCTGTTCGTTCACCTCCAGCACAATAAAACAAAGGACCTTTCCAGTAAAGCGGGCATTCACAAGCCTAGAATTAAAGTATACGTCAAGTCAGTTTGTTGATTGCTTATCTGAGGGTTACTCCTTCCTTTATAAATCTTACAAAAATTAAATTTTACAAGTGTTAAGAAGAAAACATTAAGGCATAGGGTTTTTTAAAAAAATTGTTTCTGAAGCCAACTGCACCTTCCAAAATAATTAATTTTGGGCAACCGCTTTAGGCTGAAATCCAAAAGTGGAAAGCAAAACACCAGGCAACTTGCAGCATTCCTAATAGATGCTCTGTCCATGCTCCAAGCAGTTGAACAGAGTCCACGTTAGTAAACTCCACTAAAGGGCTGGATATCTTTAAGCTGAGCTCAAGACAGCACAAACAACTACACAGCTTCTGAACTGGAGCAAGTTTACATGTCTGGTTCGGAGGATGAACATCTTCTAATTGTAAGTAGCAGGCCAGCCTTCCCTGAGCAGCAGGATGTTGCTTCAACACTCCCAGCTACAGCATCGCTTCTGTGTCTGCTCCAAGCTTCCCCTCAGTCCTAACAGCCAAGTACCTCTCTCGCTTAAAGCTGACTGACTTGCAATCATCAGACATGCTGGCACCTCCAAGAATTTCATGTGGACCTCAAATAAGGTTGTGAATACTGCAAGACGTACAAGGTGACTGGAGCAAGAGGACAGTTACTTCTCATGCAATAGCTTAACCAGTACTTTAAACAATAGGAAGAAGTGAGTTCAACCAATACTGTCCTCAGTCTGGGAGGCTTTTCCCTATGCTTCAGGAGGGTGCATCACCAAATTACAGATGACTGAACCCTTCCACCTTTCGTGCTGAGAGAAGGGTCTCTTCCACCTCTCGCCACTTCTCTGTGAAAGGAGCTGTAGAAGGCAGGATGCCTAACATCCAGCTTTGCAGCTAAACACTTCTGACGAGGCAAGCGAGGAGTTTCTGAAACCCCAGTCCTGCTTTTGTGATAAGTCTTTGTTTTTATTTTCTAGACCCTGGACTTTAAATGCAAAGTGACAGGAACAAGGATGAGGACATGACACTGATGACCAAGACCATGACTTGCAGTGATAACATTTCAAGCATTGATTCAATATAACAAAATGGAAATTCACATTTAAGCAGTTCGTCTGTTACGCAGAAGTTAAAAATATTTGCTGCTTTCTAAACTCGGTATTTCATTCTGCTGTAACCCTAAATTAGCTCTTCAATAATGACTAGAGGGCTATAATCTCAAATTATAATCTGTCTTTCAGTGTCTTCACAATGGAGGTTCATGACACTGCCAAATGAGAACAAAACAGTGTGCGTGCCTGAAAACAAAGCACTACATATTAGCAGCGCTTTTGGTCAATTCAGAATGCAGAAAAAACATACAGTGTGCTCTTCAGTATTTGGTTGTTTATGCAAACAAAAATAACAGTTCAGGGTTTGTTTTAATGTTTGTTTCTTTTTGAAAGCAAAATGTAGGGCTATTTGAGACACAGTTAATGCAAAGATTTCCACACAATTGTGCTGTCAACAATGTTGAATGTGATGTCTTACTGGTACTACCTTGTAGGAGACAAAGACATAACGCAAAACAAGCACAGAAAACTCACGTTTCCTTTCCATAGGCGTACAGTACTAAAACCAAACAGCCAGCAGGTTCTCACCTTTGCAACCTTCCCCATGTCTTCTAATGTTGCCCTCTCATTTGGAAACTCAGAGAAAGTTCTCTCGATTTTGGCAATCACAGCATCTATATTCACTTTTTCCTTAGGACATCCTCGAGGAAAATAGAAAGTTGGAATGTTTTGACTAAGTGATGGTGGCAAAGTTTCTTCCTTCTTTGTCTGAACCTAAATAGATAAATACACATTTGACAGTCAGGTACAATGAAATCGCATATAATCCTCAGAAGACTTGAATCTCAGTATTACATGTTGCAACACACCTTCAAAAAGATTTCTGATGATAGGCTGAATAGGCTAGTTAAGAATGAGAGCACACTGGAAAAATTGAGTTTTTCCAAAAAAGCTGTCATTTAGAAAGATTTCTAGGATGTTAAAAAATTTAATAAAAACAGCTTCAGTCTTCAACATATGAAGTTTCAAGATTAATACACTAGACAGCTTCTTGGAGACATCTGAAATAACTCAGGTTTTATTATCAGTTTTAGAAGAAAAAACTTCAGCATCTAGCTTAACAGACAGGCCATGAAAGAATTTACTTTTGAAATATTTCTAGTTTCACAGCTTCAAACTTTTAAAATATGTATGACAACTTTGTTACAAACCACCAACCTGTTTAATTTAGTCACAGTGAAGACTATTTGCTATGTGTGTGGGGTTTTTTATTCTAAAAATGCTTGATTTTATAAAGATAGTAAATGATTCCTACAGAGGGATTTTTTTCTGTAAGCTACACACAATCATGGCATGAGAGCTTAAAAATCTGTTTCTCAAGAATCTGTGATACATCATACTACTAATAAAATAAATGACCAGTAACAAGAGAAATTACGTATTTAAATGCATTTAGCTTCAGTGAAGAAGAATTTCTGGTACTTAGTTTCCAAAAGAAAGTCCAATAAGGCAAAGAAACAAAGACACACAAAGTAACAGAGTTGTGACAACTCAAAATTAGCAATTAAACATGAAGTCTTTCATCCCAAGGCCACTGTTAAAATGTAAAAACAATGGTTAATGTTACAAAGTGGCTTAGCCCAATGTTAAGTATGTTCAAGGTCCCTGAATTCCATCTCTCACTTCCAACCAGAATTGGGGGAGAGAGGAACCCCAACCCCCAAAAACGCCAACTCTCATTTTACTCCTTGTCACTGTTGTAAAAGTGCCTGTAAAGATACCTGGCTTTCCGACCACAACCAAGATCCTTCCTAAGTCAGTGAAAGAGCTAGCTGCTTACAGACAGCAGACTTCAGAACCCAGGAGCCTTCACTAGAATGCTGCACACGCTAAAAAATGCCTGAATTAACCTTTCTGTCCCCTCCTCTGCATTTGAGCCAGCATTCCTGTTCACAGCTGCAGGACTATGTCAGCTGAGTTACAAGTTTTATCTCATAGAGGAAAAAGTTACCATGGATCTGTGACACCTGAAGTCAATGCCTGTAATTTTTCTAAGAATCCTGTAAATTACAGCTTTTGATACCTCAACATTAGCTCAGCAGTGCAGATAACGAAGCATCAGCTTAGAACAGAAGTGCCAACAGGCATCAGAAAAACCTCTTCCAACCACAGACTTCCAAACTTTTGGAAAAAATAGAGATAGCAACATTTTATTCTCTACGTAACATTACCACCAGCACTACGAAACCAGTATATAATTGGATCAACACCTTGTTTCATTTCAGAAACCCGGCATCAGCACTTTAGTAGGGCACTAGCAGTTACCCTATGCAAAACCAGACTAAAGACCTGTTCCTTGGATGGTACCACACAGTCAGACAGCAAGCAATGCTTTTGAGCACTGGCAATCAAACCATCTTTTACTTCACAGAAGCAAACCTTTATATTTGTTCCAAACAGCAAGGTTATTTTATTTCCTTTTTCATAGAATATCCAGAGTTGGAAGGGTCCCATAAGGATCATGGAGTCCAACTCCTGGCTCAACACAGGACCAGCCCAATCACAGCAGATGACTGAGAGCCTTGTCCAGACACTTCTTGAACTCAGCCAAGCTCAGTGCTGTGACCACCTCCCCGGGGAGCCTGTTCCAGTGCCTGACCACCCTCTCGGTGAAGAACCTTTTCCTGATCTCCAACCTAACCCTCCCCTGTCGCAGCTCCATGCCGTTCTCTCAGGTTCTATTTTCCCCATTTACAAGATCTGCCTGGGTAGCTGCTCCCATGCAAGTTGCTCAAACTGACACAGAAGTGGGAAGAGCTGGAGCGCCTACAAGGTGCCCAATGAGGTCTGCCTCAGCTGAGGGAATGGTAAGTGTCAATTATGGACTACTAACATCCCCTGAGCACTTCAGGTAACAGGAGGTAAATCAGAATTTCAAGAAAACCTAGTACAGACAGACAAGGCATTTTTAAAATCCACAGCTAGGAAAATTTAGAGCCTCAGATTAAAAAAATCCTTTTATTTTAAAAGGAAAGGTAGGGACAGAGGAAAGACTACATTGGAAAAGGCCCTGAGAGAAGAAGAAAGGTTATCAACAGAACTATTCATTCACCAGAAGCTTTATATTATTTCAGAAGCTACTAATTTACTTCAGATATCTCAGAACACCCAATAAGTTATTTCCATCAGTCCAGGTTAAAAGCTGTTTTTAAATGCACATGGAGATCTCAGCTCAGGATTTGTAGTGAGACCTATTCTAGTATGTGTAACTTCCTGGGGTGTTACTTAAAGGAATTATACAATAAAAGCTTTTCACTTAAGTTTTCATCTTTTGTCCATTGTAAACATGTTCCAGGCAATGATTATGAGGAAGATAAGCAACAGATTCAGAACTGAAAATAAGATGTATATATGAAAAAACCTGATTTTTCCAAGAAAAACATTACGTTCAAGTCAGTGAATTTGGCATGTTTAGTGTAAAAGTACCTAATATTTAATCTATAAAAGTGAATTTATTGAATTCCAAAACCAATTATAGATTACAAACCTCTCACTGCCAAACAAAATAGCTTCTTATATTGAAAAGACATTTCTTACTTCTACTTGCTGGTTTCTCCAAGTCGGTGAAAGAAGAAAGTATAAAAATGCTTAACTTGCACTAGAAAGTGTATGATCCCTTCACAGTCACTTCTGATGATTTATTTGGTGCCTACATATAGGCATCTGGTGAGAATACCATTTAGGGCACAACCCAAGACGCCCTTGAGTATTGCACACGGTATCTAGCGGCCAGCTCAGAGCACGGCTCTCGCTCTGCATCTGCCACGCGGATATTCTGAGCGCACTAATGCTTCTTAAATGCCACTAGCAACTTGCAACTGGACAACTGAATTGTACTGTTAATGTCAGTCAACACAGGGATAAGAGCCTGTCCCAAAGAAAGAAACAGGTCATCCAAAACTATCAGCTCCAACTAACACAGTATAAAGTTCGTAATACATCTCCTCTCTCTCCTCACCTTCCCAAGAAGACCCAGGGATTCTTCTCTTCTCTCAGTCTGAATCCCACCCGACAACCAAAAGCAATGAGGCCGCATCTGGAGTATTGCGTCCAGTTCTGGGCCCCTCAGCTCAAGAAGGATAGGGAACTGCTTGGGAGAGTCCAGCGCAGAGCCACGAAGATGATCAAGGGAGTGGAACATCTCCCTTATGAGGAAAGGCTGAGGGAGCTGGGTCTCTTTAGCTTGGAGAAGAGGAGGCTGAGGGGTNGTTCCTGAGTGATGTGCTCTAGGTGGCCCTGCCTTGGAAGGGGGGGGTTGGACTAGATGATCTTTCGAGGTCCCTTCCAACCCTTGTGATTCTGTGAAAAGGCTCCTTGTACAACTGGCACAGCTCTGCTCTAATGAAGGAGCGTGTGATGCTAGAAGGGCTCTGAAAGCTCCACTACCATCTCTGGTTTCAGCTAGTTACTTCTGTAGATGCAGATATTCTAAAGCTGATGAAACAGTCAGTTCTGCCATTTTAAGGCAAAGTGCACTAATTGTGTGAGATTAAGCTGTTCTAAAATTATAACTTTAATCAAGGAATTTCTTTATTAACAAGAACTGCTGTAAGTCTGCTAACACTGAATCTTAGGATGGAAAGTCTGCAGCATCACTCCATCATTCTTTAAATGACTATTCCATTTCAGTTGTCAACATTTAGAAAGTGATCTGTGTTTTCTTACAGCTTAAGTTAAAACCTTCAACACTGTTACCAGTAAGCTAAACCGACAAAAAAAGACTGATTTGGTAAGATTTTTCACTGCAACTTGCCAAGATACAGCACAAAACCCATACTTGGAGTTAAGGATAGCAGCTGTATAAGTTTTTTAATAACTCACACAAGCAGATGTGTGCTGCAACATCAGGACTGAATGGCACATTAACCTTTGCAACAGGTATAGGGAACATCCAGAACCTGTAATCTTAAACTGCACTGGCACATTCACTGTAAGTTTTATGTAAAAGACAAAGCAAGGATTCTTCAAAAATTCCTTGTTGCTAATAAACAAACTTCTGTAAGATTTGTCTATAGGAGAATTCAAGAAAACCTTTAATACATAACCCATTTTCCTTCCTGACATATACAACCATAAGGACTGTCCAACGCTTATTTGCCTTGACTTTTACAGAGGAGGAAGTAGAAATCTGCATCCCACGGGGGTCACCGTTCAAAGGGCAAACCTCTCATTTTAATATGCAACTCTAGATCCTTTTCCAACTGTTGTCCTGCAGTTGTTTACAGTAATGGTATAAACCCATTATAAGAATTACAAAATAGTCACATATTCATGAACAACAGAACATGGATACACCTCATTCCAAAGAGAGGTGCAGTCTTCTTGCTAAACAGTCATCTTATATGAGTTGCACTCATCAGTTAACTTGGTTCTAAGCAAAAATTAAGATAACAGATTTTAAAATGAGGTACCCTTTTCCCTCTCTCAACTGAAAAAGAGAGCTGACACTAGGATAAAGTCATTGAACAAAAGGATATACTTCCGAAATAAAAGGAAGGGGGTACTGGTTCCCAGATATTTTAAGCTTGTATATTCAGTCAAGTCTAGATCTACATCTACGCACAGAGACCACCACTCAGAAGTACTGAACCCCAGAAAGGGGTTGAATATGTGGATTGAAATGCAAGTGAGACATCATTAAAAAAGGACTTGCTGGAAAAGGAACCAAGGTAAATACGTTTATGCATGCAGTATTTTTTAGACAGGTTACTGATTAAGATGCAAATTCATTGAACTCATTTGAAATTTGCATTGTTTTGACATGACTATAGGAAAAGTTAACTTCATTCAGAAACACTGATGCTTTCTAGTATCTGATAGACACCAACATTTGTTATGCCTGTTTCTCTGAAAAAACCCACAACATTTGAAACATATTTCCATAACTAGTATTCAGCTCTTACTGCATTATTTGACATGAATTTCCACAACTATGTCCATATTAGGAAAAAAGTCAATGGAATACATAACAGGGTCAAGACCATAAGACCCCCCCCAAAAACTTCTACCTTGCATTTACACCCAACTTCACATTAAGTTTTTACTAAGAAGCAGTACACCACAATCCCAAACAATGGCATTAAATACTGAAAATACTATAAAGACATTTCTACCTATCAAATAGATAACAATTTGAATTATTAATAAATAATAATAATAAAAAGGAATGTTGCAATACTTTTCAAATGTGCAACACAAATTAATCTAGTTTGTCAATAGACTGTGTTGAATACGTTATTTATTCTTTTTTATATACATATATATGTATCACACTTTATGATAATGTTACCTGGGTAAAACAAAGTGTATAATAAGGCAAGAGGATTTTAGGCAGAGGCATGCTATTCAGCCTTTTAAATCCTAATGTCACTGGAACCAGCCAACAAAAAAAGATGACACTGCATGAAGGTCCTTAATATACAACAGAAAATGGAAGTCAGAGACCCACAGGATGGTAGTCATGAGACTCAAATGCTGTTTAGCACATGAACTTGAAAATTCCAAGCTTATTGCTACAACATTTTTTCAGTGAAAACTCTCTCCTTTACTAAATTCAGTAAGTTCTTGCAGAATACAAGGTGTCCTACAGTCTATCAAAGTTAGAGAGTAATTCCTGATGTAAAAAGATTCTATCAGTAAGCAGGCTTAAAAGGAATACCTGACCAGCCTTCCCATCTCTGTTTTTATAGCCACTGGTGTAAGCCTGACCACTAGTCACAGGAGTACTTTAACTTACCATCTATTTGATTGCACAGCAAAACAACATCTCCCTCTAGATAAGCAAGTGACATGGTCAGTAGTTATACGTAATTTAAATCTTGAAGACACCAGGTAAAAGATCTATGATATTATTGTCTAGAAAAGGGGTCAGTCTCATTTGGAAGGAAAAAGACATTAATGGAGAAAAATCTATTCCAACACTTCAAGTATTTTTGCATGGTAAAGTGTCTTCAGAAATCTGCTTCAGGATAGGTAAAGTAAGCTTACTGCCAGAACCTCCCGCAGGACAAGCCCAGAGAAAAATCTCTTCTGTAGCACCAGCTTTCTTGACCTTGCAGTAGACATTTGATTTTCATTTATCTAAGTTAAATAAGTGATGGTTTTTCTCTTGTTCTCTGTATGCTCTTAGTTAGCCTCTTTCTAGTCAAACTAAAAAGACATTTATTGCTGCAAGAGCTCACTGACTGTACCACTTTCCATTCAGCTTGATATGCTTCGGGTTTTTTCCTCTGTGAAAGATGACCCTTTGACAAGTTAAAGCTTTCAACATTTGTTTCCCAAGCTAGATTTCTCTATAATCTAGCTATTGCCCTGAAAACTAGCTTGAAAACAGTAAATTTATCTGAAAGCTTAGCAATGAAGTTCCACAGCACAGCAAAAGGCAAGCTACACCACAGTACACCTGCATCTTGCCCTGGCTCCTGCACAGAGCTTACCAAGACATGTGTCAGTGCTGGTGACAGTGGAGCAATATGGTGTCTCGGTGAGCTGAGGCAATTAATCTAAAAAGCAAAGTTAAAAGCCCACCTATTTGCCCTCATCCAATCCCACACAGCTGATTCCACTTAGAAGCAACATGGTTCTGGTGCTAACATAGGGAAGATTAGAAGAATACTGTGGCAATATTATTTGAAATAACTTTACATTAGGCTCAAAACCATGAAGATCATGATTCATCTTGCCTAACTGAGTCAGAAACCACTGGACACATATGAATGTTCAAGCTCAGAGACACACCTACAGAGAATGAACCTACGCTAAAAAAAGGTGTCAGGGTATATATGCAGAAGTCTGTGCTCTGGCAACAAACATTTTAGTCCCAGTTGCTTCTCTGTATCCCAGACTTCAGCTTGCTATCCTTCAGTCACTGGCAGCTGTTTTTGTATGCACCACAGAGACTAATTTTATCATACATGCTCCTCTTTCCACCATAAGAGATAAACATCCATTAGTTTTAACCCTGGTGCAGTTTTAGACTGGCTTACTTTTGCTGTTAGTCTTAACTCTGATCATTTCTCTGATCCAGTTTGGTCTGTAGTGAAAATTTGTGCTACAATGCAGGGAAGGAAATGGAAAAAAAAAACACCACTTTTCCATAAGAGCTTAGCCATATATCATTAGAAGATAAAAACTATGCTGTTTCTGATTTTATACACACTGGTCACCTGAATGAACACAAGGGAGCAGGGTTCAGCAACTCTCCCAATACAGTCTGTGTTCCAGTTACCAATTCCGTGTTCACCTTCAAATTCTGACCAAATATGTTGGGAGTCTCCTGCCTGCGCACCATGTTGTGCGCTCATCTTAGTTTTACACAGATGGACTGCTATCATTCTCCTCTCATTTATGCGTGTTCTTGGCAGTTAACTCAAGCCTATTTCTGTACACAAGTCTATGGTCATTTGATCTTGTGATTCAATGCAAATGATAACCCTCAATGCCAAACCAACCTTAAAGACAAGGCATACACTGCTCTGTCCCATTTTGGCAGAACTCAAGTGCCCTGAGTTTCTGGGATTGATGTGTTCCTGCAAGTAGCAATTCCATAAGCAATTCAAAAGAGATTCAGCGTGGTTTAGAGCAGTCAGGAGTCCAGGATCCTTCTTCATGTAAAAACAGTAAAAATGGAGTCTGTAGAAGAGCCTAAACTTGCACTACAACCTGCAGAAGGAAGGAATAATAGAACTAGAGTTCCATGGCCCAAAAATATATTAAATTTCTTATTTGCTATAAACAAAAAGAGCTCTAAGGATGAAAACTTCTTCTATTTGGTTTAACTATATGTCAAACTCACTGTGTTCAGAAGATCACAGAACTGACACTGTTATCAGAAGTTGAGATAAAACACATATGCTCCGTTCCTCCTGTCCACTGACAACCGGAGTCAGGCAAAACCCCTCCTGGTTTGGCAACTGGCAGCCAAACTACAATTGGAAAGCTCAGAAAAGTTAGTTGATTTGAATGGGGTTTTTTTTTTTTTTTTTTGCTTGGTCAGGGTATCAAAGTTTAGTTTTGTTTGTTTGGTTGTTTTTTTTTAAATCACTCAGTATCAAATTCTACTGTACCTTTAGTGCAGTAACTTGCCACTAAGGTGGTCCATGTCAATCGCACACATCAACTTCAACAGCAAAATATCAATCCTTCTAGAGTATACTTAGCTACCAAGTGGCAGGGGTAAGAATCTGTATTCATTTTACAGTTTAATGCTGGAAAATGCAGCTTATTACCAAACTAGAATTCAGGTCTATTTTGTCACTGAAATACTGTTTGTATGGTAACCTCTGATTTTGAGGTAAAAAAATAGTTGTTTGCTATCTGAAGCTAATTTCTCACCTTATTTTAAGTCTCCAGACAGCAGAGTACAAAGTAGTTCAGCTAGTTAAGCTGAAGGAAGGCAGATTTAGGTTACATATTTGGAAAAAAATTCTTCCCTGTGAAGGTGGTGAGGCACTGGAACAGGTTGCCCAGAGAAGCTGTGGAGGCGCCATCCCTGGAAGAGTTCAAGACCAGGCTGGATGGGGCTTTGGGCACCCTGGTCTAGTGGAAAGTGTCCCTGCCCATGGCAGGGGGGTTGGAGCTAGATGATCTCTGAGGTCCCTTCCAACCCAAACCATCCTATGATTTTATGATAGTTACTTTTAATTGCATGGTAGCCTGGGAAAGAAGCAACCCACCCAGTTTGAGTGAAATTGCTATGGTAAGGGTCATCACTAATCTTGAAAGTTTTACTAAAGCTTAAAGAA
This sequence comes from Psophia crepitans, assembly GCA_013399095.1. Classification (NCBI taxonomy): domain Eukaryota; kingdom Metazoa; phylum Chordata; class Aves; order Gruiformes; family Psophiidae; genus Psophia; species Psophia crepitans. The sequence goes on along the minus strand of VWZZ01007853.1, from coordinate 181,920 downwards.
TTATTTCAAAAACTTTTGATAGTGGCACAACTATCAGCAACTTTTTTCCACTTTAATTTAATCGAGCCATATTTATACAGCCAAAATGGGCCACAAAAGAATTCTGTGCAGTGGTTTTTTATGTTGAAGCCTCAGTATTTCAGCAGGGCATGCAACCTTTGCATCATCTACACAGACCAATTTGGGACAGTGTCTTAATTGTCATGGAAGAGATAGTAGATAGTGGCATCCAGGAAAAGTTTCCACATTAAGCTATGAAATACATTCTATACACACCATCTTGCACATTAAAATTGAAAACACACCCAAGTGAAAGCATGTGTAAACAGTCACCACAAGTTGTACTACATGTACCAAAGTCATGTGCAATAAACAAGCAAGCACAGGAAAACTTTCAAATAGTCAAAAACTCATTTTCACTAGTTCAAAGACTGAGCTTTCTATCTGAGATACATTAGCATCACTTTTCTGCATGATACCTAACCATTATAGCATACGCTTGCCAATCTCCTTGCCTTCAGTAACATCTAGATGTGTTACACTAACAGATCTCCGAGTTCTACAACTCGGATTTTGGAAATATCAGGATTCTGCTGAATCTGCAGTTGGGTATAGCTGACCTAGATGAATCATGCAGTCCTGCTGGGAACTGGAAGATGCTATTGCAAATGCATTATTGCTGTAGAATCACCTCCAAACATGGCTGCACATGTTTAGTTTTTTGTACACTCACAGCTTCAGCATCAAAAAAGTTTCAGTTATACGGTTAGAAAGAGTTTAATGATTTATTCATAAATGTCTGGGGGGAGATCAAATCAAAAAAGGAAGAGGTAGTTACCTCTCCCCCCAAAGCCATGAGTACAAGAGACCTCCGTATATTACATGCATGTCCATCAGTAAGTTGCTTTATTTGCTGACAAAGCTTTTGCCAAAGGCTTTAGAGGTAGGATCCTCTAACAGTCTGCTGTGGCTGACCAGTGAAAATACTTTTTGTCTCCTCTGCCTGCCCTAATTTACAAGAGAAAAAAGGCACAGATTATAAAATGGAAAAAAAAAATAAAACAAGATAAGACTCTTCAGAAAAATCTACTCTGTGAAAGGCAACTTCTACATTTTGTGCTAAGATGGAAGTGGTGCAAAAATATCAATCATTGGCTGGGAGTTGTTGTCAAAACATTTTCTATTTTATAAATTATGTCAAATCAAGTATACACATCGCTAAAATATCCAGTTCATCATATAGTTGCATCTTTCTTGGAAAATACTCCAATCATAGGTTAAATCAGTACTGCTACTCTTTACCAGCATATTCTGTTGCCCCAACTGTTTTCAGGAGACAAGCTGGTGAGATCCTCTTAGTACATAATCATTTTGATTGTGCCCAGCCAATGGGCCACACTGGGACTCACCACTTGCAAAGGAGTCATGCCTAAACACCATTTTAAGAGGGAAAACCTGACAGTCAGTTAGACCTGAGGCAATTCTAACATTTGTCTACAGAAAACAGACCTTGTCAGGACACATCATCAGTTCAACATCAAAAGTAACAAATAGGGCTAAGACAGACATCCCCTTAATTCTTAAACTCTGCAATAGCTTCTCATCCTTCCATGTTTACAAGTGCAATTCAGCTTCAAAAAAATCCACTCAAGCAAGAAAGATATCAACAAGTTCAGCCTTGTTGCTGAGCTGTGGAATCAACAGATGGAGCAAGTATTCTCTCAACTTCTTGTCTGGCAATGTCCCAACAAATTCTGATTTGGACAATTGCAAAAACAATCTCATACCCTTCTGATCCTGTAAAAGTTGAAGGATATTTTACAGGAATATGTGCCAAACTGTTTCAGGCTTTGTAGCATACAAAGTTCTGCCATCAACAGTCATAGAACATCTACTATTAGCAGCATTAGTGATTATAAAGGTATGGGAAGTATGTTAGAGTGGAGAAAAGGCTAGTGACACTTTTATTCCCAGGGGAAAAAAAATAAATAGGAACTCTTCAATGTCTGAATTGTTGGGTCAAAAAAAACTTAGCTGCAGAGAGATCTAACAACTAAACTCTTAAATCATAACAAGCAAGTAAAGTAACCTGTAACAAACTTGCATCACATTGGCTTTTCTACAGTATCAGTACACATTTCCATAAATTTATTACCAGCCACAAGCAAGTAAAAAGCTGCTACCACAGGGCAACAAATACATTTTAAGCTTAAACCTGGCATGTCCATTGCAGAAGTGGTAAAAAACTACCAGTCTGCTTACAGCGCCCCTTAAGAGACTAGAGCGTAAGACCTGGCAATCCGTTAGCAAGGGACCATTTATGGAAAACCTCTCATCTGAACTAGCCAGTCTCAGCAGGTAGCTTAGATATTTTCATTCTAGTTTAAATGCTGGCATCTGCTCCAGAAAATTAGCATTATATCAGCAAGCTAGCATCAAGTGTAACTTCTTCCTACAGCCAGAATGATATCGCTATTTCCCCTCCCTCCCAGTAAACACTTGGGTTCTGTTCTGAAAAAAAAGCATTTGTGTGCCTGAAGTAGAACTCGTATGTAAAAACAGATATCAAATCCTTCCTTTCTGGCGTTAAAAGGTCTCGAAATGTTAAATTAGAAAATTGATGCTAATAGGAAAGTTGATCTGTCAGAGACCTCTAATTGTTACACAAACCACTTCTGGTGACTATAGTTGTAAAAGCAACTGCCTCACTTAAACTTCTCCAAACTCATTCTACCTCAGAAATGGGAATGTTATCTTCACGATTGGAAGAGTCAGTGCTCTACAGTACAGCCACATCAGCCCCTAGAGGCCCTGTATTTGTTGCCATCTTCAACCATGCCACAAGCATTTACTTAAAGCATTTTGGTACTAGAGGAGCGCAGAAGTGATCAAGAGGCACTAGTGTCTGAACTTACTTAGAAGGAAAGGCAATCTTGTGAGGCACTGCAGAAGTGGAAGAAATAGTTCTCATACTGCTGACATAAATAGCATGCGTAAGCAGCATTTAATGTCATTAACAGGTGGACATGGAACTAATAGTGCTCCGTTTCCACACTGAGGTGTGACACATACAACTACAGGAACCACCAAGTTGTAACTGCAGATAAAGGTATGATGCAGTTAAAGTACCAGAAAACATACCAGCACTTAGTTCTGGCACTGACATTCAGAGGATTAATTCATGATTTAGGCCAACTTTTCTTTTTTTTTTTAAATGACCAATTTCACACAAATTTATTTGACTTTAAGAAAGTCTAATTTTAAACTTAGAACTCAACTGTTTTACAACACGGTGTGGCCTCTAAGCAGCAAAAAAAAGTATCTATTTTCCTAGTTTAGCTAACAGAGTTACATGGGTATGTTACTGTACACAGATGTATTTTGTTCTGTTATTTTGTTTTCAGCTTCAGACATACTTTCTCCACATAGCTTGGGTAATGATGCTTATATTCCAGCTCTGGCAGGTAGGGATGCCACCAGCTGTTGGCTAAAACATGCTGCTCAGCAATCAGCAGGTAATAAGACTTTCAGTTCACATCTTTAAGTTGCCAGTACATTTGACACTGTGAGAGTTTCTTCTGCCTCCAAAATTTCAGAGGAATTGATGAGCAAGACGGACACAGTGCCTCTTCAAGTGCTGTATTTCCAGTTCACTGTATTCTGTAGGTGTTAATTTACCTAGAAAGGTCTTTCTTACAACCAGGGTCAGGAGACATTAGACTGAAGTTCTACTAAATTTTATGCAGTAACCTATTAAAAAAAATAATCAGTTCAAGGTCGTAGAAAATATTTCAACAGTTGTACATTGTTTTATCTTCCTTTTGAAGAACCGATCTTTCCAGAAAGCCTTATTTCTCTCAGTTATATCAGTTTTCATTAATACATGCAACCACCGAGAAACAGACTACTCCACCACTTTCCAGAGCCGCCCACCACGCTACCGGTTGTCTATTTAAAGATTTTTCATGAAACTTGATTTGCTACGCTCCAATGACCATCCCTTTCAAAAAGCAGGGGATTACCGACACAGATTACTGATATGGCTCTATGCAGAGTCCCTCCCTCAGAATTCCTAGAACCTGTGGAAGACTCAGTCACTCCAACCCACCTCAGAGCACATGTTGAACCACGTTATCTCACCATCCACACCATTACTTTTTATCTTAAGAGGCTAGCTTTAATAGCACTAAACCTCTTAAGGAGAATCTGCCATTTGTTTAGCAAGTTATAGAAACTGCATGGATATGAAAAATTATAGTACTGTAGTAAAAGATAGAAAAACAGACTGGCTTCTATTTCTAATTGATTTTAGCATTCTAATTTTGCATCATATTCATGAACTGTTCTGTCTGAAAGCCAGTATCAGTGGCATAGGAGATTGTAAACTCCAATGGTAGTGAAGCTCAGTAATTGAAGTGAGAAAAATTTTTTTCAAGTTATTCTACAAAAGCTTTAAGCAGTTTAATTTCAACATGAAATTTCCTTCAGTAATTATGTAGATAATTACTCTCCTCTGAAATGCACGTAACCCAGGAGGACAACTTGAAATTAACGTGAACATGAACTGTCAGGTAAAGAATGTCCGCCTTCTTCTATGCCAACAGTTATCAGCACTCATTGTTTTGTTGGGTTTTTTTGAAGGTATTTTCAAAAATCTCCTTGAAGTCATGAAGTTGAAATGAAGTACCATTTAAAAATGGAACCTCAGATAAAATATTTTATATCGAATTGAGCAGAGACAGACAGATTTTAGTTTCATACTCCTATCGAGCCTCTTTTACCCACAGAATTTTGTCTATAATACACTATGTGGTTTAACAGACATTATTCTACAATTGCCATTTACTCAAGAAGCGAAGTCTGGTTAATAGTGAAAAATACTTGTTCATTGTCTACGTTTTGATTTCATAGCCAGCAGCATGCTAAAATGGAAGACGCCTACATACAGATTAGACAAGCAGTTTTCTAAAGCACTTAGTTACTTGCAGATACGCATGACCATACTACATCTAGATGTTTTCTAGCTCAACATAAAGCGCTGTAAAAGTGCAAGTGATCCAACTTATCATTCGATGAAAGACAGATCAAGTTAAGTGGCACCGCACAAAGTAAAAGTGTGTTTGTTTACAACCAGATGTCATGACCAGACTAAATTTGTCTTGTGCTCTGAGGTGCCTGAATATTAACCAATACTGCTACTTTTAGGTAAAGAAATAGTGTTTTCTTTTCCTGCTGCCTAGTCAACAAATTTCCTTCTCAGCCTCCAGTTCATCAATAAAGATTCAAATAGTAAAATCCTTTCACTCACAAGTTTATACTGAATGGCATAAAACAGCAGGGTCACAGCACTTGCATTCTGCTTTGCACAAACACTGCATATAAAGCTCAGCTAAAACACATTTGAACTAATATAGAAGACAGAAGGCTAACACGTTTTTAGGGTCATAGGGCTCTCTGGCCCTCTCTTGAAGGTCACCCGAAAGGGACACTAGTGCACTGAATTCAAAATTAAGTAGCAGGCTATATTTAGAATTGTTTTAAGACCCAGAAATACTAAGATAATGTATTTTTCATTCAACTGCTAAACTTTCCGTAATTAAAAAAAGGAAAAAAGTCACACATGCTATCATTGATATAACTTTAGTACATGAATTAGAAGTGAGGGTGAGGTAAGGACAGAGTGAATGCTTTCACATACCTCCAAAAGCCTTAAAGTTAAGTGTTAGAGGAAACACCAACTTTCAATTTCTCCAATAACAGCTGTACACTTCCCCCCGTCCCAAAAGATAATCTCTGAACATTCACTCTAAGTAGTTTTCCTACTAATTATACATTTCAAATGCTTCTATTCTCAATTATGAGCTCACTTTAAAATGGTGGATTCAACTCACTGCTGCAAAACAGCAGAGGCACATGTGCGCACCATGTAGCAAGAACTGATCTCATCCAAATACAAAGTGCAAAATAAACATAATCTAAAGGAATTCAAGATCATCGTGTAAGTATGAAAGCACCTTTTAACATATCATGTTTGAGTTCGCAGAGTTACAGCCTAGTTCAGTGTATTTTATATGCCCAGTTTCAGTAAAAGACAAATTAAAACTCCTGGGGAAATACATGCAGATTATTATGATTATGCAGATTAATGAAAACAGTCTTTAGAAGTCTAATAGCATTAAGCACACTGACTTTCCACTGCATATGATGCCTGTCTGCACAGACGCATACTTTATCTATGCTACATGCTTCAGTAAACTCATTTTTTGTTTTCAGAAAACTACCTGCAGTCTTCTAAAACACAGAAAAATCATCATATATGGAACAGGCTATCAAAATCCTGCTAGCTGAGGAAGAACTTGTGTGTATTTCTTGCAATTTGTGTGGTTGTGCAGATACAACTGAAAACAATGATTTAATTGTATAAGAAACAGATGACAAACCTGGACCTGCTGAAAAGCTTTCAGTCTCTTCTTGAATCTAGAAGGTAAAACAAAATCACATCCTCGAGCTAGCAATGCCAACTCCTTTCTTAGATCGGGATCTTGCCGCAAAGAAATCTCCTTTATCCTCATGCTTTCGGATTTCATATAATGTCTCCGTGTGCCAGTCCAGGCACTCCAGTCCCAGTAAATAGCAGAGCTGTTGTATTATCACACAGTGCCACTTAAAGCAGCAGCTGCGCCCGAGTTCTGTGATATTATAAGAGAGTCAGCTCAACTTCGCCTGCTCCATACATTAAAGGGAACTTGGCTGGAATCGCAAAAACAGATTGGAAAGTCACTTTGGGGGCCTGCCCTTTCGTACATGCATTCCAAAGTCTAAGTGGGGCAGTATGGAAAAAAACAAACCTGTTTGGAGGAGCATCTATAAAAGCAGCTTCCAATTTTAAAAAAGCAAGCCTTACAGGAATGCAGGGAGGCCGGCCGTGGTCATTTTGTAGCTTCCTCCTCCTCCCATCCCCCTCAGCTTTTCCTTCTGTCACAAAACACTCACTGTCTAGCTTCAATGAAGTACCTCACCCAAGGATAAGGCTTATTACACAGTAATTAAATTCCTTTTAAACTCTTCAGTGCTTTAGCAGGAACCCAATTACACTAGAAAAATGAAGGCAATGACAGAAAAAGCTGCAGACGGACTTTCAGAGTGACTGCTGCAGTTTCATTAAATAGATTTTTTTATATTCATCTGGATTTAAGTTACTGTATCACAAGAATCCAAGTGCTAAGGCACAAAGCAGTAGCAGAAATGAGGCTACACAATGGAATGCTGCTTTAGCTCATGTTAAAATATAAGTGACAAAATCTGAAAAAAGTTGACAGGATAAGTTTTTTTTGCTTAAATATAAGTTTTATAAACGTTAAGAGCCATGTACTAGACTGCATATCCACCTCATTTCGGTTACATTTATTTTAGAGCCAGCTACCACTCTATTTTCAGTTTGTTGAATTTCAGATACATTTTATGGGGGAGTGAGGCTGTGTTTTAGTCCACAGTAAGCTGCTTCCCAGAAACAGAAATCTGATAAGCTTTTGTGGAAATTAAAGTGACCGTCTGTCATTCCTCCTTTGCAGTTTTAGGTGCATTAATTAATAACTGCTGAAGCTCTCACATCGTAAATGAGTATACTTTTACCACAGCAAATCTTTAGGAAATGCTGCTATTTTGATGAACTTTTTTGCAAGTATTACCATTACAGCTATGGGTGTGGCAACTCTAGCTATTCCAGTTTAAGCTGTGAACACTCTTAGCACCCTCAAATTCTCCAAGATATTGGTACACCACCCATTTATCTGTACCTTGTCATGCACAAGTTTAGTTGCTAACAGCATAAAAAGAGAGATCTGGCCAATCTTACTCTATTTTCATCCCTTATGCTTTAAATAAGGCCACTTTCTTGATTACACAAAGATGTACACAGCCCAAGAAACACTAAACCAACACTTTCACCACTAGGTTTGAGATTTCTTACTGGATTGCATTCTTTTATCCCCATGAGGTGTTATCTGTAATCTTTAGCCCTATTCACCTGTTCATAGCCGTTCTGTATATTAAAACCCCACAGTAAATATCCTTGTAGGGTTTGGAAGAAAAGGAAGCTATGAAAAAGTACTAGGGAAACATGATTTGTCTTAATCGGATCCTTTTTAGTTTATCACACACTGTTAGAAACCAAATGACAACAAAAAGCCTGTTTTCTTGGTTTTAATTTAGTATCCACTTTTTTCCCCATCTGCTTCTTCATTGCAACTTGTTATGAAGATATTTATTTCTTTCGGAAGTGGAAGAACAAGAAAGGAATTGACAAGGCAAGAGTCAGACATGTTGTAGTTGGCACGACCAGACTACCAAACTGCACGGAGCAAAACCAGTTGTCACTCACTGTCTTCTAGGAAGATCAAGTCAACTAACCTGTGATAACCCTTTGGCCACAGGGAAGCCAGTGGGGAGCTGGGCATGCAGCTCACAACAGCAGCATGCCTGGAACTTGAGACGAAGGACTGAGGTGTTAAGTGTAGGAGAAGAATTCTGCTCTGGCAACAGACACCCCTAATGGACCAAGATATCTGGGGAAGGTCAGGAAGGTTGTATTGCAAGGCAGATTGCATTTCAGGATAGGCAAAACAGGCCTTGAAGTAAGGAAAGCTATCTTCTCACCTAAACTGCTTTCTATTTTCACCCCTTTTCACCAGCTGATGAGCTTCCATTCACTACTACATTCACAGTATTGTATGAGGAGGCTTGCAGTGTGTCATTAAGATGACTGACTGACACATGGAGAGCCTACCTAGGAGACTGGAGCTGCAGTTCACCTGAACCTGCTGAAGGAACCTCAGTAAGACATCAGGGTTCCAAACTCCATTTTGGAGAGAGCTGCAGATTTCCCTCCTGTTTTCAAATACAGCTCAGAGTCCATCACCACTTAACAGGCACATTACATTCAGTATTTTGAATATTCTGTTTTTCATTGTTAATATTACTTCACGGCCTGAGGCAGATGTTATGTCAATCCCATTGTTAGCTTAAAATTGGTTCACTATGGTTCACTAGTCTGGTTTCAAACCTAGTGGTCATTTCCATACCTGTCTGCAGTATAGTCGTCAAAAGTTCACAGGTTGCAATATAAGAAGAATTTACATGCAATCGAGCATTAGCTGGAATACACTGAGAGAGGTAAATACGCTGGCAGCTATTAATCACCTCCTTTCCACCACCTGCACAGAAAAGGGTTTTGTGTTGCCACATTTAAGGAGATATAAGCACTTGTAAAGCAATGTGGGCAAGATCTGTTTTAACCTTTTCAGTCATGATTTAGCCAGAGGGGAAAGGGAAAGTCAGCTTCTATCCAAAACCCCTTCCTGGGTGAAGGGCTGGATGCCAGCCATGAAGCTGTTCAAGTATCCTGGCAGCTTATTATTAGCTAGGTAAACAGAGGGGAAGATACATGCTCAGAGCTTCCTTCCAAAGCTAAAGATACACACTATGAATGGATCTGACTCAAGGGACTGTGGCTAAAGAGCTTACCGCTTTAACAACAATCTGAACATATAATAGCAGTGTAATATTTATGTGGCTTTAATACAAAAGTATTCAAGAGAAACAAAAATAAGCATCAATAATATTCTGGGTATGTGGAAGAAATAGAAACCTGAAGAATACCTAAAAAACCCATAAGCATTTGCCTATAAAAATGTAATTTCTTGTCAGAAGCATATACTGACAGTAGATCTAAAGTCTTAAAAGATTATGGGTAACTGACTTAAGTCTTTGAGGGGAAAAAAGCATCCAATCATTACAGGAAGTTTCCAAGAAAATAAGTTAAATATGTAACAAGATGTATCCAGCGACACAAAACCTTTAGCTTCTGAGGTCCAGTCTCCAAGCCAATACCAGCTGAACCAAAGATGATAGAAAGCATGTTTGGTCCTTGGAGACAGCTTCAATGCGGCTGAATGAGCAAGCTCAATGCCAACAGCGTGCAACCTAATAGAATCCCCCAGCCTGTGAGGCTGCAGAAATGATAGTGGCTCCTGGGTTAACTGGGGAAAGAGAACTGTCATATCTCCACAATAGTCAACTAAAGAGTTATGCAACTAGTGTAACCCTTTCCAGAAGTAACTGGTTAGTGAGGGGCAGAACAGAGCAGTTAAGAGAAGATAACTAAGGCAATGTAGCATCTTTATGGATATACAAGAAAAGGTGAAACAGCATCACTAACTTCAGTACTAAAGATACATTTCAGATGTTTAAGGTGGAAAAAAGGCACTATCAGCACAAGCAAATAGTTCAGGAAGATACAAAAAATGCAGCTAATGATGCTAAGTAAAACACAGCTACTATGAGGCAGGAAAGACAAAGAAGAAATTACGTAAGTATACTAGAAGACAGACAAATGAAAGCAGCAATTCTCTGTAGACTAGGAAAACAAGCAAACAATAGAAAAAGCCCTGAAATGTTGGGTTCATTTTTTCCCCTAGGTCTTTAGAAAAGTTTGTGACTAGAATATGGCTATTATTTAATATTATCAAGAGTTATTTCTAGGCCAGATAGTCCATACCTGGCCTTTGATCTACTGAAAGATGCTGGAACTAGATATGTCCCATTATTGGCATAATTATTAGACATTGGATTGATAATTATTAGGTTCCGAACTCAGGCCAAAGCTCCACAGTCAGACTGAACTTCTAACAAATCCAACCCAATTTATGCAAAACTTATTGCATAACAGTAGATGCAAGGAACATCACACTTCACGAAGCATAATGCTTGTTGAGTAGACACATTATTTACACTAGCCTGCAGATCTTTAATCCTGCAGACCAGTGGGAGCCTGTGGATCATTGTTGTAATAGCAGTTCTCGAGGTACTGAGAAAAAACCAAGGGGAAAGATTAGAAGGCAGTGTTCATCTCAGTTTTTATTTTGTGACCTACAAGGTGAGAAAACACAACCTAAGCAGGCTTGGTAGCATCTGCAGTACCTTTCTGCTTAACACTACATAGAAATGCCCAACGTTGACACAGTTTAACTAAACGAATGAAGAAAGATAGTGCTCCTCTTTGGAAAAAGTTCTAAAACTCCCACTCAAGTCCTCAAAAAGGCTTTTGCAAGGGGAAACGCTCTTCATAGCGATGTACTAAAGTCTCAGTTGTCCAAGTGTGTTATTTTACCTTATCATTATCAGTAAACAAAACATTCTCTTCTCAGCAGGCTACAGCACATAGCAAGATTCACTGATCCTGAATTTTAGTAGAGCAGGTACTGTAAAGCATGAAATGTCTAGAGAAAACACAAGAATAAATGGAAAGTAGCAAGGAAAATTCTGCTTTTTATCCATATAACTGTCTAAGCAATCAAAAATATTAACATCTATTGACAAGATAACCCACTTGGGGCTGGGGAGGAAACCCACTGATTTTTCAATATTGAATTCTCAAATACTGATTTTTATTTTTATTTCCCAAAACCCCTGACTCTATTCTGAGATAAGGATGCACAAGGTTGAAACCTATCCCTCCTTACACTGATAGATAAGAAAAGAAATTTAATAGGATCACAAATCCATTTTCATAGAATCACAGATTGGTAGGGGTTGGAAGAGACCTCCAGTCTACCATCCAATCCAATCCCCCTGCTAATGCAGGATCACCTAGAACATGTTGCACAGGATCACATCCAGGCAGGTTTTGAATGTCTCCAGAGAAGGAGACCCCACAGCCTCTCTGGGCAGCCTGTGCCAGGGCTCTGTCACCCTCAGAGTGAAAAAGTTTTTCCTCATATTCAGATGGAACTTCCTGTGTTCCAGTTTGTGCCCATTGCCCCTTGTCCTGTCACTGGGCACCACTGAGAAGAGTCTAGACACCCACCCTTCAGATATTCATAAGCATTGATAAGATCCCCTCTCAGTCTTCTCTTCTCCAGGCTAGAGACACAACTCTCTCAGCCTTTCCTCATGAGAGATGCTCTAGTCCCCTCATCTTTGCAGCCCTTCCCTGGACTCTGTCCAGTAGTTCCCTATCTTTCTTGAACTGGGGAGCCCAGAACTGGACACAGGACTCCAGATGTGGCCTCAACAGGGCAGAATAGAAGGGGAGGATAACCTTCCGCAACCTGCTGGCCATGCTCTTTTTCATGCACCCCGGGATACCATTGGCCTTCTTGGTCACGAGTGCACATTGTTGGCTCATGGATTTTTGTCCACCAGGACTCCCAGGTCTTTCCCTGCAGCGCTGCTTCCCAGCAGGTCAATCCCCAACCTGCACTGGTGCTTGGAGTTGCTCTTCCCCAGGTGCAGGACCCTACACTTGCCCTCGCTGAACTTCATTAGGTGTCTCTCCAACCTACTCTGCAGCATGTCCAGGTCTCACTGAATAGTAGCGCAGACTTCTGGTGTGTCGGCCACTCCTCCCAGTTTTGTATCATCAGCAACTTGCTGAGGGTATGCTCTGTTCCCTCATCCAGGTCACTGATGACTACGCTGAACAAGATGGGACCCATCTGGGTCACAGCGCCAGCTACAGGCCTCCGACTAGACTCCACACCGCTTATCACAACCATCTGGGCCCTGCCATTTAGGCAGTTCTCAACCCACCTCCCTGTCCACTCACCCAAGCCACACTTCCTAAGCTTGCTATCAAGGATCTAATGAGAGACAGTGTAAAAACTTTGCTGAAGACATGGTAGACAACCTCTATCTACTGCTCCCCCTTCATCTACCCAGATATGAACTAGATTCTTAGTTCTTCAGGTAGTTACCTAGCTTGCTTCTTGCTAGTAACTTCCCATTTCTAACTTCTCTGTATGACAAGAAAACAAAATGACAATGCACTTGTGAGCTGAACAGAGTAGCTAAGTATTACTGTCCATACCTCACACTCCTTTGGATGACAGTCACCCCTTTTCAGCAGTACACTGACAAAACTCAAGGGAGACAGTCTACAATGTCTAGATCACAGAAGGTATCAAGTTATGCTCATACTCAGCTACCCAAACTGATTACCTTAAAGTTATTGACACTGTTCTGAGTATCATGTGCTACACCAATGAACCGATAGATCATAGAATCATTAAGGTTGGAAGATACCTCAAGGATCATCCAGTCGAACCGTCCCTCCACCACCTATTAACCGCTAAAACATGTCCTTCAGTACCACATCCAACCTTTCCTTAAACACCCGCAGGGACAGTGACTCTACCACCTCCCTGGGCAACCCGTTCCAATGCCCGATCACCCTTTCTGAGAAGAAATTTCCCCTCATCTCCAACCTGAACCTCCCCTGGTGCAATTTGCAGCCGTTCCCCCTTGTCCTGTCACTAGTTCTCTGCGAGAAGAGGCCGACCCCCAGCTTGCCACAACTTCCTTTCAGGTAGTTGTAGAGGGCAATAAGGTCTCCCCTCAGCCTCCTCTTCTCCAGACTAAACAAGCCCAGTTCCTTCAGCCGCTCCTCATAAGACTTGTGCTCCAGCCCCTTCACCAGTTTCGTTGCCCTTCGATGTTGTCGCTGTGTAGTTAAGAAACCTACTGTCACAGGGAGAAACTGATCCTTTGCCCTTGGAAAGAAGTTCATGTGAATCTGGGTCTAGATGGACTTTTTCCTTGGAAGACAACGCCTCCCCCATAGAACACGCAATTAACCATGGAAGATGCACATACCTTCTCTAATGATTAATTAAATTTTCCAGTACTCTAGGATTAGACACAGAAATGCCTGAAGGTTCTTTCCACAGTTGCTGGGAGAACCTAGAATTTTTAGGAGTCAAGACTACGAATACAAAGACACCAGTCAGATGCGAGATATATGGTCATGTTGGTAGCCCAGGAAAGATGGGCTGATCAGATTCTCTGCGCATTACCAAAGAATGCCATGTATGTACACCACGCCATGGGCTGTTATCAGATTATAAGCAAGATAAGATGTCACCTTGCTATGATTACACTGCCTGGACTCCAAAGACATAGATAGCATGGGCCTTTTTGAGATCGCTAACTGCATCTGGCAGACTAACTTCGGCAAGCGTCAACACTAGATACTACAAAACTGGAGCCTAACAGTTAATGGATTGTTTATATTCCTGTCAGAACAATACTCATGTTTTCTGCCATCTTAGGAAAATATTATCAGTTTACATTTTATTTATTTGTATATAACATAAGCAGAGTTTTAATGGAAACGGGTTGTTGGAATTGTGCTCTACAGATAGAACCAATTTACTATTCATGATCTTCAGACGACCCTGTTAATCAGATCATGAAAGTCAGGTACAACCAAGTTGTTGCTGCTGAGGGAGCTATTAAACAGAAAGGCATAAGCAAAACATCTAGTATGAATTATACAAATTGACATCACGCTCACTCTAATAAGATGCTGAGGTTTTACACTTTACATGAACCATGATGCTACAGAGACTATACACAGAGAAAGCTACAGTTCACAACATACACATTTACAACTTTACCAAGTTAAGCCCCCAAACAGCAGAATAAGTTGAAATGAAGAATCAGTTCAGGCTGATTCAGAATGCCACTGCGGTTTTCCTACAGAAGACAGCAGCTTTTATAACGGAGTCTAATGTAACACATTATGCATTTAAAGTCACACAGGTCATTTTGGATGTTTAGTCATTCCTAGATTGGTATTATTTACCTTGCGCCATCTTAATTTAGAAGTTGACAGAGTAATCTGGTATAAAGAACATGAATGACTGTTTTATAACTGTCCAGCAACTTAAACATTGCACCAGCTGTTCACTACATCATTTTGACATGAACTGAATTTTCAATTAAACCTTTCAAAAACACATTAATATCTTGGAATTTCATCATTTCCAAAACGAAGAATGATTGGTGTATGAAAGTACAACCACTACTTTAACTCCAGCATCACAGGCTAACATGACATGTAATTTAGTCCCTGAAATCACAAGACAATAATTTTGAGTCAGTGACAGGTGCAGGACAGCTTCTTGTTTATGCTTTTGCTTGAGATTTCCTCTCAAGATCTTAAAGCAAAACCAACAAATCAAGAAGCTTAAGATAACAGACCTTGTTCTGTAAGTCAGTTAGTATGATCGCAAATTGTAATTTACCAGCCAACAATGAGATTTCTGGTAGAACTCCTGTAGAGATTTACTATTGAACTGACACTACTGTGTTGATCATGAATCAGTACAAAATCATTGCTGATACAGCAAACGGAGAGGCAACAGAAATTATACTGGTTTCTACAGAGCTAAATGAAAAGCCATGTACTTCCAAGCTTGCAAGCAGGTACAGTCATAAAAGGACAAAGAAAAGAAAGTCAGCAGAGCACAGAAGCTGACCACTAGTAACCAACTGAGCTTTAGCTTCCAGTATAACAACTAATGGGGCAACCGTTGCACATGAAGTAGACTTAAGACAACTCAGGTGTAACACCACAAATACATTGCCACAACAGTAACAGTACCCTTGACTAGCAATTTCCTCTATTCTCCATTGCTGAAAGTGTTGTTGTGAATTTTTTCAAGTGTTCTAGAAGCTCTTTTAAAATACTAAGGTAAAATTTGTTACTTGATAAATAAGCAAGTAGTCAAAATTTCAGGAGGTATTCTTTAGTGTGTTATCAGCAAGTAAGACAACAAAATTGGTGATTTTTTTTCTTAAAATCCTAAGTTACAACAGAAGACTTGTCAAAAGTATTTGCTGCAGAACAATGACTATTCATGAAGATTATTAGTAGATGAAAGTACAAGAAATCTAGCCCATCAATTTCTTAGTCAATGATATATGCTGCAAGGATGAGACTTATTTACAATATCTCAGTGACAGTCATATCTAGTAGAAATGTTTAGAAAATCTAGAGTACTAACAGTTTATCAATACAAATCTAGCTTCTAAAGGAATAAAACTGTTTAGAAATTCTTTTCCTGGTTCTGTTGAATTCTAAAATCAGATCAAGTCAGGCCATTTCATAAGCTCTACAAGCCTTGTTTTGTCAAGATAATGTCAAGGAGGCCCAACTGAACCTTGTTCATGGGTGGCACATATACAACTCCATTTTATAGATATTTTGCAATGTTTCCCTTGTGACCCACTCATAAGGTCTTTCCCTGCATTCTCCTTGCATATAGGTTTATACAAATGTTGAGAAAGTCTCCTTGTAGTCTTCCAACTCGTCTCATTTGCTGCCTGAAATCAGCCAGTTTCTGGTAAGGTTACTCCCACACGAAACAAAACTAAGTGGTATGCACAAGGTTATTTAAGCACGCATCCCAACAGCCCAAAGAGCCCGTTAACTCTGCAAGTACCTGAGGACAAGGAATGGTGCATGGGTGGCTCTGCAGTTTCTAGGGGTTTTTTATTTATATAGAATAACGATTGCTATGCAAAAGGGGCACACTTAACATGAAAGTACTGGAACACACTTCAAAACATCTCTTGATGACTGGTGAGCTTTCTATGGACCCATTTTAAATTGTATCTTTTGTTCACACAATACAATCTAATTTTATCTACCAAGACATTAGTACCACCTGGTTAACTTGAAGATAAGACCACCACACTAATTCAACCCACCACAAAGGAGTTATTTACATATTATGCCACAGTTAGAACATTACATTTAGTAACCATTTGTGGTGGACTGCAGAAAAGAACAAAAGCGCTTAACTGGTATCTTCTCAAACCAACACAACTACGTAAGTTGCCTAACTTTCATTGAATTTTTCAAGACAGTTGTGTGTGCAAAGCCTCTACATTTGCAAGACTCAGCCATACAACATTACCATTGGTATTGTGTAGATTTTTCTCATTACATTGCTTGCTGACAAATTCTGTGCAGTCATTGACTAGGTTTATCAGTGGACAAACTAGTTCACTGGATGAACTCCCTTAATTGTTTTGTACTGAAGTAAGCCCATACATACTTTGCCTCAAGCTTATTCTTTGCTGACAGAGTAAGCATAGGGCACATGGAGATGTTGTAAAAAGTGTAAGATGGGTTCTCAAGCATCACTGAAGGAAAAAAGGAAAGCTGGAAAGCTATCTCCACTGTATCAATATCTAATTTCCTCCAAGACTAACCACCTGTTGAAAAAATTAACTGTTTAAATGACTGATGTAAAGCTATAATTAAGCTGAAATGTTTTGAAAGACTGGGCAGAGATAAGCAACTGGAAGTAATGCCCTCATACAGCTATGAACTTTTTTGCTTGCTTTTAAGTGACAGTTACACCGGAGACAGCATTTATGATCAACAAATTTCATCCAAATATTTAAGTTTGTCCTATTCAGGATTCAGGTGAATTTTAAATTTGAAGAAAACCATGGATGATTCTCAATTCAGCACTAGAAATGCCAAAACCTCTTAAGACTGGGTGAAGTATGTAAGAAATATTTATGAGTTTCAGTAGGACAGAAATATCTTCCCTTTCAAGTGTGCCTGCCACTCTGAAAGAGGACAAAAGATCACTATTTCTTCTAACAAAACACAATGTGTAAACAGAATTAATACTACTGCTAGGAAAAGTGTAACACTTATGTCACAGTGCACAAGATACAGTTAGAATAAGGAGCACTACCAAAAAGCTACAACTGTGAATAACTTTCAATTTCTCATTTACATATAAAATGAATAGCTGGTTCTCTAATCAAGACAACGATTCTTCTATTCCAAGCTATTCACTATTCAGTACAGTGAAGCTTAAGAACAACACTGCAACATACTAACAGTGCTGCTTATGCTGACCTAATTATTTCACCACACTTGAAACTAATAATGATTTTCTAGGAACACCTATAGCTGCACTCTTCCAGACCTTCATACGAACTTCTGGCTGTCCTTCCATTGTTGGCACCACAGAAGGACCTTTATTGTGAAGACATTAGTGCTGACATCTGTCATAGTACCCTGTTATCATCATAAAAGTACATCAGTTTGATACCAGGTTATTTACAGTCTGCCTTTAAGTCACGGGCTTGAGTTGGAAGCCAAGTCCACCATCCTCCCCACTCAGTGATGGGACATGCCACTATTAGCACTAGCTTTGCATAATGCAGAGTTAGGGAGCATACATGCTAGACCACACTCAATCCCGCACAGCGTAATCCAGTGTGTGGTGCAATGCTAATGCAGTTTACACAACCCAGACTTAGTAGTTACGTTGCTTCTAGTGTTAAGGTTTACTAGGCAGCAACTCAGATGCATACAAAGTTTAAGACTAGACACTTGAAATGTCAGGGCCGACATCAAAGCTTAATAGCTACTTAAGTGAAAAGCTGGCAGCATTCAAACACTGCCATTCCTTTTAGCTTTCTGATGTTTTACAAACATAGTTTCTCCCCTTGCTAGTAGAAGGTGGCCCCCCAGAAACTTACAGCATACACACAGAACATGGAGATATTCCACCACTGGTCTAATGAATGCAGTATAAGCTTCACTACCCTCTAACTCAAGTCCTCAGAAGAACTTGCTTGTTCTGAAAAGCAACTGTTAAGTATTATGCTCAAATTCCTGTCAACTAGATTTCATTCTAGCCTCCCTTTAAAATAAAATGGATTCGAGTACTACCACTCCATTTGAATCAACTAACCAGTAACAAAAACTTGGCAAGAATGGTAGCAAGGGAAAAAACTATGCAGCAATATATTAAAGTAGTAAAAAAAAATTACTAATTACAGAAATACAGGACAATGAGCTTTAATAATGGTCATGGGATAACAGGCAGAAACAGTATGCTTATCAAGCAAAGGATCTACAGAAACCAATCCGAGAAGTGCCTTTATATCAAAGGTTGACCCTGCAGAGAAACGGAAAATAACTTTGAAGCACTTCAGATCATATCACATTCTCTCTGCACCACCACCCCCCGAAATGCCCATGGGGAATTCTGTGAATTGTTTCCCCAGATGCCTTGCACACCAGCTGGTTAGGATTAAACATCTTGCCTGCGGCATCTTTTAGGCCTTGAGGCCTGGCATTTTTGACAACGTGATGAACAGTGTACAATTGTGTATACCCCATATGTTTAAGATAATCTAGAGTGCCAGAAACACTGTTAAATCCATGTACAGTAGTGATAAGGGTTAGAAGAAAGCCATGACAGCTACTCCTTAAGTCTGAAAGTTACAGCTCTAGAATTTCCTTTCTGTACAAGAATACTCATAAAATATTCAAGACACAATATTAATATTCAATATTAAATCTCTTAAAATGGAAATTTTCCTATGCCTCTGATTCTGTTATTTTAATACATTTAGTATATACAAAACACAAGCCAAGTTGCAGAATAGAGAGTGCTAGCAAGCACTTCACATCACATAATGAAGATGACCAGGACTTTGCAATGACAGTGTTTGTACAATGGGTGAAGTAAGACACTGACCTCACTCTGAATGACACCATGCAAGTGAAGGGGAAGTACCTCCCCTGAAGGGAAAAGCACCCCAAACATACCCTAAACAAACACTGTTTTGTTTTCACTTGCACTAAAACACACCATAAGAGCTATTATCATGGTAGAGTTCTGCCCAGATTTCAAAATGCATGTGTGGATTAAGCCAACAGTTTATTCTCAATTACTGTTTTTTCAGAACCTGGCTTTAAGTACCCTGTTCAGATAAGCAAACTCCTGTTTAAAGCACCTCAGCTTTTTCTTCACCTTTAAAATAAAGACCACATCGGTGCTTTTATTATCTGAGAAATTACTTTGGATTTGTTAATCCGTGGAGAGCTTCAACTGTTTTGAAAGACAGCAAATTCTCCTCTGACTAGACATTAGTGTTTCAGCAAAAACACATGGCACTTCTGAATTTTGGATAAAAATATAACCCACAAACTTCAATTACAACCTAACCTCTGAAAAAGAGAAAATATCTCCTTGAATACAACAGCTGTCAGCTACAGGACTTTTAATGCTTGTGGTTTAACCCAGCAGGCAGCTAAAACAACCACACAGCCCCATCCTCCCCACAGTGGGGTGGGGGAGAGAATAAAAAAGAAAAGGTAAAACTTGTGGATTGAGATAAAGACAGTTTAATAGGACCAAAAAGGAAGAGGAAAATAATAATAATGATAAAAGAATATACAAAACAAGTTGCTCACCACCTGGAACCAATGCTCAGCTAGTTCCTGAAATGCACCACCTCCTGGACAGTTCCCCCAGTTACATACAGAGCATGACACCATACGGTATGGAATATCCCTTTGGCCAGTCTGGGTCAGCTGTTCTTCCTGGCTGTGTCCCCTCCCAGCTTCTTGGATGCCCCGAGCTTTCCCCTTGGCAGGGCAGCACAAGAAGCTGAAAAGTCCTTAACTACTTAGCAACAACTAAAACATAAGTGTGTTATCAACATCATTCTCATCCTAAACCCAAAACACAGCACTATACCAGCTGCTAGGAAGGAAATTATCTCTGCTGAAACCAGAGCAACACTGTTTAACAGTTGCCATCAGAGCACTCATCGTTTTGCTCATATGTTACTGTTTAAGGTGTTAAAGATTAAATTAGTTTGAAGACTAGCCTTCCAAGAATGCTTCCCATTCTGCAAAACATGTTTTTCTAACACATGAAAATGTGGTTTCCTACACATCCATACATACTACCTAGTAATAACATGAGCATGACAGTTTTGTTACCAGCCTTATTGTTTGGTGTCCTTCAAAAAAGTTGCAGGAACATTTTAAGAAACAGGAAAAGGTGTACAGCAACCTTACCCATAATCAAATGTAGCAGTTCAGCTCAGTAACACTGAAGATGTACCCTGCCAAAATGTGTTTACTTCTTGTACACTGTTATGAGAATTCCTATATACAGTAAGAAAAAGTTTAATAAGATGCCTAAGTGGACTTATATAGTCCCAAGAGAAATAATTCTCCGGTTCTTTATGGCTGGATGTAAAAACCTTTTCCTAATATCACCCTCAGGCACACAGAGTTGAGCACATTAACTTTTACCATTTTCTAGGACTGCTGTTTAGAATTTAAATCTGTATTACTTAACCTACAGTACAAGCTTAGCTTTTTTAAAAAGCCATCTGAAACATTTTCTTTCATTTATAGAAATGAGATGAAGACCTCAAGTTTAAACTCAAATGAACTTGATAAAACCATTGTGGCTCAACTTGTGAGCATTATCTGCATTAAGTGCACAAAACCAGATGCATTACTTTGGACACTGTGGCATGTAGTTTACAGATGCATGAGAAGGAAAAGGGGTATATTTTGCTTTTGAAGAGAAAATTCAACATGCAATTATGCAACTCTTGGTGGTATTTTAAGAGCTGATGCCTGCTCCAAATGTAATTTACACTTCTTGAAGATTAGGAAGCTTTTGGACAAAGCTTCAGTTCAGCTGAATAATAAGGCTACAAATAAATTTCTTACTGATTAGAAATTTGCCCCCTGCCCAACTTCTTGAAAAAGAAACAAAAACCAAAACACAATAAAACCCAACAACCTAACCCTCTAGGTTCTCTCTCAGCCCTATACAAACAATTCCAATTAAGAATGTTACTCTTCATTAATCTCTTCTAGTTCTTCTTTATGGGATCTACTTAGAGTGATCAACCAAGAGACACAAAGAGAAATTATGGTACGTGAGTTAACGATCAAGTACATCAAGTAACAGTAGCTTTTAATGGAAAATTTCTCTTTGCTTGCTTTTATCTAGTACAATAACCTGAGCACGTGCTAAGTTTCTACATTTCACTAGAACGGGAAATGTAATGGTGTGAACATAAACAAAAAAATCAGTAAATCAATTGTCATGCCCTGCTATCTGGCTAGTGATTATACATGAAATACAAATCCCTGTTGTTTTAAAGTCAATCCAGACAAACTTCAGACTGGAAGTGTGATGTCTTGAAACTAAGAGGTGGAGACTCCAAGTTTTCAAGCTAGATTTCAAAATTAATATTTATGAAATCAAGGCAACACTTCACATTGTGTTTTACTGCACACTGTTACTCCTGTGAGTCAAACGTTAAGTATATGCATTCCATATATACCAATAGCAGATGAGAATTAACCAAAGCACTTAAACATCCTCAGCTCCAACCCCTCTACCCTTACCACTCCTCAGAAGGTTTCCCTGGGACATCAGGAGGTTTGGCCAGTGTATTGAGTCAGACACCAAAAAGTGTGTAGGGTGATTGGGAGTGATGACTACTTACAACTTACCTGTATTAAATTATATTAATTTATAGTCCTATAGCAGAAACTGCATGCCTCTTAACTCCTTTGATATAAGGCAGATCATACATGCAATGCTTAGTTTTGTCAGTTCCCATATATTTTTCTAACCAGTTTTGTTTTTACTATTTATGAAAAGTGCTAGAAATTAAATTGAACTGAACTGCAAGTTTAAAAAAATGACTCATGCTGGGGGCAGGGCTGTCACTCTTGCACAGAGACCATTGTCTGTTACAAATCAAGACCTTCTTAGAAAGGAAGCATTGAGTGTACCATGCAGTACCAAAACAGTAACTTTGTTAATATGCAGATTCAGTGGAGCCAAATTTGAGTCTTGTACTAACAATAGTGCCTGGTATCATTAGACAAAGGAATATTTGCAGTCCAGGCAGTTATATAAAAAAACCCACTGCAAACTAACCCAGGGGCTTACATTTACCCACAATTAGACTGCATTTAACAGTAGAAAGGCCTGTTACTGAAAGCATGGCATCTGAAGCATCAACACCTGGTTTGGGTTACCTCTGGCAAAAGTAAGTTAAATAAGAGGTATCCAGCAACTGTGATGTATTTATTTTACTTAATAGCTTTTTTAAACTACCACATCTGATAGAATGCTAGATTTTTCTTTTAATACAAAGTGTGAGATATATTTCATGAATGATATCTGGTTAGTCATGGCTATCTGACCTATCTGTTCAAGTTTTTGCTTTTACAGTTATTTCTCTTCCATTCTTCGACTCTAAATATAGGTCCTTCCCCATACTGGACACTGCTCAGTAGACACAAGGACATTATTGAAACCTACTTTTTTTATTATAAGGCTACTTGTAGCTTTTCCACCACTTTGAGTTTGTCCATGCCTGTTAAGAAACACAAGAATACAGACACTAGCCCTAACATTGCACAGGAGAGGTGATACTCCAGAAAACAAGAATCACTTGGTTTGATTGTTCCTTATCTATGCTGCACCCATTGAAGCAAACATAACATGCAAACACATAGTAGTTGCAACGCAGGTCAGAATTGCATGCCGCCTTCTCCTCTGCAGTTTTGAAGAACAAGGGCAATATTGCTCTTGACAGAAAAAATATTGGAAATAGAAAACAATTAGGTTTTAATTTTGTGTCATGCACATATGGCTTATAGAAAGCAACAGAGCTGCAAGGAACCAAGAGGCTCCTTTGGAAGCTTAGGCCACCCAGCCAATAGCATTAATGACACAGAAACATTGACACTTCATGTTCAGTGCTGCTGCTTCACTCCACTCCCAACACCTCCTGTGTGGAAGCTAATTACTTGCTTAACTTGCCGATACCACAAGCACAAAATTCACTTCCACTCACACAAATGGGTCTAGTAAGTAAGAAACAAACTTACTACTGTGGTTCCTGAGGATCGACGTGTTGCTCTAACATTAGAAGCATTCCTTGGGCCAGCTGGAGTTGCCAATGGAAGAGCAGTAGAAAGTTGAGGAGAATTGAAAGATAACAACGGCAGTCTGGTATCTCCCAATACGCATTGATCAGGATTTTTATTAGTGATCCTCTCATTTTTACTATTTCCTGAATCTCCACTACCAATCTCTGTTTTCTCCTCGTCCTTTATTCTTCTCAAGCAGTCCTTTAGCATCAGCTGTGTTGCGGGCTGACTCAACCAGCACAAAAAGAGTTCATCCACCTTCATTTTCAGTACAGGTTGCAGAACTTTCCCGGGTGACATTTTCTACCAGTTTCCCTTTTTGTTGGATCAAATTCAAAATAAAAGTCTGACAATGATATACTTATTCCACTTGACTTGCAGTGTTTCACAGACTCCAGAGTTCCTGTTAAGAAATATTTAATCTTAGTTTTCACAAAGTTTTCATATTTACTCCCTCAAGATACCAACAGGTGTTGAGAGATAAACACACAACTACAACATTTTGTAAGTGTAAGCGGAGTCAAATCCGGGGATAATTTATTTCAAGATCATACTGTGTAAGTGATGGAGACCGGAGAGAAAGAAACTATGCTCAGACGTTCTCAAAGAGCTATCTAACAAATGTTCTCCAAGAACATGTATTAAGATTCACATTTATTGTGACAAATAGCCTTGAAAAGACTTACAAGTGAACCTGCCAAGAACTAAAAGCCTAAGCAGTTTATGCAAAGCCTTGGGGATAGTACAACTAAGATTTAAGAAGCGGGCCTTTCAGTCAAAAGACTTGGAGCTAAGACCGAAGGCTCAAATTTGATTCTTAAGTCTGTGATTCTGATTTAAAATTGTGCATTACATATTGTAGTACAAGATCTGTTCCCACACAAGTGATGCCCAGCTGTATTCCCACAGATCCTTCCTTAGGATTTGGTTTGCCTGCCCACTCGGTACCACAGAGTCCTTTGATATTTTAAAGAACTAATCTATTTGACATTCACTTTTAAAGGTTTTTTAAAGTCAATGCAACTTGAGAATTGAGGTGCTACGATTTCAGGTTCGGCTGGTTACTTGAAACAAAGTGAGGATGTGTTTTTTAGCGAGCCAGAGGACTGGAGCCAAGAACTGAGAAGAGGACCCAGGTTACTGCCCTCATCTCAGCAACCACGTTACCTGGCGGTCTGGCACAGCCTAACTGAGTGCTGTGCTTCCTTCTGGGTTTATCCTTAATCTATCGATGTTTGACCCATACAGAGAAGGCCGCAGATACACAAACACTTTGCTGAAGGAGCCTTACAATGAACACTTGAACTTGGAAGCGCACACCCAGGAACCGAACGTACTGTTAAGAGCTCAGCCTTCGCCCCACAACAGAGCCGTAGCCCTCGCAACGCCACGCCGGCTGAGCTTCTGGAGCCCTCACGCTTAGTGACGCCCAGCTAGGTCCCTCCGCTGCTGACAGTGACGGCCCCACCGCCTCACCGCTGCCCAGGCCGGCTGAGCCAGCACCGCCCCAAGCACCGCCCGCCGAGGTGGCCCGGCCGCAAAGCGGCGCCCTCCAGCACCAGCGCCCCCTGCCCAGGCCGGCCGGGGCCGGAGGGGAAAGGCCTCCCTCCCGCGGG
>VWZZ01007853.1:102531-156461 GCA_013399095.1 Psophia crepitans | reverse complement strand
GCCCCGCCGGAGACGCGGAGAACGGTCACTATGGTAACGAGAAGAGGCGGGGCGAGGAAGGGGCACGCGGCGTTTTCTGCGTGCGTCATGACGCCACAGCGGAGGGTTCCGGTGGTTTCCCTCCCTCTCACCGCCTGCCTTCCCAGCAGCCTTTGCGCGGGCAGCGCGGTCCGGCTGCGAGTGGGCCGCTGTGGTAGCGCTTGCGTCAGCGCTGAGCCCGGGCCCGCGTGTCCGCGTCCGTCATAGCGAGGTGACGGGTGCCGAGCGGTGAGCACGGCCCCCTCTCCCCCTGCCGCTGGGAAGCTGCCAGGCCCAGCTCGGCCTCGGCCCCCGCCTCGGAGCCGCTCTCGGGCCGAGGCAGCAGGGCCCGACCGTTAGGGCGGGACGGGAGGAGTGGAGCGCTCGGGCTGGTTGTTGGGGCCTCGCGCCCCAAAAGCTGCGGGGTGACGGGTGACCCCTCAGGTGCCCTGCTCTGCATGCTGGGGTGTGCTGACAGCACAAGGGGAATGGGTTTAAACTAAAAGAGGGGGGACTTAGATTGGTCGTTAGGAAGCAATTCTTCCCTGTGAGGCTGGTGAGGCACTGGCACAGGCTGTGCAGAGAAGCTGCGGCTGCCCCCTCCCTGGCAGTGTTCAAGACCAGGTTGGATGGGGCTTTGGGCACCCTGGTCTAGTGGAGGGTGTCCCTGCCCATGGCAGGGGGCTTGGAAGTAGATGGGCTTTGAGGTCCCTTCCAACCCAAACCGTTCTGTGATTCTGTTCTATGTGTGTGATTCCAAAGGTGCTGCAGTGCTGCCCGGTCCCAGGGCCTCCCCAGTGCCAGCACCTGCACAGAATTCACAAGGTTACTGTGACACCTCATTTTCAACCTCTGGCTCACAGTGAGCTCCTTGCTGACTGGTTTTCTGAGAGGAGCTGTCAGAGTACATGAGTTTACCTTTGCTTGTTCCAGCTGCTAAATTGCATTAAAAGGAGAACACAAAATAGTTGTGCACAAGTAATTGCTGTAGTTGTTATTACTGTTACGTGATTACACAAGAGGATGAGAGGGAAGGTGGGGGCAGTAGCAAATAAAAAAAAAACAACCCCTTATCAAGAGAGCAGTGTGTGCCAATCTGTTTGCGGCTCCTTTCTGCACCAGGTAACGTATGCTGGAACCTTGTGGTTGCCAGCCTTCACAGGCGCTCCCGCAGGGCTCGCTAGGTGGACATGTCAATGGGATCTTCATAGCAGAGCCTCATCCCAATATGACTTCTTTCCTTGGTATGTTGTACATCAGCAAGTCATCTGTTTTTACATCAGATCCCTGCTTCCACTCCTCTCTTTCCCTTATGTGGCTGTACCACTTTGGTTTATCCCTTTTACGTTCTTCCTTTACTATGACAGATGCTCCAAAGGTTTATCACGGGTTATTATCACAAATTCTTGAAATGTTACTACTCTGGAATTGGGGCAGTGTTAGAGATGATACCATTTACATCTTTCTGTTGTTTAAAGAGAAGCCCTAAAAATGCAAGATTAAAATAGGGTAAGTGAAGGAATGAACTTTCTTGGGGCTTGGAGAATATAGAGATAAGAAAGGCTAGATGCCAGAAGAGAGGTCTCATACAGATCAATACAGTTATATTTTTAAACTATTAAAAATATTCCAGCAAAAACAGTTGTCATTTTATAAGTATATCAGAGGGCTTTAACTTAACTGCTGTAGACAGTGAAATACATTTTCACAAGTTTTAACATGAGATTCTGCATTCACAAAAACCTGTAGAGTGTTGAAAGTTTTTGAGGGAGTCTCCACTTTTCAAAGCAGAGTAGTTCTCTCTTTCCTGCCCACCAGCTGGTGGAGTTCAGAAGGTATGCTTTTAGAAGACCAAAGTGGATAAACTGGCACTATTTTAAACTGGAGTAAAGCATTTAACACAGAGGAAGCAGATGTCAGAGTATGGATATATCTGTAAATATTATGGAAGTAGCTTAAGGCAGGGGCAAAGAAAAAAAACCCAAACCTGAGTTATGGATAGCAGCAAGATTTTTGGCCGAGAACTGAAGGGCTGAATTAAGAAGACTGATAGCAGAGCCACAGACATGGAACAAAGAGAACTTTTAAAACATTTTGAATGCCTTTGAAGCATTCCTTAGTGATGGTGTAGCCATCTGTTGATTGACATGTTGAAGACAGGTGGCAAGAAGGAGATCAGAGAATGAGCTGACGGAGTTGTAGAGTTGTATATCATCTGCACAGAGATGATGCCCTTTGTTGGAGCTAGCAATGAGATCTCCCAGAGGAAGGCAGGAGAGAAGAAAAAAGAATCCGAAAAAAAAGCCCTCTGAGAGATGTACACAGGCACAGTATTCTCTCATGTGTGCTAATGTATAGTCAAGGCAACACTAATTCTGACTTTTGTCATGATTAACATTGGTGTGAAAGAGGAATCAATACCATGTGTCTTCTGTTGAGCAGAAAGTGCTTTGGGCATCATCACCAGGTCATGCCAATACTTGGGGTTGATGGGGATATTTTGACCGTGCCTCTGGATGGACCAGGTCTCTTCAGCAGTGTGTCTACTGAGGGATATGTGTTTGTAGACATATATGAACCCAAACTTGGCCAAAAGTGGGAGAATACCTAAACTGAACCTCTCTGTTCGGATCTTCCACCACAAATTGAGACTTGAAATGCATTTCTGACTGCTATTGCCATGTTCTTGCTGCCATGGTAAGTACAGAAGCTGTACCTTTTCTATGTTGCATTCAATGCATGGAAGACAAATCTGTTCTAGTGTGTTACAATTCATGTGAAGCCTATTTGTCTGGTTTAAGAAGGGGCTCTTTTAAAAGTCCATTAAACAATGGTTAAATATAAAAGTACCCAGTGTGCAGTAACCAACTGATACCTGAAAGTTGAAGCGATGGGGTCACACTTAGCACTGTGGTAGAAGATGCGGACTACGCTTCAGATAAGGCAGGTGTCTGTTTAAGAAGTGCAGGAGAGTAGTGCATTGGTACAATTCATACCAATTAATGTCGGGAGGGCTTGGGCCTGACGACACAGTGCAGTGGGCTTAGTACACCCACGCTAGTATGTCCACACAGCGCAGTGCCTCCCTCCATGTGGTGCAGGGAGGTGCTAATCCCAGGGCAGAAACTGAAGAACCACCACTGGCTTCCAGTCCTTGTTGGCTCTGTTGTGTACAGCTCATTTCTGACCTTGTTCTACCGGTCTTGACACACCAGCGGATACTAGCAGTACCGCCAATACACACTAACGGCTAAATACCACAGCCGTCCTTTGCTGTTATTTGCCAGTGTTACGGTGATACAAGGCAGCGGTGGTAACTGGGAATCTTCCCGTTCCCAGTCAGCATTTTGCAACGAGGGCTGGGCTTCTTCCCTGATAATTTTAGGTATGTAAAACTTAGACATCTGGATAGGAAAGAGTTGTCTCCACTCCCTCTGTACTTGGTGGGAGTCAAGGAGCACTTCTAAGGCCTGATTAATGTTATCCTGAGGTAGACATCTAACCTAGGTCAGATGTATCATGACTTAAAAGGGCCTGTTCCTCTCCATTAATAAGAATCTCAACTAGTATCTGAGGTATACACAACCACATTTTAGGAGTCTAAAGTTAAGTAGGATAAATGTGTTTGCAGTATTCCCTTCACCTGGTTGCACAGGGTTGCGTTAGATGTCTCATCTGGTCTCAAAAGCAGAGTCATCATCATTCCACAGAGTGGAAGGGTGAGTTGGAACACATGCTTGAGATTAAAATGCAGTTCACTGCAGGATGTTTATGAGTGCTTATTCTAGAGCTTTTCATATGCCTGTCAGATAGGGAAGAGAACTACAGTAACTGCTTAGGATGTTGCTTTAAGGAGAATATTGCATTTTGGTCGGGCTTCTTATAATGCTTTTGCTGACACATTTCACAAATCTCAAATTTAGGCATCTGAAGTTTGGTTCTAACCTATATATGAGCACTAAAATAACTGTGTCCTGGTTTCCTAATGTGCTTAGTTGGAAGCAAGTGTGCTGAATATCTCTGACAAGCCGGTCATTTTTATTTAAGTCACTGTAATTGAAAATTTTGGCCAGAAGGGCTCATTGAGGTTGCACTGCCAAGGTGATGTTCCTTGTAAACCTGCTTATGGTATGCAGCCAGAGAGACTTCAGGAGAGTATAAATGTTGCTTTCCACTTAGTGAAAGATAAGGTCTAGCATTCTGTCACTCAAACAAAAATTGCTAGTGCTGGTACTATTTCGGGGAGGACTTTGGGTGCCTTATGCAGCCTCACTTAAACTGAAGGGAAAGGCTACGAAACTGGTAATAACTAGGAATCCCTTCAACTGTGCACCCACACCAGCTTGCCGTGCCACTTCATCCTTTCTTGCAGCAGCTCACCAAAAATAGAGCTAGGATGGTGAACTGCAGATCAAATGGCGTCCAGAAGTAGCATCATATGCGGACAAAAAAATGTCAGCAATGCTGACCTAGTGCACATGTTTGGCAGTCAGCAGTGCTCTCAGAAGAGCCTGATACTGAGACTTGGTTTGAATTTTCTCTCTTCTACCGCTTTGAGGTGGAATACTGCAGTAATATAGGGTCTGGTTAATAGCTTGCTGGGGCACAACTCCTTAAGAGCAAGTCGGCGGTATAATTACAGATTGCTTTGTAACTTGCCAGCTTGTCTCATGAGTACAGGCATTTAAACGTTTTGTACTTGCAGGCACGTTTTATGTCCTCCTTATCACACCATATAGTTAGACTAAGGCCTTGTCGCTGACTATCTCTTTACATGAGTAGTTGGTTTAATTGTGGGAACATTTACATTTCTGCAAGAAAAAAAAAAGAATATGAAATGTAGATATTATAAGAGCAGGTGCACTGCAAGCCAAAGAAGAAAATGGGTTCAGCAGTTGTTTGCACTCATGGTTTTAGATGAATTCCTACTGCGTATCTCTGCAGGGCTAGCAATGAACATTTGTGGTACGTTTTACTGAATTGCTATTGCTGTGTTGTTTTTTCCCACAGGGACCTTGGATCGGGCAATGTTTACAGCAGTCCAGATGTGAAGGCTGGCTCCTCATTAAGTCACCCTGATCTTCTAATCCCACATTCACGTATTTCTAGTGCTGTATTTTATCCGATGGTTTTATCTAGCCTTGTATCCAGGTCACATGGAGTTTATGGAAAACTGCTTGAAATGCAGTCCCTGGGGTGGTGTTTAACAAGGTGTGCATGAGGATGTTTATGGGGTGTGAGAATGGGAGTCGATTCATTCTCCACATTGAATGTTACTGAGCCCAGTTCTCTTCTAACATTGTCCTGGTGCAACCATTAGAGGGGAGAGGAGACTCTGAGCTGTTGTATTCAGCAGCCTGCAATGTCGGCCAACTGCTTGTCTGCTACCATACCGTAAACCATGCCCGGGTGCTTGCCTCTTGCATCTCCATCACCTGGCTAGGACCCAGGCCGAAGAACTGAGATCTGAAGTTGTTTTGGGATAGAGTACGCATTTCTGCGTGTTTCATCAGAGCAGTCCTCACCAGACTGTCAAGGGGGCAGTGTAAAACAGATAATGCCTCTACTCTCTTTTCTACTCAGACAGTTCTAAAGAAATGTAAATTGTGTAATGGGCAAGTATATTTTAATCACTTGGTACCCAGAACTGTTTCTGAAATAACATGCATATTTCTAGGGCATGGTCTTTGAGTATCTATGTACATACATATATGTATTAAATGGAAATGGTAGTAAAACGCAGGATTATGCTAGCTACCAGTGCTCTAATTAGCTCACTGAACTAAAAATAATTAACATAGTTTATCACTGGATTACAACACAATAAGAAGCACACACCTAATAAATAACTTTTTTATTATTATTATCTGTTAAGTATCTGGATGCTTGAGTAGTATTTTACAACTTTGGTCAAATTCAACTTGTGCTCTTCAAAGCCAGTAGCAAAATTTCCAGTTTTCATACTGCTATGGGATCAGACACCTATGTTCTGGGGGTTTTAATTCACCACTGCATTACTCCAGTTCCAAGATGTGATCTGTGATTTGACCGCTATTTTAATTCAGCAAAACTAAAAGATTAACTATTTCTAAATTTATGAGCTAATTAGTACACTAATACAAACCACATTTATCATTTCCCTGTGTTTGCTTAATCCTTCTTCATTACAAAAATCAGTACAGATGTCCATAAAAGCTTACAGGGAAAAAAAGAAAAGTATTTGTTTTCATTTTCATTAGGGAAAAGTGAAAATTCCAAAAGATTCTGGGCAGACAGAGCCACATTCTTCTGCTCTCATTAAAGTCCTTTTAGTTACAGTAGTTAGAGGAGGAGAACACTGTGCAGCTCTAGGCATATGTCTGCAAGGTTGCCAACACCAATAATTTTATCACAAGTTTAATAAGATTTAGTGTTTTTCTTATAAAGCTCCAGCTCCAGAGTCCCATGATTATGAAATAATATTATCTTCCATTAAATGTGTATGTTAAAAAGAGCCCTTGTGGTTGCAAAGTAAGTCATGGAAATATAAAATGAATGGCTCAAATATGCTAATTAAAAAAAAAGTATGAGCCCTACATTAATTTCTTTAAAATCAAGATTTTAGAAGCAATCTTGGATTTTGAGAAGTGTTTATTATTCTAAATATTGTGTCAGTAGTAGCACTAATTCCAGCAGTATTGCTCTTCAAGTATTTCTATATAGGATCTGGTGCTACATTCTTGATATTCTTTTCCGACTCCGGAAACTTAGTTTGAGACACAAAAAACCTACACGTTTTTGTGATTTAAATGCATCAGAGTGCCGAGACTTAGGGTGAAGAGTTGGTTACATATTTCAGATATTGGAGCCAGACAGCAATTCAGTCTAATAATGTGCATGTCTACTATTTCCTGAAAATTTGCTGGTACATGACCCCTTATATGCATATATGTGACCCTACAACAAACTCTCTTATGTGCTGCCAAAAAATGGCATTAGCCTCAGCTGCTTTATTAAATTGCTGCCCAAGCTGGCTTGCATTCACAGCGAACGAGACACAGCGTATCAGCAGCCAGTGCGTGGTGTGCCAGCTAACGCGGGAGCCTCTGCTCCCCGCCGTGTTCGCTGCGGTGAGCGTGCCGGGGAAGAGCAAAAGCCCCTGAATGCTGGGCCAGAGGATTTTGCTCACTGTCGCAACGTTGTTTGTTCTCTTTTCTGAAGAAGGCACTTGAGGCGCGCTACCAAATGGCCACCTCGAGCCAAGTTACTCCTTCTAAGAGCCCCCAAGTGCCCCAGTCATCAGTGAGGCAGCGCACCCAGCAGACAAGTGGTCTGGCTGTTAAGGAATGCTTATCAAATAGACTGCAGCTGTGATGGACCATACTGTTCCCAACTAAACAGTCTGTCCCAGAGCCAAGGTTAGAGAACCAGTCCCTGTAATTAATGTTTAGCTTTTAATATTACCAGCTGAAAAGAGATGTGAATGTGACAGCAGTCAGCAATTGCCAAGATATAGATCCAATATTTGAACTTACAAAAGATCTGGGTCATTAGAAGAATATGGGACTATTACGGCAATGAGAAAAGTGCAAGCCAAAAGAGGACAAAGCTGGCATAATGTCCCACATGATCCTGGGGAAAATAATTGAGGCTAAAGAATATAATTTGAATATATGGAGAGCGTTCTCAGGGGCTAAATTTATCTGGGTATGCAGATTTCCACTGGGCTTGAGCCGGGTTCCTGCTCTGAACTGCCTTCCAGAAGAGCCTGCTGGTATTCCCTGTTGTGAAGGTTCTCCCATGGGGCTTGGTGTCCGCAGGCCAATGTGGCCTTCGGGAACAGTCCCCACAGTAATGTGACACCAGATCGTATTTGTATTTTAATGCTGGCGTTTCCTGACTTAAGCACCTCCGCACACAGCCGTGCTGTCCTGACTCTGTACCTAGCCCTTCTACAGGAAAGAGTAGTAAGAACTTTTCTGGAAGGAACAAGACCTGAATGCAACTTTTCAACAAAATTAAGACATTTTTCTAACTTCCTTTGGTACTATGTTGTAGAAATTTCTGTTGTGTGTCTTACGCTTTTTATATAGCTATAGAGGTGTTCACAAAAGAAGTTCCAAATGAGTGTGACAGAAGTAAGCAGATGCAGCGAGTGTCCTTAGTGTTCTGGACCTTGAAAGGCAGTTAATAGGTTAGTCAGAAGTATGTGCTTATTTCCCATCCTATTCAGGACAGTGCGAGCTTCTGCTTGAATTACTTCAAAATCACATTTTTTAATCCTGTTCTATGACATCTTCATTTCTGTGTTTCTGATTATGGAAAACACCTCATGCTTTATTCCTTTGCGTCTCTATTTGGTATCTGTTCACTTTAACGTATAAAATAATGCATTTTAATGACCTCTTTTCCCACTAGTCCTGAAGAGGTAAGGGATCTGGGGAGAGTCATTGGGCTCTATTTTCTTACTCACCAGTGTACCTGTTAGTGGCTTTCATTGCAGGACAGCCCTTACACCAATGCAGTGATGCCATGTAATGTTTGGTTCCTAAATTGCTCTTGCAGAGGTAGGTTGGAAAAATGCAATCCCATTTTTTACCTGAGGCTTGACTGAAATGAGTATATTTGTGTGTCTCTGTAGGTTCAGCTCTTCTCCCGTTACTCTGCTGGTGGATCACAAGTTACTGTCCTTGCTGGCATTCACCATTTCCTGCCAGTGTTTCTTAATTTGGAAGAATTCCTTCAATATTAAGAGCTTCTACTTGTAAATATTTCTAACAGAGCCATTATCCTTGATGGCCTGAGCACTCACCCCGTCCCTGCGAGTGCTTCCCTGCATGCTTTCCCCATGTGCCGCAACCCCCGTCTTTACCCTGTGGCTGTGAAACTGCATGTACGAGCTACTAAGGTGAACTCCATCGGCAGCTTACTTCCAGAAAATAAATGCCCGGCGAGCGTGCCCAGCGTCGTGCAGAGCTCTGTGTTTGCCAGCAGGAAGCTTGAGTCTGAGCCCTGTCCCTGCGAGCTGCTTATGATGTGGAGGAAGGAAAAGTGTTTTCCCCTGGTTGTGAAGGCCACCTCACGTCTCCAGGCATGGGGAAGTTACTCTGAAAGGGAGTTCCCCTCAGCAACCTGGCCTGGATAACAGCCGTGCACCACAGGCATGTGTGTGAGGTGAGAATGTAAACATGGAGAAGGCTTCCCCTTTTGCACAATTAAAGCCACCCTAGGACTACATTCTTAGCATGGTGCCTTAAAATTTACATTGCTGCATTCCAATTTTAATTAAATGCTAGTGATGCCTACAGTTAAGTGTTCCTTATTCCAAATAAATAGAAAAGAAATAACATCAGTTCAGTATTTAAAGCCCCAACAGTTTCCATAATTCCATGCTTCTCTAGAAGTAAAGGAAGGAACTGTTGATGGAGTTTTTAAACCACCCCATATTCACACAGCATCATTATCTGCTTGTTTTCCAGGAGACTTCTTGTCCAAGTCCAAGTGTCCGAGCACGCTGCATCAGCAGGGTGGTGCCAAGCTGAAGTTCAAATCAATTGTGTTTTGGGAGCTGAACTTAAAAGCAGCCAGACAGTTTCCAAAAGGAAACCAGTCGTCCTTTAGAAACAATGAGGTGCCCGATAATGTTACTTGACAAAACTTTTGGGGATGGAAACAAAATGTTAAAGTGGTTTAGTACATTAAACGGCTTGAAGTGATTCAAAGGCTGTGTTTCTTTCTCGAAGAGCCTTTGCAAAGATATTAAAAGGCTTCGGTAAGCCAGCATCGAACATTGCAGGTATCTACTGGGAACAGATCTGTTTTTCCCCCAGTTTTGCATTCGTTCATGTGAGCACTCTTAGGAAGAGGTCTGTGTTTTCCCTCAACGGTGGCTGCTTCCCGCATCTTCTAACCCGCATAAATTCTTAATGTTTTACTATACTTTTTGCAATGGAGATGTTATTGGTTGGGTAATAAGAAAAAGCCCCAGTTCTACTGTGTAATGTGCATTTTTTTGCACCTTATGAGAATATTGAATAGACTTCATTATTTTTTTCAATACAAGTCTGAATTCTGCCATTTGATTACCTGAACCAAAAGCATTTCAATTTGCCATCCATCACCCTGACCAGTGTAAAATGCTGAATATTCAGATTAAATTGGAACTTTTTTTCTATGAATAAGGAATTTGATTCAATTCTATAATATACAGTGTCTCTGGGGAGAGGAAATTGAGCTGAAGGTCGCCGAAGGCAAGTGAGAAAATTGTATTATCCAAATACAAAATTCTTTTTCTTATCATCAAAACCTGAAATACAGCCATGGGGAATAAGGGGGTCAAGAGAGAATTCAATTAGAGATGAAAATGGAAAAGGTGCATTTTTCAACTTACCTTTCATTTTTCCAAACAAGTGGCAGCAGCGAGCTGTGTGAGGACAATGAAATATTTGTCAAGCAGTTTAAACTTTTTTTTTTGTTTAAATAATATAAATCGGAAAACATTCTCAATCAGTTATAAAGAAATAGTAAAAGTCCATATGAACATGGAGTGTTTAATTCTTCATAGCCTTAACTGTTGCAGTTTGAGCTTGTTAATCAGTGGTGCAGGAGAGATAATGAATTCCGAACTGCAACAACTTATATGGATAAAATTGTCATGTTAAGAAAGAACAATTTTCAAATATTTATAATCAGGTTCCCCTCTAAGACATTTTGCCATAACAATTTCTGCACTTTTCCCTCCTTTACTCATAATGTTAAATGATAAAAGTTCAAAATAATTGTAGAAGCATGGTGGTGTTATACCATAAAAATGCTTGCTTTTCTCTGTATTTATTTTACTGTTTTTCTTTATTTCAGTGCAGGAAACAAGAAGCTCCAAAGCAAACCCGACCCTGTCTGGTGATGCCACCCCTGCAACACGGACACAGCTGCTATGCTTGCTCCTGTCTCAGCTGCATGACCGGTGGTGCTGCTGCCAGCACACCTCTGTGTGCAGGATAGGCTCCCTCTGGTTAAAGGCATTTGAGCTAACACTGAGGCTGCTGTTAGAGGAGAGAAGATTTCCAGTGAGATCCTAGAACGCTAATTTAGCAGCTTCCTAAACTTGCTGTGTAAATGGCACGTGATTTACAAAATTAGCTTGAGATAGCTCAGGGGTTCTTCTTCTGTGTCTGTACTTGTCAGTTTTGCTTGCAGTCATTTCCTAAACATTTGTTCTTTCCAAGATGAAATCACTGTGGTATTTACAGAAACCTTTCTATATTTGGTAAGTGATCACTTCTAATAGTTTAGCACTGCATAAATGTTTACAGTCTGTCTGGTTAGAATAGATGGTAACCAAATTTTCAAATATATTTTCATTCTAAGGACTACTTCATTCATGCTGCAAGTGCCAGTTCTGAGTTTGGGCTGAATCCAGTGTCAGCTAGAACGTAGTGAAACTTTTCTCATATTCTACAAAAAGTAATTTGAAAATGTTGTTACTCTTGAAGACAAATGCAGTTGTCTCTGAGATACACCTGGAAAGCAGATCTTCAAACTCGGTATAATAACACCGAGAATCTGAACATAGCCTTTTTTGTGTATTTGTAATAATGTATAATTCTTATAAGTATGTTATATTGACTATGAAGCTATTTGGCCTTTCAACAAAATAGTATCTTTTTAAAAAAGCCCTGAAATTAGCAATCATGACCTTCATTCTCTATTGGTGCAAGGATTGTATGTGTAGATGTGAAATGAGGCCTTTCGCCGCTTCGTGAACATATGCACTTGCTATTGTAAGGAAGCAGAAACAGTGAGGTGGTGCTCAGCACATCTCTGAATCTGTGATAGCTTTCATAGAGATGAATCGTTTTCCCCCAAATTCAGAGGTCCTTTAGAACACATGGCCTGAACCTTCCCCAAAATGGCCTTTTCTTGGTCCATGGGACAGAAATCTCAATTCTTGGATTTTATTTTTTTTTTAAACAAAATTATGTTTCAGTTTTGTTGAGTTGTTTCATTTAAAGTCTAATGGGCTGTGTTATAGATGCTGAAATGGGCTGGAATGAAATTATTTCAGTGGGAAGTAATTTCACCTTCTGTACATTTTAAGATCGTACTATGCGCCCGTTGTTTTTTTTAAGTGCTAGAACACCTCTGTAAGCCTAGTGCCTCATAGATTCACTAGCTTTCAGAGGAAGTGAAAAGGCTTTTCTCTTCAGATTGGATTGCAAGGTTGGGGTCTTTGTAAAATAAAGTTCCTACTAGATGGATCAGGAGTGTCTGCATGTTACTTACATAGAGATTTGAATCATTTTTATCGTTTTGAAAATTGACAAAGAGTTTTATGTCCATGAAATAAGACTTACCTCAATTTTCTGTTCAACCTATCACAGGAACAAGAATTTCATCCACAGTTGCTGAATTTTGCAAAGTGAAGGAAAAAGGACATTACAGAGGTAAGATTATTCAGTCTGGTTCTATTTGAATCTACGGAACTGCCTTCTATTTGACAAAATGTAAAATTAATGTTTTTAGAATCTGGGGACTTCAGTAACCTAAGAAAATTAAAAAATAAAGAGAGTTTTACTGAATTGAAGTGAAATAGGTTGTTAGAAGAAAATCAGCCTCTGGTAAAGGGAAGGGAAGAAAAATGATAAAGAGAAATCACACTGACAGAAACCTCAAACATTATGGAAACAAGTAGGTCAAAAGAGTTGTTCAAAACAATATACCTTTGGAGTATATATTATCAAAAGCACCATTAATTCTTTAGGCAGAAAGACACCTGAGATCAAACAAATGCAAATTTATAGCTAAGCATTAAAGAACTACTCAGGCAATGGGAACAAAAGAAAATAGATACGGTGCAGAAAATTAAACCAAGCAATTATTAGATTTTAAAAAAATTACACCAAAATACTATCAAAATAAAATAATATAAATGCACTTGATGTTTCAAAGCAAGCTTAAGCCTCAGCGTTTGGGAATGAAGTTCTGTGGGGTAGGCCACCTGTAGAAATGATTAAATCCTAAGATCTGGGAAAGGGAATTAAACCCAATGTCAACCACCTGGACTGCAGAGAGGAACTTCGTTTTTTAACTGACTTTGATGGACTGCGGATTGCTGGAGAATGCAACAAAATAGAGGTTATGCAGTGAAGCGACAGTCTGGCAGAGACAAGTGCCAGGTAGAACTACACATACATTGTGATTGTGTCAAGATATAATAGAGTAGTGAGAGAACAAGGGGCAATGGCCAAAAACTAGAG
Organism: Psophia crepitans; assembly: GCA_013399095.1. NCBI lineage: Eukaryota > Metazoa > Chordata > Aves > Gruiformes > Psophiidae > Psophia > Psophia crepitans. The sequence goes on along the minus strand of VWZZ01007853.1, from coordinate 143,208 downwards.
CACAGGAAGCTCAACTCAAACATGTGGTCGGGCATTGGAACGGGTTGCCCGGGGAGGTGGTGGAGTCACCGTCCCTGGAGGTGTTTAAGGAAAGGTTGGATCTGGTACTTAAGGACATGGTTTAGTGGGTAACAGGTGATAGGGGGACGGTTGGACTAGATGATCCTTGAGGTCTCTTCCAACCCTTATGATTCTATGAGAAAGAATTTCTTCACAGTGAGGGTGATGGAGCACTGGCACAGGCTGCCCAGAGAGGTTGTGGAGTCTCCTTCTTTGGAGATATTCAAGACCCGTCTGGATGTGATCCTGTGCAGCCTAGTGTAGAGCACTTGCTTTGGCTGGGGGGTTTGGACTCGATGATCTCTAGAGGTCCCTTCCAACCCCTACCAATCTGTGGTTCTGTATGATTCTTCACTGTGAATACCTTCACTTCCCTTCAGAGTGTCACTTTAAGATCTGAAGGCCAGAAGATGTAGGCAACGAAGAAGGAAAAGGGTTATACAAAAGGCCTAAGGATGATTTACACAGCGCCTCTCTGGTAAGATGCTGGAGATCCTCAGCTCAGATGCATTCAGTGGGAGTTGAGACCGGGTGCCATCTCTCATTTGCAAGGCCAAACCAGTGACATAGAAAGCCGGAGATAAACAGTCAAAGGCCACCATGTGTATTAGCTCAGTGCAGGCAAATTGCTTAATTGTAAAGAACTACTTGAAAGTACAACCTAATGACTGCTCTCTAGTAAAGAAGAGGAAATATGTCATCTAGGTAAGAGGCTGACCTACTTAATCAAATACTTTTGGGAAGAAGTTTTAAATATCAAAACCCTTTTCCACACAGCATTAGGATAATGAGATCAAGCATCCAGTAGTCAGGAGTTCCCAATGGGTAAGACAGTAAGCTCAGCCCTATTGTATTTCACCATGGGGAAAAAACTTAGACAGATAGAGCAGGAGACATTATACTTTGCTAGAGGAACATGGTTGTGTGGAATTCCACGTCCCTGAGGTCCTCGGCTGGCATCATTAGAGCCAAATTACAGAAAGGTTTGTGGGCTGGTGAAGGGACAGTGCGCTCTTTACCACTCTGCATCATGGACAGCAGCCCAGGGAATGAGCCAGGCTCCCTGGAGCTATTCCAGCTCCCAGTTTGTCCCTCTGTGGCTGTACTGCCCCTGGAAATGTGAGGGCAATGGAAGGAAAACAGTATAAAAAATAAAGTCCCTGTCCCTCATATGACCCCTACTGGACTCATAGAAAATAAGCATCAAATGCTTAACAGTGTGTGACTGCCTATTCTAATGCTGTTCTTAAATTTGCTGCTATTTTACCAAGATATTTAGAAAAATCCACAAAGAGTACAAGAGATATTTTTGGAGAGAGACACCTGGAGGGAACTCACTTGAGTAGGTGAAAATTTTTTGTGGTGGTCCCAGCATATATAATACATATCTTTTTTTTTCCCCTCTGAATTTTTCAACTTCAGTAGCTTACAAATGCAGTTGATTTTGTGGGCCATGGTATGCTGATGAAAGGATCCATTCCAGCTACCATCGATATTGCTGGAAGAGTCATCTCTGACTTTAAGAGAGCCTGGCCTTAGCGAGCCGCGTGTGGTTGTGTACGCCTACTCATGTATCAACAGCGCAACTTCTGAACAACCAAGTGTGCAAATGGTGTAGAGTATAACAGACCACCTGGTGGAAAAAGGGTCTGCCCAGGGAACTGCGATGCCAGACATACTCTGCTAAGAGAAAGATGTCAGTTATCTTGGTATATTTTGGAGCAGAATCTAAGTGAGATGTTGAACACCTTGACCTATCGATGAGCACAGAGAAACTTAGTGTTGCAGCCAGCAGGATTCTGCTTTGGTAGGACAAATAGAGATGAAGTTTTATTCAGTAAAATGTAAGTGGAATAAAAGTGTGCAGAAACTGCCAGAACTGGGTAGCCGTACTCCGTGGTATGTTTCTTCCACTTAATAGAAATTTGCAGAGTGCCACCCCCTCCCTCCGAGAGTTTCCTTCTCCATTTTTATAACTCTACAATATGAAGGAAATATCTTAACATGAATACAACCATGTTCCTTTTATTTATAAGAATAAAGCCCTTTTCTTTCAGCTGCAGAGCCATTATTGCAACAGTAAACAAGAAAAGAATGATCAATTTTAAACTGATAAACAGCGAAAATTTTCAGTGGGTAGAATAAGTTATGTTGAGGTTATTTGGTGAGAGGAGATTAGGAGAAAGTGAGCACTTGTGTTTATTGAGCTTATCTAATGAAAAGTAAACTCACAAAGCCTTGGTTATTAGGTTTTTCTTATTAACAACAAATTGCATGCTGTGGTATGCACATATGCATATTGACATTTAAACCCGAACTTGTTCTCCCCGATGCATGAATATGTACACACATACTAATTATTTTACATACAGAAACAGCTGAAAAGCCCAGACAGCGCCTGGCTCCAGCAGAGTTTTTCCTGTTTACTTTATTGTAGTTGGATCACGGCTTTATTAAATTACAGCTATCATTTGTTAGAATTCTCAAGCAGGATTTGTCCAAGAGGTTGCTTTGCAAAAGTGCAGAGTGCAATGAGTAGCTGGCCATCAGGAAGAAAGAAACACATGTAAACCGATAAACCCAATCAAGTAATTGATTTACATGAGTGTATTACCCAGTAGTCTTTCTTAGAAAAAGATAGCAGACTGGTAGATTGAGAATTTCCACAATTACTTCTTTCGATACCTGGGTCTTACAAAGAGAGAAGAAACATCCCTTTCTTCCTTCTTGCTTCACAAGCAAATAAGAACCAAAGCAGACCCCTCCCTAGGCCATGCCTTTTATTTACCACAGTCTGATTGCCAAAGACACAGTTCAGCTTAGAATAATAGATGTGCATGATGGTGGACTTGTCAGCCTTGCCTGATGGGAAGGGAGATTCCAGTTGGAGAAAGTGAGAGGGAAAAGTTAGGCATCAGGTGTAAAGTCTTGAGTATTGAACCCCAGATGATGCTGTCCAGAGTAGGACTTTCAGAGCATCCTGTTGGGATGTAAAAAGTACAGCTAGTGTGAAAAACTAGAAAATCTAGACCAAGTAGACCAAACCATACTGGTAGGTCCATACTTGAGTACAAAGGCTTACTGTGGACAAGTCACTGCTAGAAAGGAGAAACACTTTAAGCTTTGGGAAACTCTTCCTTATATTCTCTAATGACTGTGCTGCTGTCTGCTGAAGAAAGAACATGAAAATTACATTGCTAGAGATGTGTGCAGGGATTCCTTGGAGGTAACTGCGTGGTTCAACTAAAGCCCCCTCCCTACCATCCCCAAAGGCTGAAACACAGTTAGTTGAACAGGCTTTTATATGAACAGGGCATAAAACGCCCATCAGCTGGTATGCTGCTGATATCATTTTAAGTGTTTTGCTTAAAAATACATAACTGTGAATATTGAACTCTGTAGACAACTCCTCTGAGGATGAAACTTCAAATTCATCTGTTCTAAATAACTTAAGATGTAAAGGATCTGTGCATGTTACTGTGGTGCCCATTCCTCTTCATGCTGTAGAAACAAGACAGGTTACTGCTAGCCGTATGAAAGGAATGAAGCACTAGGCCTTGTCTAGAGTCCCTGAAGGCCTCCCAGGTGAATTTTAGTTTGGAAGTGAATAAGAAAACTCTTTTCCATTTCCTTCACTTCTTAACACTGGTGGAAACTTGTATTAACCTCACTTACAACCTTGACCTCAGTTGCAAGACAACTTTTCAACATGTTTCTCTAAGTAAAGAAAAATATAAAGAATCTCCCATTAGTGCCACGTGTAAAGGATCTGTTTTGTTTCCATACGCTGTGTGTGTAGCTGATGTAGCTGCCACATGCCTAACCCTATCTTTTAGGAAATAGGAACAATGTGAACCTGCAAAAGGGAAAGGATTCTTCTGCTTCTCCTCCTCTTTGGGACCTGCACACGCGGGAGGCTGTGCAGGTACTGTATCCTCCATAGTGCCGCTGCAGTGGCTCTGGGCCATATTTGTAGTGATCTGTTGCGTTGTCAGCACTACAAAAATCCTGAACATTTACTGGGAATATTAGACTTGCTGTTTCTGAAGTGAAGCTTATAAATTGTATCATGAACTATCAGGTGAAGACATGCTAGTGTATTTGTAGCTGTAAATTAAATAAAATATGTGTATATCCCTGTTACCCATTCATTGAAAGAAGAATCACCTCTCTCCTTCCTATCAAAATCAATACATCTTTCTCAAATGATAATGGCATGATATAAATACTCTCCTATCACATAAAAAGACATGTGCCTCTCTGTCTCCCCTTAATGTTTCATCACCTTTTTTGTTCTACTTAAAATGTGTAGTAATTTCCCAGTCGCAAGAGAACTTCTCTATTATTTGGGATGGGCTAGGCAGAGTTAAAAGTAGCGATTCCAATCTATTGCTTTAATTACTTTCTTTTCAAATAGAAACAGCAGCTTTCCAACTACTTGTGTGTACTCTTGTGACTGACTGACCCTGCGTCTGGTTTTTGTTGCTGTTTTCAAGGTAGTTGAAGAAGCAATATATTTATGGCAAATCAGGTAAATGATATGTCGGAGGAACATAAAGCTGTCTTACACAGGCATTCAGAAAGCACTTTTCTCCCAGTAAGAAATGACAGCTATGTCTCTTACAGCGGAAGATTCCTTACTCTGAGTATCTAAATAAACCCCCACAATTGTGCAGAGGAAAGATTTTTGAATGCTACAAACAGAGGTCTGGACTATTTTTTTCTTCTGAAGTACAGTGCTGTCTCAGTGGTCTCCTGAAGCAGTTTTTTCGTTTCATTTTGCGCTATTTCATAATATAACTGTAAAAGGGAACGTAACAATATTCTTGCATCATAACTGCTCCCCATAATGTAATGCGTATGAAGTGTAGTCTATAAAAATACCATGAAACAAGAAGTCTAGATTTCAGCAAAAATAAAATCAGTATTTATGTGGAAGGATTCTTGTCCTTTATTGTTGCTGGTGGCAGCTCAGGAGTGGACTGCATTCCCTCTCGCTGGTGTGCGGTACTGATAAGGCAGCCTGATGCTCTACCCTTACAGTAAGCGCTGATTTAGGCAGCCTGAGCTGAAAAAGCAAACCAGTGTTTTATTTAACACATCTTTAAAATTACAATTATGTTGTTTGTGATAGTGACTATGAAACAACGATTTTGATGCTCTTAATTAGTTTCACATTAAAACCCTTGATAAACAGAAATAAATGCAGTTTATGGAGTAGGCCGGTAAACAGCATATACTACAGCAGTTGCTGTTAGAAATAGCTGGTGTTCTTGGTCAATGGTTCCTGGTATGAGCTGGTTTCATTTACACTGATATTTGTGATAGGAATAAAAGTGTGTCCATAATTTCAAAAGCTGTTCCTTGTGAAATATTATGATGCAAAACTCAAGTAACATATTTCATTTGATTTTGCTTTCTTGGTCTGTCTGTGTTACCATGTAGGAAGGTAATACAGTCATGTCCCCCCCTCTTCTAACTGCATTGTGCTGTATGAATAAAATACGATAAATGCGACTTCAATTTCTCAGCATTTTTGTTGTCGTCTTCCAGGGCTAGGAGAAAGAACTGACACTCACTGGAAAACTAGCAATCTTCCATTTTCTGTGTGGCAAAACTCTTCGTTGTCACAGTGGGTTTAGTTGTTGAATTTTTGAGTAGGAATGTTATTACATATATGTCTGTCTCACAAACCAGGGAGCAAGTTCTGTCATTCCTAGACCTTGCGCAAGTGTCCTGGTTTCAGCTGAGAGAGAGTTAATTTTCTTCACAGCAGCCAGTGTGGGTCTGTGTGTGGGGCTGTGTTTGGGTCTGTGCTGGAAGCAGCGCTGATAGTGCAGAGATGGTTTTGCTGTTGCTGAGCGATGCTCACACAGAGCCAAGGCCTTTGCTGCTTCTCGCACCGCCCCGCTGGCGGGATGGCTGGGGGTGTGCGGGGAGTTGGGAGGGGACAGACAGGGCAGCTGACCCCAACTGACCAAAGGGACATTCCATACCATATGGCGTCATGCTCGGTTTGTAAGGGGCTGGGGGGAAGAAGAAGGGGGGAGCAGCAGCGTTCAGAGTGATGGCGTTTGTCTTCCCAAGTCACCATTACGCGTGACGGAGCCCTGCTGTCCTGGGGATGGCTGAACCCCTGCCTGCCGTGGGCAGTGGGGAATGAATTCCTTGTTTTGCTTTGCTTGTGCACGCGGCTTTTGCTTCACTTATTAAACTCTTGTATCTGAACCCACGAGTTTTCTCACTTTCACTCGGGGGGACTGAGCGAGCGTCTGCGTGGTGCCCAGCTGCCGGGTGGCGTAAAACCATGACAACGAGTTAGTGTAATATTTAGCAAAGGTGATTTTATATTTGTAGGAAAAGAAGAATTCTTTTTCCTGGCCACTTGATCTAAGTAAAATAAAGGTGTGTGTTACAGCCTCTCAGCACTGTGCAGCCTTAGCAGAAAGCCCTGGAAGGGAGGTGAGAGGGCAGAGTGGAAAAGAGCCGGTCAGAGATACGTGATAAATTAATAAAGCGCATGTCCGTGTCTCCAGAAGTTATTGCAAGGCAACACCACTGCCCAGGTAATGCTATTGCTGTCTATTGATTCCTGCGACAGAATGACAGAGGAATGGTGCACTGAAAATGAAGACGGCCAGAAAATAACATGTTTAAAGCAGCATTGGGCTGATAGAGGGAGGAGGAAAATTCATATGCCAAAGTCTATAGCCTTAAATGAAGCAGAAATTTACTCTTTTCTTTCTCACACATACATTCTACATAGCAAATACTGTGTCCAGCCTCCCTTTTCCCTCATTTGGAACTCAAATGAGAGTTCTCACTGGTAGACTGAATACTTTGCTGTAGGTGAGGCAGAGAAGCTGTAACGCTGGCCCGCTGTGATGCAAGAAAACAGCTCTGTCGATGTCGTGGTTTCCTGTGGGTTGCACTCACTGAAGAAGAGGGTGAATAAATTAAAGTAACTTCTCTTTGTAACATTAGCACTGCACGCATGAGGGAGAAGCAAGTATTTTGCCAAGTGCCGAAGAACTGGAAAGGAATTTGTTGTAGAGACACCGCAGTTACCCCTGTAGGCAGAGCTGGAGCTGTATGGGCCAGCAGGAGCTTGGCTGCTGGCCGCTGGTGGCCAGAAGGGGACTAGAGTCCGTGTTACTCACCTCTCAGTTTTTCCATTGGTTTTTGCCAGCGCCCCCAACTGAAACCCGAAATTGGTTTTCAGCAATGTTGCCAGCCTGTGAAGGGAACACCATTCCAGAGCTGGTAGCCACTGGTTCAGCAAAATAGTTCCCAGTTAGTCCCAAAATGCAGAATTCCCAGATGTGGGTACCGCTGCCTGTGTGTAATACAGCCGGTTCTCTACCCTTGACATCACTTAGTTCCCTTGTTTGCTTTTGCTTATAATCCCCCGCAGGGTCAAACCACAGTCCTGTTGTTCATCAAGCTTCTACATTTTGTATCCTATTTACCTGCTGCTTCTCACGCGGGCAGTGATCCCTTTGGTTTGGGCCTCCAAGGGCTGTGGCTAATGGTGCTTGTGTGTCGGTCTGTCAGTCTCTCATTTACTGAAAACACGCTCCACACCCTCTTGTTCCTGCTCATACAATATTTCATAGATCATTGAGTACAATTATCCTGGAGTCATATATGGTGCTCCATTTCTCTGGTTCTCTTTTTTTAAAGAAATATCTTCATCAGGGATTATTCGATGTTTTTGCTTTTACATAATTTTCCTCTCAATCTTATACCCCCATATTCCTCTTTCAAACACTCATTTAAACTTTTTTTTTTTTTTAAAAAAAGGAATAACATGCAAGAGATGAGCAGATAACACCCATTTCTGTAGTGCAGCTGTGCGTACCTGGTAGTCTTGTTATTCAATTCCAGTTTAATAGATTTTCTGTTGGAAACTGCAGCCAGGGGATACTTCAGTGAAAGGATTTCTCTTGCAACAGCTGAAAACCAAAGAAAAAAGTTCCAGCAATAAATAATTGGGGTGACCTTGAGAAGTATTCTCACGTTAGTTAAATGTTTATCTTTTTTCTCCCCCCGCTTAGACTGTCATGAAGCTGAGGAATAAGAACTTAATATAGAACATTCCAAAGAGGACAATGTGTACAAGCAGTTCGGTTGTGTTTTCCTGCAGTCCTTCTTTCCACTGGGCTTCTGTGAGTGCAGTTTTGTCTCAGGCAGAGAAAAAGTGATGTCACCAGCTCCTGAGGGCCAAATTTCAGCCTCAAGCCAACTTGTGCATCTTCGCTGGAGCTCATGTGGTCTGAATCAGGGACGGCAGAAGCAGCAGCCCCCTCTTCCTGTTTCTGAGCAAAAGATGAATGAGTGTGGTACCAGATGAAAGGCAGCGGTGAGTCTAATGGAATTAGTTTATGGAGAAACCCCCACCGAAATGAGTTTTATTTGTCTCCCAGCTACAAATAAAATTCATTTGTTTTGGACTTCCTGACAGATTCAAATGTGTCAAAACATTAGGGTCACAAAGGCGGTCGTTTTGCATCGACAACTGTGTTTTTAGTGGCACACGGGTTTAAATCAGTGGATTTCAAACAGATTTTGTATTGAAGTTTGGGACAGAATTGAACCCAATTTTCATGAAGAGACTTGTGGTGTGTGAACAGATTTATATGGCTGGTCAGTAGCTGGAAGCAAAGCCATTAATGTTTGAACATCTCTGGATGTTATCTGGGAAACTGAAAAAGCAATTAAGTGTTTGGAGAGACAGTTAAGGGAAGAAAATAAAATCAAATACAAAATAACGGGTTTGGGAATTCAGTGATCTGAGGGAAGACTAGAGAGATGTTTGAGGAGGAACCTGCAGTAGAGTGGGATAATACTAATTAGAGAACAGGAGAATTAAACTGAATGAAGTTGAAATCAGCCAGAGAACCCCAAACTCATCATCTTTAAAGCAGTTTCTCTACCTAGGTCATAGAGTACAAGTGCTAGGCCTTTTTCCTATGTTACTAAGAAATGCATTCATTTAAATTTGGCTGAGATAAAGATGTGCTAATTAAATGAAAACCCTGAGTCAGCTGAAGAGCATGAGGCCTGGTCTTACAGCTCTGCCCTTTTTCGGATGAGAATCTTACGCTCTCTTGCAAAGGGCAGCTGCCAGAACGATGGTGCTTCTTAGAGAGAACATTAGGACAATTAAATAGGTTATCTGTGAAAATGATAACAAAATTTATAAGGACAAAAAGTAAAGGTGGATGTACTGTTCGCACATCAAATGCAAACTGGACAGTGGTATCCCATAAAATTTCTGGCATATATCAATTAACTGCCAGATGAAAGAGAAACACAGGACAGGATACAGTCTTGAGTTGGATACACCTTTTCGTAAGTGGTGTTTGTGTAACGACTAGTGGCAAGAAATTAATATATTTTTATTTTGCTTATCCATGTTTGAGTGTGTCTGTGTAACTGCAGCTTGTTTTGGCTGTAATACTGCTAAAAGCTGCAGTGTTTTACGTTCCAATAAGGCGCAAAAGCTCGAGCTCTAGTGGCAGCTTAAAATACATTTTTCTTTGGGGATACTGATTATCCAGATTTGTGATGTATATCATTTATAAAAATACACATGTTCAAAGTGCTTTAGCTACACTGTTCATAGAAATTTGTATTTATGGTGTAGAATTAGTACCTGAAGTCTCAAATACCGTACTCACCTTTTGGTTAAGAAAAGTTTCTCTTAAAACTTAATACAATCGATGAACTCATTGTAGCAACTTTACTTAGTCTCCGTAATGTATATAAATACTTTTACACTTAGTGGGTTTTTTTATATTGAGATGTTATGATACATTACATTCAGCTATCTAGGTCAAATCATATTAGTTATTTATACTTAAGAGGTTTAGAAAGAGTTTGTTTGGTGCTTACGGTTTTCCCCAGGTAACAAGAAGAATGGCTACGCAGATACCTGATGAGTCTGTTGGTTGTCAGGGCATTCGATGCGAAGGAGTGGAGCTATCCCAGCCCCATGCTGAGGGAATTAAAAATGAAAATGAGAAGGATCAGGTAATGTAATGTTGATTTTCCTTTATGACTTCTACTTCCTCTGAAGAAATACAAATGCAATATTTTTAATGAGAGAAAAAAAATAAATCTCTTGGATACTCTTGGTATTTAGAGATGTCAGCATTTTGTGTGACAACTTATTTCTAGCTTGACCGCATTTCTGTTTATAAACCATCATTAGAGGTTTATAATGGAGGGAGATGATGCTCCAGGTGATAAGTGCGCACTGCCTACAGTGATACAGCTTAGAAACTAGCCAAATTTAACTCGGATATGTAAATAAGATTACTTCAATACAGTATGGTGTATTACTCTCTGTCTGCCTGACCCCCTTTTGTGGCTTCCCTCACTCCAGCACGACTGTCCAGAGCTTCTCCAGGAGCTGCTCATCCCCTGCAGCCGTTGCTGCATGGCACACACAGTGTGTGGGGGGATCCAGCCCCCCTGACCTGCCTGCCGCTTGGCCACGGGCACGGCTCAAACCAGGCACCGCGCTCTGCACACTGGTGTTGCCCCACCACGTATTAAAAAAGTGCAGTTTAAGGAACCTCAGTTGATATTTTCTAATTTTTGGTGATCTTCCAAGAGGCACTCAGGGGGTATAGTTCAGGGAAGGAGGATGGTGGGCTTAAATCACCAGTGGTCTGGGGTGGGGGAATGTGGAGATCCAGCTATTTGCAGATCACACACCTTGTACAAGCTGTTGTCACCGTAAAAGCTTTTTTATTTTTTTTAATTTGGGACCAGTTGCCAAAGAATAAGTACAACCTAAGCATTGGTGCCGTGCTGGAAGCCTCCCAGCTGGCAGCAGGTGCCAATGCGCGAAGGACCTCTATCTTCCATAAGTGCTCTGTTGTGTCTGCTGGCTCTGGACTCATGTTTTGGATACCTGCTGTCCAAAACAGCAGTTCTCACATACATGTAGGAACTGGATTGCGGTCTTGATGTCAGATCGTAGAACAAATAGAGAAGAATAGACTGGTCCAGGAGTGATCAAACTTTTTGGCATCTTCATATGGCTGAGAGCCATCGGCACCTTTCCCCCTCGTGTGGCCACTACCTCTTCCCCAGAGGGTACTACTTCTGCTGGTACTTCTTGTCTCCTGGCACACCTGACTGGTGCCTATCAACACATCTGCCTCTTAGGACTCCCCAGACCATACCTCTTTCCCTGCACCATCGCTGCAGATATCTTGGGCCTCCTTCCCCATCCCAGGCATCCCCAGGCATTGGGAGTTCTCTGTTCCCTCACCCCCATCTCCATAGGTCCCTGTGCCACAGTATCTGCATCCTACGAGACTGCCCACACCACAGAGGGGCCAAACCTGCTGATACCACAGTTAAGATCATCTTATAGATTTACCATGCTTCTCCCCAGCTCCTCCTTTGGGAACTGCATGCGGAGGTTTGAGTCTTACCCAAATACGCTCTGCATGCACCGGGCACTTGCAGTCCTGTACTGGGAGAAAGCTGGCCATGCTGAGCAGAAAATGTGAAGCTCCCACTGTACCCTGAGAGGAGTGCTCCACAGCTTTCCAGGGGTGACAGCTACTTTAAATGATAATTCTGATATTCCATCCCTTGGAGCAAGAAGGTTCAGAAGGGTACTGTACCGTAGATACTCGAGCAGAAGATAGTGGAGTAGGTGGGTTTAAGTCCTCACACGCTGACGGAAGTCTGATATTCTTATGTTCTGGTCACTAGACTCCAGCCATTTAATAGCCTGTGGACAGTGAATTTGGGTCAAAATATGGAAACAGAAACATCAGTAGTTTGACTACAATATTTTTACAGCCTCAATCTGCTCTGCAGTACAAGAACATAAAAATGTTAAGTGATAACAAATGTTCCATGTTAATTTGACTCATCTCCAAATTACCAGCAGCATGATCCTACAGGATTTCCTTTTCCCCAGGTGCATTTGCAAATGTGTATTTACATTTACTGGGTAAAATTCAGTGACAAGAATGATCTGAAATGAAATTATGAAATGCACTGCTTGGAACAGTCAGCTGCAGAAGGGAAACAGATTAAGCAGAGAACGATCTATCCAGGATGCTGCCAGACTGGGCTGCAGAAAAATGACAATCTATATTCATTAAAGATATTTAATAATTTTCTAAAAAAAAAATATGTAAAAAATATCTCCAGTCAGGAAATATGAACCTTATTATTGATTAAGCATCTGAAAAGGGATTTTTCTCAATAAAGGAAACAATATTTTCTACTCACTCTTTTTCTCTTGTGTTTTCATTAAGCAATTTAATATGTCTGAATCTTACTTTAGGTTGTATTTCCTCTTTATTACTTTATATTACATCTCTCTGTTCATAGATTGAATGATATAATGCCTAGCTAGGAAGAAAATACGCTTTCAGTTCAAAGAGGTATAATAATTTCAGACCAACTTTACTCTTTTTATTGGGGAAAAAGTTATTAAAAAGCCCATAAGATGTGTTTGTTTTATTTGTGATCAAAGGCTTGGGTGCTCAGGTTTTTATTTTTCATATTCAGTAGGAAATACAAAGGTGCCCTGTCTGTTTTGCAAAGGCCCTGTGTTTCACTGCTAAAGTCAAGGGAAATTTACCTCTAACTTTGATGGGAATGCGACCAGACCCTACGTTTATGGCAGAGAGCAGTATTCATCTTTGGGTCATGGACAAGTTGTGCAGGCATTTCAAATACCCGGCAGTCCTTCTTGCTTGCTTTTGCTCAGTGTCCAAAACACGTGTAGCAGTGCTTCCTCGAGGCCAATAAGAAAATGAACGTCTGTGCTGGAAACCGTAGAATTTCTGAAGAAAACAAATTTTCAGATGCCTTTTTTTCTTGCCACATCTTTTTCTTGCAGAGGTACTGCTCTGATAAAGGCCATTAAAGAGAGAAAAAAACCAAAAGATGCACGTGTTATGAGAAAACATTCTTTAAGCCAGCCTGAGGCAAATAAAACGTCCAAAGAAAAATCCCTCTTGCTTAAGAATCTTCTCTGCTGGGTTGTGTAGTGCACAGCAGCGGCAGCGTGGCTGTTAGTCTGTCTTGCTCTTGCCACTCTGCAGCAGCAACTGTGTCTGTTTCCTTAGACCTCTGCGATGGTTTTATCACCCACATTGTCATGTCAGTGGAGGGCAAACCTTAGAATCAATGAAGATAAGCTCCAACTGATTTCTTTGGGATTTGGCCTGGCACAGACCGCAGACAATGACAGAAGACTTGCTTCTGGGAGATGTCCCTTCGTAGGAAATGGAGTCTCTGGAGATCAGGGCTACTTCATGCTTCAAATTATCAAGCTGTCTGTACCTACTTTTTTGAAAGTACAATATAAAACTGAGTCTTTTGATCGAAATAGTTTCCTCTAATCTATTTAAAATCAAGGTCTTTTTATGTTAAAAACCCACCTGGATGTCATAATAGCAGGCGGAATCCAGGAAGCATACATGCAGACCTGGTGGTACGTGGCAGTGGCAAATAAGAAACCTGCAAATACCCAATGTGCAGCTACNAAAAAAAAAAAAGGCAAGCTGTAGCACATAAACCATTTCTCAGTCTTCTGTGCTATCTTCAGAAAAAACATGGGATGTTAAAAATGCAATTTAAGTATTTGAATGAAAGGTTGTCCGTGCTGGCTTGCCGTGAAACAAGGAAGGTGATGAACGTTTAACAGAGAATTAACTGCAATTTTGCCTTAGATTTCAACAGGACCCAAATTTGCAGCTTTAAAACTAAGTTTATGTGACTATTGCAGAGGGTTTCGCCTTGGAAAACGAAGCCCTTATCAAAAAACACACTGCCCTGTCAAAAAAATATGCATTACTAGTTTGGAAACCTGGGCATATTTCCTCTTCCAAAAACAGGTTCCTGCATTGAAGAAACAAATTGAAGTTAACAAATGTTAACAACAGCTAGTCAAATTTATGGGTTTTCATGCTAAACTAATCTTTTATGGAGTTAAGTCTACTTTTTTATTTCTGTAGGAGGGTGAGATGATAGAAGACATTCTGTGAATGTTTCAGCAAGGAACAGAAAAATTTGGTACTAGTCCTAGTAGAAAAATGAATAAAATAAAGATAAGGATTAGAATTAAGAAGGAAGTTCATGCTTTTTCTGACCTATTTTTCAGGAACAATTCAAGGAACAAAGCGTTTGCTTATCTTAGGATGGATGATGAAACTCACTTCTGTTCAGCAAAGCAGATAAAGCCTGTACTGGAGTCCTGTTAAAGTTAAGAATTTGTGAGATGTCATTGCTGGATTGGAATAAAACCCACAAATCTACATATAACATTACCCTCACACAAACTTATTACTTAATGTTTTTAACAAATAACATCCCAAAAACCTTGTATGTACTCCTGCTTGGAAGAAGTTTTTTCTGTTTGTTGCTCACCGTCACAAACTGAAAAACTGTGAGACAGATGTTCCTTGGGCCATGAGAGCCCGTGAGGTATTAAAACCCAGTCTCTGTCAGCCACTCTGCGTTCTGCAGGCAGGAGGTAGGTCCCACCTGATTTTCCCCTGGGTTTCTCCCTTAAGTGTGTGTGCTTGTGCGTGCAGTCATACCCTCTCCTGTACTCCTTGCCGTAGCTTAATTGAATTCACGCCAGCTGAAGATTTACCCCTTCATGCTTTTGAAGTGTTGACGTGGTCATTTGTACTCTAGAGAGGCTGTAGGATGCGTTCAGAGGCAATTTGTTTTCAGAAGACAAAAGCTCTTGGGTGGCCAGGCAGCGCCCTGGCCCTTTGCCCACCTTTCCCACAGCCAAGTGCCGCAACCTTGGGCACGTAATTTAGCTCCGCTAACGTCAGTGTCCCAGCCTTGAGACGGTAGCAGCATTATTCTGCCCTTCCCTCCCAGATCAATTCGTTGGTGCCTCCAAGATGCTCCAGTAGTGGTCTGGGGGCTGGGGCCTCAGCAAGGGGCCAGGAGCAGGTTTTGGCTGGGTCAGCCAGGCGCTGTGCCTGGGACTGCTCCCATAAGGTGTTTTGGACTTGGCCACCCTGCCTGGGGAGAGTTTAACGGTGGGGGTGTAAGAGAGAATAGACCCTGGGCTGTTTTACTTAGGAGTTGAGGCAGAGCCTGGCAGGACTGAGCCAGAGGGTTTCGCTGGTCCTAGGAACAGCGCGAATGTGGCCAGATGTCACATTTGCATTGTGGAAAATAATCCACGCATAAGCTGGATAAACACATTTGTTCAGGTTCTTACAGTTTAGGAGCAAAATGCTTCCACTTGCTGCAAAATGAAACCCACGGCTACTGGGAATTGTCCAATATTTTTGCTCCTTGCTCGTTGCTGTAAGAGGAACAGTTTTGGTCAGCAGATTCTTGAGAAACCGCAATACTTTGGGCTACCGCAGGTCCCTGGGAGCAAAAACCTCACTTGTCCCCTCCAGGTGCCACCTGGCAGCCCACGGGCCACCAGAGGCCAGGGAGTGGGATACAAAGAGAAAGGGAATTTGGAAACTTGCTGTGTGAATACCTTCCTGAACGCTTAGTCCCAGTAATTGATATTGCAAAACCTCTGAGCAGTCCCAGAGCACAGATTAGGTGCAAGAACCTGCTTCTGTGTGGGCCGCTTCACCTTGCTGGTAATGGCCTGTGCCAGTGGGTTCGTATTTTACTGGTGGTTAAAGCTTGGTTGTGGGAACTCATTTCATTTCGTTGTGAGGAAAGCAAAAAGCATAAGCATGCAGTAGGTCACACAAGTAACCTTCCCCTATTGGGGAAGGAATTGCGTGTTGCACTGTGCCTACAATGACATTTCTCTTTATTAACTTCTGTAGTTCAGTGCAATTATTTTTGAAGGAAACACTACTGACGGGCAAATGTGAGCTGATACAGTTCAGAAATGCATGCAAACACACTAGAAAAATCACTTGATTGCTTAGAGGAATGGAAATAACATCACCAACCAAACTCCTATAATCCATAGTGGGATAAAAATACACCTAAAGCTCTACTTTCTCAGTTAATAAGATGACAGTGACATTACAGGACAGCCTTGTCACAGATAAACTGATAAGTAAATGACAATCCATACTGGTAAATGAATATTCTTGACACGAGATGATTTCAATACAATCCTAGTAAAATCCAAGTAGATAGATGAGGAGGCTGAAGCACAGGCTGTTGAGTGATGTACTCAAGGTCATTGAGGAAACGTTGTCAAAACTGGCAGTCAAATTTAGGAAGACAAGTCCTTCCTAATAATTTCAAACTACTAAGCCATCTCCTCACAGCTAAGAAACTGTGGGTTTCCTCACAAGTACTTACAGTGGTTTTGAAGATTTTGGTTTTAAAAAATAATGCCAAATCAGCTGGTTTGAGGCAATTCCTTGTGTCTAATTATCAGGTTATTTAACCCTTTCTAATACCTCCTTTCTGAAGCTCAGTTCAATTTTTAAGCCAAAAGTTCCTTTCCAAATAGAAAATTTCAGTGTCTTATTTGGAGAATGAGGATACAAGGTGTCGATGTTTCTGAAATAAAACATTTCACTCCAAAAATGTTGAGAAGTGTTTTGACATTTTTGACATTTCCTCTTCATTTTTTTAGGCTAAAACAGTCTGTAAGAGTTGATTTGACTTGGCAAATATTCTCACTCCTTAGAAAATCATTTTTAGCCAAATTTACTGTTCAGTGATACTATTTCCCTCAGATCTATGGCTCAGCCTTATTTAGCATAGTTGACACAAGTTAACCACAAGTCAACACAAACTAACCCTTGTGCTTTCATTAAATATATCTTTTTTAAAGCCTTAGATCCTCGGAGCAAGTGTCTATGCAAGAGACCCTGTTTTCATTAACAAAAGTAAAATGAATTTCTAAGTCTTAGGTATGTAGGAACAACATAAAAATGGGATGTAAGTGCATTTGAATCTATAGGCTCTAAAAACCTGAAGGCAAACATCCCATGCCATGAATATTTGAAGGCCTTACAATTTTTACCTAGAAAATTAATTTCTGGAAGCCAAGAACAAGCTTTGTGAAGGTGGGGTTTGCCATCATACAACTGAACGGCTGAGCTGGGCTTCAACTAAGGCATGAACTTAGCAAAAAAATGAGAGGCAATGCAAAACTCATCATAGAATCACAGAGTGGTTTGGGTTGGTAGGGACCTCAAAGATCATCTAGTTCCAACCCCGCTGCCATGGGCAGGAACACCCTCCACTCAGTGGTGGAAGACATTTTCACTGTTTCAGTGGACTGTGGATCAGGCGCCAGAAAGTGTTTATGTGTAAGTTTAGATTATATGTAACAGAGGTTCTAATACATTTCCCTGTAAGAGGCATTTAACTAGCTCCACGAGAATGCGAAGATCCCTTTGTGTGGTGCCTTTGTACCAGCAAGTATCTCCCAAAAAGCCCATCACACCCTAGGTGTTCCCTCCTGTGAGCAGTTGCCATTAGATGCACCCGACATGAGAGAGAGCATACCTGATGCATGAAATTATGACTGACAGCTGCTAATATTAGCGTGTTCTGTGTGGTCTCTATTGTGTCTTCTAGAAATAATTTCCATGGACGCTTCACTAGCATATATTGTGTAATACACCTTTCCAAGAGAGGCTGTAAATACAAACACAAACACACACCCTGGTATTCTTAGATACATATGTGAGCATTACTGTTGTTATTATTTTATGGTGGTTTCTTATACGCTCCCCCAGGAACACTGGCATATTAATTTGATTTCTGTAGTCCTATGTTCTTAATTTTATGATCTTTGGCCCTTATTCAAAAAGGTACTTAAGGAAAATCTTAAGTAAATTTTCTGCAGAAATGTACTGAATGAGTGTAATTTTTAGGTGAAAGGACAAGAGGTAGGAAAAAAGAGACTCGTACACTTTTGTGTTCCCGTGGCTTATAAAAAACCTCAATTGTGTATACAAATAACCCTATTTTTTTAGAGACACCCAGCAGTATAGGCTAGAGCTGCCTGGATACTGCAATGTAAGGACTTGGCAAAAATTTGGCTATACTCAGCTTGCATTTGATAATGCCTGTGTGCCTCTGAAACCGTTCGTGCCTTGTCAGTGGCATTGGATTTGTTATTGTCTGGGTTTGGGGGTGACGTGTGTAATGCAATATTAATGTAAACAGTTGTTATTCTTCACTATCTGTACCTTTTTCCTCTCACTAAATTTTATCATCTAATCAAGCAGGAGAAATGTCCGAGTATTGATCGAAGGTGAGGATCGCCTACTGTAAATTCCAAATGTAAAATATTCAAAGTAAATGATCCAGACAAACCACCTTTTGTTTGTCCAAGCTATTGGCAGCAACTTATGAAGAATGAAGACATCAGTAGGAATAAGAGTTGGTTTGTCATCAAGGAATTCTGCTTATTGTATCAGATGCTTTATTTGTAATGAAAATCATGTAATCATAGATTATCTGAAGTTGGAAGGGACCCATAAGGATCATCGAGTCCAACTCTCTGCTCCTCGTAGGACTGCCTAAAACTAGATCATATGATGTATCTGCAGGAGACCTGGGGGTTGTGACTGTTAAAAGATCGTATCTGTGGAATGTATTCTTTGACTAGAAGGGCCTGGCTCAAATCTGCGTGCCTCAGAGAGACCAGATCAAGCTGTGAGCTCTGAAGTAAGAACAAGTCCCCGTAAAGATCCTGAACAGCAAACTCAGCCCAGGAAATCTCACATCCTTTACAGCAGAATCAGTCTCCGTTAGTAACAAACTGCTGAGGTCCATCCTTTAAAAATACTTAGCTAAAGTCTGGAAATTTATCAGAAAAACACTTCCCCGAGGATGCCAATTCACGTCTCTCTGATGGATCTGTCCCGTAGAGAAGAATAGTGCTCTTCTGCTGAGCACTAACCATTAGGATCTAAACCTATTCCAAGCACTCACTTTAAAGACACATAGTTTATTAGTGCAATAGGAAACTTCTTGCAATCAGAGTATTGAAAACATTGAAGCAGCATCAGGAGATTCCTGGTCAGGCCAGTCTGTGACTCCTAAACATAGTGTATCACCTCAAATAGAAAGTGCTTTTCATGTTTCATTTGCAGAGTGACACCACATAGCAGAGAAAGGGAAAGTCCATCAGCACTGCAGGACACCTAACCTACAGCCGTGATGTGAGATGTGGCAGTCAACAAGGTCTTGTTCTGTGGAAGAACACAGGTTCCTAAGGAGCATTTAAAAGGGGATTCATGTATTTACGCAATGTGCAGACCTCAAATCCTACACCTGATCTTACGGTGTCCAGTATCGACTGTGAAGTTCCACCGACTTGGGGGAAGGTGTAGGAGGGCTCAGCTCAGTTGCTCACCCAGACACTGAACACCATTTGAAACATTTCAATGGGTAACAGAAATGTCTGCACAAGCCTGGCTATCGTGTGTCTCTCAGGTCCCATGGCAGACGCGCAGTCTCTGGAGAGTCAGCTGGAATCTGGGCCAGATGCCCTGGGACATCTCATGCAGCACTGTGTGTTTACAGGTGGACAATGGAAACCTGAACTTCTGCTCCTGTGAATGCCGAGGACTGAAACCACACTGACATGAATTTGCATGTCTGTATCTCTCTCGTGACTAAGACTCTGGAATTTTTGGCGATGGGAGCACTAGCCCAGGGTGCTTAGCACGAAATACAGAAGCAGCACTTGAACAAGGGGCTGGCATGCTGTCTCCCCACCTCTCGGGTGGGGAATGCCCAGAGCAGCCGCCTGCATTAGCAGGCATCATTTTTGTGGAGTTGCCTCTGCCACAGTGCCTGGGCAGCGACTGAATGACTGAAGAATACTTTGCCACCAAAGTCATCTGCTACTGGGTGGCTGGAGCACTTTCCTGGGAGACAGGAGACGTGGAAGGTTAAGGCAGAACTTTAATGTTTCCTTTGTCCTGGACTAGTATCCCAGCTCCAGTGATACTGCCGAATTGTTCCTCCTCTTGGACTGCAGCTGGCAAAAGTGATGCCTGTTGCAGCTTGGAAAGGAATGATGGAGGTGGTGGGAGAGCAGAAGCATGAGGGTTATGAATCCTCATCCAACACAGAAGTTTCCCTGCATCCTGAGCAGCCTTAGCCTGAAAAGTCAGTGTTTTTACTAAACACCCTTCCAGCTCTTTCTGTCAACTACTTTCAGTAACACTGTGGGCCAGGTGACTGCTGAGAATCCCATTTGAAGCAGCCAGCTCTTTTTCATGCATTTTGTGGTAAAATCAGGCAGGAGCTGCGGATTTTATCTCACAAACCAAATATCCATGCAAGAATATAAGAGCAGCTGTACTAGGTCAGATTGCAGGTCCATGTAGCTCTGTAGCCATGTTCAAAATGGACAGAAAGAGGTTGTTCTTCATGCAATGGTTAGTAGACTTAGCGGAAACCAAAATTTTACATGTGTTTCAGGGGAGACTGAGTAACTATCCGGAAGAGAAATCCATTGGGGTTACCAAACTGACAAACCACATCAAGCTGAAGTTCCCTGAACTGAAAACAGTTGGAAGTTGGAAGAGCTTGGGGGGAAGCATCACATGTGCTTGGCCCACTCCTGCTATCCTTTAAAGATCTGCTTATGGACACTGCTGAAAAAAAGGAGCTCAGACAAGCCCATGGTCAATGGCAGGTCCTTGGGCAGAAGTGTGAGAGGAGCACCTTGCTTGCTGTGGCAGAAGAATTAAAGTTTTAATTTTTTTTTTCTCAACAAGTTCTGAGGGATTAAAGCACATCTTGGTTTTGCAGAAGCGCATCAAAAATGGCTGCTTAGCCAGGCTGGAATTTGTCTCAGTCCAGCAAGCAGCGAGGGTGTTTTGAAGAAAGTGCAGCATACACATGGACCCCAGGAGCTACTTTCCATTAGTTTCCACCTCCAGAGGTCTGTGATCTGCTAGAAATCTATGGCCTGCAAAGCATGAGGTACCAGTCATGATTTCCACCTTCACTGATTACAATTTGAGAACCTCTATATCCATGAGAGACTGGATCTCCCTCACCAAGACAGATCAAACTTCAATTTTTTCCCCCTAGTTGCTACAGTCCCAGGCCTACATGAGTCAAGGGCTGGAATTTTTGGTCAGTAGAGCAGCAGTGGGGCTGGTGTAAACATGGACAATCAACTTTTGATTAGCTGTGTGAAGATTATTTCAGTTGTGGATTAACCACTTTCCCCTGCCACTACATTTTCGTTATGTTTACTGCCTCATTCTTCATATCGACTCTTTCAAAGTTAAATGTATTTACTCTGTTCCTACAACCTAATTTACATCTGTTTTGTATTACCCACATTCTTGCATTATCTGGGTTATTCTGCTCCCCAGTTGCTCTGGCTAATTAAGAGTTCATTACAAAAAATAATGCAAAAGTGCAGTGTGTGATCAATACAGGATTATAGGAGCATACAGAATGAACATTAGGTTGGTCCATGGAAATATGTGCAATAATGCTTGTACTATTACCACAGTTAAAAGTGAAGTTATCTAGTAATGTAAAGCTTATAGCAGAGGGGTGCGTGTTGCGGAGCTACCATCTTCACTAGTTAAAGCAAGGGGCAGAGAATGGGCAGACTCAACCCAGTCTTCTCCTCTGTCATGCGCCGGACGGAGTGCCCTACGTGGAAGAGGTGTACATGTGCACAACTGCCTGCTTTTGCTGAAGGGCTTTTGGTTTCTGACCATGGTATCTGGGCAGTGAGGCAGTGCTGCGGGGCACCACAGGCTTCCCTGACAGGGGTCCCCAAAAACAGTACAGTAATCATCTGTGTATATAAAATGTATGCTTATTCAGGGAATATTTTTAACGAGATTGGCTTATCCCATTGTGGAGGGTTTTAGTATACTTGATTAAGTGGTGGTCTCAAAGCACAGTGAGGTGCTGGGCTGCCCATGCTCTGGGACTGTGATCCCTCCTGCCTGCTCCTTACGTCCTTGCAAGCAGCGGTCTGTCTCTACCCATCTCCTGCAGAACAGTGTCTGAGGAAGGTCTGTCTCTCCCCGTGCAGTGCCTAGCACGGGAGGTTCTTGTTCAAGGCTGCTGCTCTTGTGGCCGTGAGTACTGGTAGGAGTAACCATATGATAATACAGGTGTAGAAACAACAGGATAAAAAAAATTGCCTCTCCTTTTGCCCTCACTTTTCTCCTCTGTAAATCTGAGCTACAGCTGGAGTCACACAAATGAAGTGTCATCCCTTTGTGTTTCATTTTTTGGTCATGCCTTTCTACCTAAAAGATAAGAAATTTTTCATTAAGTGGAAGTGCTGTCAAACTTCAGAACATGTGCTAATTCTGAGTATTTTGGTCTCTTGTTTGTAATTCCTTGTGTTTCAGATCTCAATTAACAGTCTTTCAGAGCCAGCATTGTTAATTCACACCAAGATATTGCTTCTTTTATTTCTTCACTGATTAGCTAATGTAGCTTAATTTCAGTGAGGGGTATGCATATTAAATGGCCTACTGCAATCAAAATGCTTTTTGGTTTTGAAGTTTCTTTAATGTGGTTACAAATGTGTTCTTTGTGATAACACGTATTTATACTACTGAGAACCCCTTCCTGTAGATCATTTCATTTGTGCAAATTACAAAATTATATGTATAAATAAATTAGGGAACACTGTCTTTCCTCATGGAGTTCGGAAAGCCAGAAAATTTACTTGTTACAGCTGCAAAAGAGAATTCGCTGGAGAACCAGGACATGGGCACAAGTCTAGCCCAAAGGTCTAGTCCAGCAAATATTAGTATCTCTCCAACAGCAATTCACAAAGCAAACAAATAGCAGGATGTGTAAGAAATGGAATATAAAATAGTTTGGAAAAACAGTGTAACCATCTGCCTTAAAAAAAAAAAACAAAAACAAAAAAAAAACCCCACTCCAGAAACAACCAACAACAGCAACACTTCTGAGAGACTTCTGCCGTGGTGCAGGCCGGAAATAACTTTTTCATTTCCGCTTTTTCTTACACGGGTGCTTTAAGTGTGAGCTGTGGTTACACTGGCACAACGCTGCAGGCAGGATGTGACTGTAAGAGTCACGAACCTTTTCTGGTCCAAAAGGGCTGGTTAAATCGGTGGTATTGTAGCCCTGGGAACAGCTGCTTCTTGGGTGCAAATCTGGATGTACACGGCCAGTTTCCCATGGCAGGCAGAGGAGTGCCCGTGGAGAGGGATCTCTGCCACAGGACAGGGTCACAGCCACAGGACTGCACATCCTTGCTTCCCCCAAGTCTTCTTACCCACCCCTTCTCCAGATGCCAGAATGGACTAACGAGCAACATGCAGTATCTGCGTCCACACACCTCGCTTTAGTCAGCATCTGGCCCCGTAAGTCATCTCTGTTTTTCCCTTGGGCCCATCCTTTAGCGTTCGCTCAGGCTAAGCTTGCTGCTTCTGCGCTGTTTTCCATCTCCTTCTCCTTGGACTTCTTTTCTTGTGCTTTTTCATATCTGTACTGTGCTGTAGAAAAATAGGAGATAGCGGAATCCTCCAGCCTGTATGTTTTGGTTGGTGACATGAGAAGGTTGAAAGCCACTGTTTCTTCCACCTGCTTTGAAGGAATTCATTAGTTTCTTACAATGATCTTAAATCCAATCCAGAATTTTATTTTTGGGGGGTGTGGGGAGGGCAGACTGGTCAGTACTTTAGCCTGATAAGCTGTTCGGTGCCACTGCAGTCCTTCTGGCTGGCTCTGTCAGTAGTGCATTGACTCTAACAATCCTTTAGGCAAATGTTTTATGGGCAATTTTATGTTAGAATGGAGTGAACACTTAGAGTTGTGGCTCTTTAACAGACCTGTGGCTTCTTAATCACACTTAAACCACTTCTCATATTCATCTAGTGATGAATTTGTCCTTTTCCTTCCATTAACTTCTGTTCTCTGAACATCTGGAAGTCCCTTTGACTTTATTGCTAAATCTATTTCCAAGATAATGTTTGGCTTTATGCGTTTCTTATGTCAGTGACATCCCACTGAAATGCATTCCTATAAAAAAAAAGTAAAATACCACCAGCTAGTCCTTAATGCGATGTGTTAGGGACTTGCGTGTTTTCCTTTGCATCACGACAGAGAGCTCTGGCTTTTCTCTAACTTTCAGCTCACGGTTTTTACCTTCCACAGTTCAGGAAACAGGATAAGTTTAGGTGGCCTTTGTATCTTCTGAGAGAGTTTTTCAGGGGCCTTTTATTTTCGAAGTATGCAGGAGGATCAAGTCCATAATGTGCATCTGTGTCCCCCATTATTATGGTGGCAGCCCCTGAAAGTGTCCTTGGCTGTTATAGGAAGCTGGTCAAGAGAAAATTCTGTGGTAGGTATCTGCAGTCTGTAGACTGGTCTCCAGCGTTTTGCAATGCAAGTTAAGTAGTTGCCACTAGATGACAGTGTAATCTACTGATACAGTACCTAAATCAGCATTTCAATACATTATAATATTGAACTTGTTCTTTGCACTCTCAGTTTGTTAGACTTGCTTTACTGGATCCAGTCAGAGCCCACTGGAAGTCAGGAAAAAGTAAAATGGTCCGGTTTACTTTTTTTCCATCTTAAATCCTGTTACCTGAAAAGGCAAAAAATATTGTCCACAGTCCTGGGCAAGCACTAGAGGGAAAAAAAAAAGCAAGAAATAAAGATTCCTTGTTACTTCGATGTAACTCATCTCTGAATCCCTCCCTGACCTCCTGTTCATGCTGCCGGGCATCTCGGGTGGTTATTTGCACTGTTTGTTGTCCTTCTGACCTGAGACTGAATGTATTCTACTGGTTTTAACCTAGACTGAGTTGTGAGTATGTTCTCTCTTGCACTTATTTCATCACTGATTTGTCAAAGAGCTAAAGAAAAAGTGTTTAGGTCAAACTTTGGGCTTCGTGGGTAAATGGAAGGAATGATGTTCCTCCTATTCACATCCCTCCTTCTTCTGCTTTGTGCTCTGCAAAAAACATTGAATAACTGTAATATAAAAGTACAGGTAAGTACCAAAGACTTTTCTCACCTTTTTAACATTTATGTTTACCTTTCTCAATTGCAGCTTTAAAATTGCATTATTTTATCCAAGCATATTGAGAAGTGACTTCGGGCAATGAATCGAGTGGCACTTGAGTGACAGAAGCAGCCTCACTGTTACAACTCTGGTTGGGACAGTCACCTGCGGGTTGGTTTACCTTCTGCTACACAGCTTTTACAGAAAGCATAGTATTTCAAAGGCCAATGGCTTTTAGGACTTACTTAATTACTGCACCTTTCTTTATAGCTGACATTTGTTTCTAGGCTGCTTAGCGCTGTGAAAAAAATGACGCTCTGTCACAGGAGTCACCCATCGCACAGGTTTTCACTGTATCCTAAAAAGCAATAAAGAATCTAAGCTCCAAAATACTACAAAATAAACCAAAGTTTTTTTTTTCCACTTTATAATTTCAGGTTTGTATAGTAATTGTGAGATGAAGAGCAGTAAATAGCTGAGAAGAGTCAAACTGAAATCCTCTGAGAGAGATGAGAACTAGGAGTACAGTAAACCAGGCTAGGCAGCCTCCAGGAAAAGCTTCAATTTCCTAACATGGTCTTTCAGTAGTCTACCTTTGTCTTCCAAAGGTCACACTGAAAATTTGCCAGATTATATAACATTGACAAAGGCAACTTCCTATAAGACAGTTTTCTGTCCAAAGTGCTAGCGTAGCAAGGACGCTGAACACTGATGCCAGTATCCACTGCTAAACAAGCTCTTGTGTGACTGAAATGGTTTTAGCCTGACAGTCACATGAACTTCTTTTTCCTTGTCCTGGCAGAAATCGCAGCTCTCAAAATATCCAGGCTAGAAATGTATGTAATTAGAACTATGGGAAATAATCAATATGTGGCCATAAAGCTGAACAGAAATGGAAAAATGAATGCATTGGGCAAGACTAAGCTGTGCTAAGAGTGGACCCGTTGTCTGTCTGTTATTATAGGCTGAGTTTGCTTTCTTCTGGGCGCCTGTATTTGGCTGAACTGAGAAATCCTTCAGATAAATCACTTGAAATAAATGATACCAGAATGGGCACACAGCAGCGTTTCAGAGCCTGTGTCAGAGAAGATGCAGTAGTGATTTTTTTTTTTAACCTCTTTTGAACGGGGAAATGCCTTCCTGCTAATTCTGTCTTTGACGAGAAGCTGTGAATGCGGACAGCGACTGTAACCTGTGTTCTGCTGTTTGTCTGCCTGCTGATTTTAAACCAGGTTCAGCAGGCGGGATTTGGAAAATGTCGTGTGGCATGTCTGCATGTGCAGGTCAGGAGGAGGAAGCACTCTGCGCGTTCTTGCAATGAATGATTCTTAGAATCGAGTTGCTGCTACTGAAAGGACTGTGACCATGTATGAGACTGAAGGGAAGTGACATGCAAGTCTTTGCACTTTAGAAGTTTTCTTTCAGAATGGGAAAGAAAGGTCCATATTTCTTCTCTTTGGGTGATTCCTGGGCTTTCTTGAGTGCTGCTGAGATGCCACCAGCAGCTGTGTGTGCAGTGTCTGCGAGTGGTGGAAACGGGGCAGAGATCATTTCCATAGCATCGTGTGCGCTGAATCCGCCTCACCCTTGGTGCTTAATCAATACTTAGCAGAACGTTTTTCTTTGCAAATGTCTAGCGTAAAATTCTGGCTTAAAACAAATAGTGACTGCGGCAAAAGGAAAGCATTTTTAAGCCCAAAGGCCACACACAGCAGTGGTAGGAAGGGGTGGGCCTCAGTCTCTGAAGGTCTACTTGTCGCAGTGCTGGGGGGTGTTGGGCTTTTCTTCTGTGTGAGCTGCAGTAAAATACTGTCGCTCAGGCAGAAGAAGAAAGATGTTAACTGCACTAGAAGAGGGGTCTGAGCATGGCTTGTGCTTTCTGGAATGCCACAGTACCAAGGATTTTTTTTTAACTATTAAAAAGGACTAGTATTCAGTAAGAAACGATGTGGCCTTACAGTGAGGACCGAGACAAGAACTGGTAAACGGTTTGACGTTTCACAATGTGTCCCCTTGTGCATTCATGGGGAGAGCGGAAGTGCTGCTATTATTTATTTTCAGGAACAGTGATTTTCTTGATAGCACTCCTGTAGGTATTCCACATACCTGTCCACACAACTCACCCGCTATTCCCACAGGAAAATGCAACGAGCGTAGCAACATTACAAGAAAGATGGGCGAGAGCAGGCCGGAAATTAGGCCAGCTGAATGTTTTCCTGTGTGCATTCAGCTATGTTTGTTTGCGTGTGTGCGTGCCACCCAGCCTATTGAAGCTATCTGCCCGACTCTAGAGCATGTGCCTATGGAACATATTTCTCAGCTTCATCTTAAATGTATGCGTTGAAATCTAAGGGGAAAAACCACAGCTCTCACTCCAAGTGCTGTTTGCGGCGCTGTTAGAAGCTGATGGAGAGCACAATCACATGGCTTTGACAAGCCAAGCATGTAGGTGGGTCAGAAATGATTGAACACCCCATAGTGCTGGGTGAATTCAGAATCAAGCTTATGGATCTCAGAGGTGCACCTGTGCACCGCTCTGGTTCATGTTGAGGGGCACATAGAACCATAGAATCATTAAGGTTGGAAGAGACCTCAAGGATCATCCAGTCCAACTGTCCCCCTCCACCTATTAACCACTAAACCATGTCCTTCAGTACCACATCCAACCTTTCTTTAAACACACCCAGGGACAGTGACTGCACCACCTCCCTGGGCAACCCGTTCCAATGCCTGACCACCCTTTCCGAGAAGAAATTTCTCCTAATCTCCAACGTAAACCTCCCCTGGCGCAATTTGCAGCCATTCCCCCTTGTCCTGTCACTAGTTATCTGCGAGAAGAGGCCGACCCCCAGCTCACCACAACTTCCTTTCAGATAGCTGTAGAGAGAAGAGGATGGGCCCCAGCACCGACCCCTGGGGAACACCACTCACGACCGGTCGCCAGTTGGATTTCACTCCATTCACCATCACTCTCTGGGCCCGGCCATCCAGCCAGTTTTGAACCCAATGAAGAGTGTACCTGTCCAGGCCATGGGCTGCCAGCTTCTCCAGGAGAATGCTGGGGAAGACATGTCAAAGGCTTTGCTGAAGTCTAGGTAGACTACATCAACAGCCTTTCCCTCATAAAATCCGTTTGAAGAAAGCACCCAAAGAAAAGGTTTGTTTTAATGATAAACTGTACTGTGTGTTGATGCCTGTAATGATGCTATGGGTCAAAATTAGAAATGCAGCAGACAAAGAAGCACCTTCTACAGTCTTCACTGCCTCTGGACTGAACTGACAAGGCACATGTAATTCTTCTTGAAACAGACAAGCGAAAGGCAGGCAAAGGAAGCAATCAACTTAAATTTATTAAAAAAAAAAAGAGACAGAAAAAATAGATCAGCTCGTTCCTGAAATCATCAAACTCTCCTGTTGATAGGGGTTCCATTAATTCCTGCCTTTGTGGATAGCATATATTGCCTGAAAAGCTTGGCTTTTCTGTGCTTTGTACACGGTGCATGACTTTACTTTCAGGTAGAGGGGACATACCACAGATTTTTCTCATCTGTAAAGATTTTCTGCCACTGCTGTGCCTTCACTTGTGTACATGTAAATCCCTACAATGAGAGGGAGCTGAGGAGACAGCCCACTGTTTCCATGTGATTGTCGGATGTCCATCCTGTTAACCTTGAACTTATTCTCCCAGCTAGTTGAATCAAAATACATATTGCCACCCAGAAGAAAACATGACACCTTCCAAAGTCTATTAACGTACAGATTGCAATGCTGCCTACTTTTAAATGGGTGGTTACCTGCTCCTCATTGTGGAGATTTGAGATTCTCTTCTGCATTCCTCATCCTGGAGGTACAGCACAGAGGTGTCAAACTGTGCTTATTTTTACCGTGTTGCTCTAAGACTTCTGCTCCTAGGGTCCAAGCCCTACTGCATCAACCAAATGCATGTGTGCTGTAAACCTTGAAATCAACAGCCACACACAGGCTCAGGGGAAAGGCACAAGATCTCCCTGTTTCTGACATCTGCTGAGAAGAAAGGTAGAAGTTAGAGTATTGCAGAATGAATGAAAAGCCACAGGGTGTTATTACTGGTCAACGTAACAGGAGCAATTGGGGATGGCGGAGACTGCTGTGGGAAGTGAGAATTTCCCTAGTTTCAGATTATAAAAACCCCATAAAACAGCATTGCTGTTTCAGTAACGCTGCACTGCATTAATGTCTTCCTATTTATAGCCTCAGTTTAATCTTAACAAAGTCCCCACTTTCTCCCCCAAAAATATTCCCTGGAGAATTGTCCAATCCAGCTTTAAATAACTCAGGCAACAGTGCTTCCATCATTTACCTCCGGAGATGATTACTTGGCCTAATAGTAATAATTGTGAGAAGTCTGTAGGGTTTGGTTCATGATGATGTTTGCAGACTGGATTCTGCAATTCTGTTTATAAGGGGTTGGCCGTAAATTAAAGCATTCAGTGTTTTCCTGAGGTTTGAATGCACCAATTCAGGTGCCTTACAGCTTATTTCTAATGAAAGGTTAGATGCTTCAATAGCTTTAATAACCTGTCCCTAAATGAATGTTCACTCATAGCTAGCCTTTCCTCTTCTACCCTGCTTGATACATTACTGTGTGGGATTGCACTACTTGCCCAGTGGCCTTCTCTCAGCCTTTTTTTGCAAAGGGCTGGTGGTAGCGTGGTTCATACTTGCTATTTATTTACTGTTAGGGCATGAGTATGTACGAAGGATAGAATCTTTATCCTTTTTTTGTAGCTCTGTTGCTTTCTTAGAGGTTGAACAAGCAGTACTCAGTATTGCGGTGGTAAAACACTAATGGCTGGCCTCCTAGTCAGACGTGTTCTTCAGGAGAGTTGCTAAATGGTCACCTCCCTCCCTTTGTAGTAATGGTGGTTGTTTTAACCAGTGATTCCAAGGTTTTTGGACAACGGTCTGCCATCGGTCCTAAAATATCACACAGACCACCTGCATTCCTCGCAGCTACATGTCTATTCACAAGCTTTTCATTGAAAACACCAACTTGCTGATACAATTCCCATCAGCTGTCTAAACTTCAGCTACCACAGTCTTTCTTCTCAGTATGTTGCTGAGGAACAACACATCCGTCTTACAGGTAGAATTTTTCTGGTTTAAAACCAAAAGAGATTAGGATGTCTCTTTTACTAAGGCCAAAATTCACTCTTAATCAAATAGGGGTTTTTTTTTGCCCCAGTGAGGGAGATCTGGGATGCTCAGAAGGATGAGGGTCTGCGACTGATTTTAGGAAAGAGCGTACTTAGGTAGCAAGAGTAGCACAATTTGCCTGTCACCCCGACAGGATGCTTCCTTCCTCTTGAGGCTTGCAGTTCTTTAGGAGTTTCATGGCAGAGTTCATGAAAAAAGTAGACTTTTGAATTGAACTCAAATGGAGAAACAGACGAGTTCTGGCTAAGGGCCAGTGTTTTCAGAGCTGTTGATCAAAGATAAGTTTTATCACAGTTGGTCTTTAAAAAATACTGACATCTCAGAGAAAAAATGAACTAAAACAGATGGAATCTGAGCCCTTACAGTTTGAGCTGAGCTGGCTTTTTCTTTCTTCTTCCTTTTTTTTTTTTCTTTTTGCCCTGTGATCATAAACATAAAAAGATGGAGGTAGTGCAGGTGTAAAATTTTTTATAACTTCCAAACTCTTGAGGGTCTTTAGAAAGCAAAACGCATATAAAACCTGCATTTGACCTTAACCATTACTTGTTCCTTTGGTGGTTGGGAATGATTAAGCCATTTTTAATGTAGTGGAAGCTGGGGTCATGCTCCACTTCTCCTAAAGCACTTTAAAGGACAAGCTGCTATAATTACTATAATAAATGTAATAAACTATAGAAAAGTGCATCCCACAGTACACTAGCTACTCACAAAAACACCCAACTTCTGCTCTGGGCATGCATTCTGGGTTGTCACTGGCTTAAACCTCATGGTGAGTGCGGTGGCAATTAAGAAAGCAGAGAGAATATGTGGGAAAATGTAGACATTGCTGTTAACTACATCAGGCTTTTGGCCCAGTCAACTTTGGCAGTTCTTATTCCATTAATATTGAGGCTGTAGAACCACAGATTAGAGTCATGGACAGATTTAGGTCAGAAGGAACCTCTGGAGGATGTTTGATCCAACCTCCTGCTCCAAGCAGGCCTAACTTCCAAGTGAGATCAGGCTGCTCAGGGCCTTTCCAGTTGCGTTTTGAATGTCTCCAAGGACAGACGGATTGCACAGCCTCTCTGTGCAGCCTGTTCCCATTCATAACCACTCTCGCTGTGCAATATTTTCCCCTTACGTGCAATCAGAATTTTTGTAATCCTACTTACCACTTCTCCTTAGAGCTCCTTTTCATTTTTTTTGAAAAACGCAGTCAACTTCAGACTTCTCAAGCTACCATTCTTTTTATAAAAGGGATGTCATCCGACGAGGAGAGAAGCAGCATGCCAAGTGACATATATAACCACTCACACAATCCGGGGTTTGCATTCTAAATTGACGAAAGCCCTGTGGAACACTCATTATGAATATTGGTGGAAAATCCGTAAACCCAAATATATTCATAGAAGCAATCAGTCAAACAATTACAAGGAGCATACAAGCTTAAAAAAAAAATAGTCTTGCTCCATGTGTGGAGAATTTGTGAAGGAGAAAAGAAAAGGCCCCAGCAGAGGAGTCCATTGTTCGCAGCCTGTTCTGATTAGGAGCGAGCGCTCTGGAGTCAGTGGGAGCCACAAACAGGTTTGAGAAGGGATAGATTTGACTCAGAAGAACAAGACTTTACATCGGAAACCTTTGGATTTCTGTTTTATATTTGGTGATTTATTTGTGATTAAAATTTAACTCTTTGAAGAATCAACTTTTTCTCTAGTCAGCTGTTTCTGCAGTAGTCATACTAGCCTACGTTCCTTTTCGCTGCGGCACTTTCAGAAATACATTGCTTGTACCAGCACAAGGAAAAGAATGAGATTCTGGCAAATCAGTGGCAAATGAAGAGATGGCATCTTGCAAGAGGATTTGAACAAGGACAAAATGATATTATAGATGGGTGACTGCAGAGTAAAAGCTACATGTATGACATAGTGTATGTAATGCTGCAAAAAAGTCAATGGATTTACTGTCAAAATCAAGAGAGACAAGAGTGTGAAATTTTATCCATTTCTGTTTCATGTGGTAGAAAAAAATAACGTCTTTTTCCAGTGCAGGAATTGTGAATCATGATAAGCAAAATTAATTTGAAAAGTATTTTAAAATACACAGGCCTGACTAGCATCGTAGTTTATTTCCGCTGTAACTTAACTCAAATTCTGACGTGCTTTTTTTTTTTTTTGAAATTGATTATGTCAACATAAGTAGGTGCAGCTTATCATCACTTGGATGGTTGTTATTTTTTAGCTGTTTAATTCATTGACTCACATCCGGCAATAATTCATGCAAAATGGGCTCTGAACTCCTTTGCAATATGCAGATTTGTGTGCAAATGAGCGTTACCTATGGTGTTCACACTGAAGCGTTTTTCTTTGATGTACATTTCTGACATTCTGAGATTGTAAAGAAGAAAATAACTTTAAAAATTTTAAGAAACCTTAATTGAAGTTAACATAAAAGAAGATACATGGTGTTAATTGGTCTGTTTCAGGCATAATTTGGGCCTTTGAGACCATGTCCCTTACCCCCCGCCAAAGTGTCAAGACTCACATCTTTAATTCAACAATCTTTGTATTAATTACCTCTGGATAAGGTAAGCTTTGATTGGGAGTCCTTTATTGTAAAATTACAGTACATTGCCTGCTTTAAGATAAATAAATTAAGGTTGAACTTGAAAAAAAAATCTCCATCCAACTGTGAATGGGAAAGTGCATTTGAGTATCAAATGCTAGATGAAAGGACAGTTTTTATCAGACTGCCCTAATAGGGGAAAAGTGTTTTCTTTTGGTTCCTCTTTTTTCATTGTTTTTGCACGTTGAAAAACAATATGTTCATCAAGAGGTGGAAGCACTCAGGTTCTAGGGTTGCCAACATTTCCCTCCCAAAAGGCCACTTGCTGCCTCATGGGAACTCAGCATTCTCCTCTGAGAGTGATTCCCAGTATCTGGTCCATTGGTCACGGAGTAAACAGTGAGCTAGGGATGCCCTCTCCGCTCCCCTCCCCACCTTCTTAATCGCTTCTAGTTGACTGTGCATTAAGACCAAACTTGATTTTGTTTTCAGGGATGGAAGGACTGAAGAGGAGTTTATACCATCTCCATGTCACCTGGATGTGTTTGAGGGGGGATAAGTGTTACACCTTCTGGGAGGTACAAAAAGCAGCCGCATGGCCAAGCAAGCTGCAGGCACTGTGAGCAGAATAAAGACAGCTTGTATCCCCCGCTCATCCCAGAGGAAGGCTCGCCATTCCTGGCCTTGCTGTGATGGACCGCAGAGCTAAATTTGGAGGTTGGGACTTGCGTGTTCTGCAGACGGTATGCTTTTTATATGGATTTTGCTGACCGCAGTACGCTGCCTACACATACGTTTCCAAAGCAGCTAAGTGGTTTGAGCAGCGTATCGGTGAATGTTGACAGAGCTTTACAGCCTGTAGGCTCAGTTCTGACATCAGAGATACTGGTGTGACTCCTCCAAATCAGTCAGACATGCCATATGCCTTGTGTACCTTTCAGAGCTAACACACGGTGTTCCGCAAGGGCTCATCTGAGACAAGCTAAGACTGCTAGATAAAAAACTAGGTGTACCTACTTGAAGTTTGACCCATGAAGCTAATAATTTTAATGGAGCTGGTGCTAAGGATGCTTATACTGAAGTTTCAGAGATGATATCTGAGTGATTTCAGCTCTACTGTCTCTCAGCAGAGACACACACCTGATCACTCTTCAAAAGATTTTCAGCAAGTACAAAGACCTGAAGATAGAGGTCCAGGTTTTTGCGTAGCTTTTCACCTCCTCTTCCCTGCTTGGAAACCTTGCTCAGTGCAGAGCTGCCACGTTTGCCCAGTTAGCACAGAAGATGTGCCAGCAATAAAGGGATGCTGGAGGCCTCAGTTTTGCCACCTGAGCTATCGACTGCCTCAGTAAGCCAGGTTTTACTCTATGTTTTTTGAACAGGGGAGATGTGTAGTAACTACTGCTTCAGCCTTTTATTTGCATTGAAATCAGCTGAAATGAAAGATAAACAGCAGGAGAAAGACCAGAAGGCCTTTTGTTCTATTAGAAACTCTAGAAATGCTGACACAGCAAGTCAGAGTGCCTATTTAACCCTCCCTTACTCTGGATGGGGAACGGTACCAACAACATCTTGAAATCACTGTGGGAGCTTGACCCAAGAACTGGTTGTATACTACTCTTTCTCACTGTACTAGGCCACTGTGATTTTCATTCTGCTAGGTTTTCCCATCCCCTAGAGGCAGACTTGTCAAGAAGCCTTTTGTCTGGCGCAGTGTTTTCAAATCCAAACTCTGATAATTATCTGTGGTTCTGCTGCCGACTTGAAAGGCGATTGCTCGGCATTGAATCCACATTCCCTTCAGTACAAAAATTAAGAGTAAGGGGAAGAGGCATTTCTGTGCCTGCTTCTCTCTCCAACACTTGACACCAAATGCACATGTGAGGCTGACCGTCAAAGATAAATGGGTTCAATAGAAAAGAGCAGACACATACTTGGATCTCAGTGTAATACAGTACAAATCAGTAGAAAGTGCAACACAAAGGCTTTGCATGGCAGACTCTGCTAATCAGAAGAGGTGAGTGTTTTAGCATATTTAAATGAGGACAGGGCATCCACTAATCAAACAACAGAATCCAGAGGTACTGAAAGAGCAAGGGAAAGACTGTTGCTTAAAACTTTTCAACACGGATAGAGGATTTTTGAAATGTCATTAAATGTGATGATCTAGGTTTATAGGAAGATAATGAGGTAAGTAACAAATATGTCAAAACTAAACTATTAAACATTATAATTATGCTGGAT
Organism: Psophia crepitans; assembly: GCA_013399095.1. Taxonomy (NCBI): domain Eukaryota; kingdom Metazoa; phylum Chordata; class Aves; order Gruiformes; family Psophiidae; genus Psophia; species Psophia crepitans. The sequence continues at coordinate 108,215 of VWZZ01007853.1, read as the reverse complement.
ACAGATTAGTTGCTGAAAAAGTTTCCCATTACTGCACTGTACGTGTCAGAAAAGTGTAGTAAAATAATGGCTTTTCTTTTCATTTGATTTATTTAGCCAAAGGTACTCTGCGGTAACTTTCTAACAGTTTTCATGGGATGAATAAAAACTGCATCATGAGCCCGCTAGGATTCTTTGATATAAATTGGTGCGAAGTACACACAAATGATAAAAACTCATTTTCACATGCAAGATTTTAAAAGGTTTCACACCATCTAAGTAGATTGTTTTAGAAGTATTACCTTTATATATTTCTCTTACAATCTTCCACCTTTCTTCCACTGTTTTTCAAATCAAGCCCAAGTTGCTGTCACATTCATTGACATTTCTCCTCCACAGCAGCAATATATTTTGTTAATCACTCAGGAAAGAGAATTAGGTTTACATCAACATTTTAAAGGAACGTTTTCTTAAAATCTCCCAGGGAAAAAAAAAAATTACCTTTTACTGAGAATTATACAAAGCGTACAGGCTTCCTAGGCCAATAGATCATTGCCATATAACAAAGGTTACTTAGCAGTCACAGGTTTTCTTTGGGAATATTGCCTTCACAGAAGCAGATCTCTAAGGAGATGAGCTTATTTTATTTATTAGAAAGCTGCTAAGCCGCTAGAGACATTCTGGATACAAAATAGGTTATCTGGCTTGTTTTTTTCTTTTGCAGGTAATAAGAGATAATATCTGTAATCACAGTAAGAACCGTTGATTTATTGCTGTGATAGGTTATATTGTGTCACATGATATTCTGAGCTTTTTATCTCTATTTCTTTAAAGGAGTAGTTTTAATGGATTTTAAGTGCACGAAAGCATGAGACTGATAGCTTCAAGATCGGCGTCTTCCTCCATTTATGAAAATGGTGCCTCCTTCTGGATATGCCCTGGATGTGCTGTAGTTGCTTGTCACGGGCTTGAATTATCTGCTTTAAAGAGAGAATTTATATTTTCATTGTCTTCAGTAGTAGAAACTGGATGAAGGCTGCATACCTCACCAAATTAAGAGGGGGTTAAGTATGATCTTTTGAAGGTAGAAGGGGGTATGTGTTTAATGTGTTATTGGATCTTTTGATGAAATATGTATCTTCCTCAAGGTACAAACATTTGAAGAAAAAAACCTAAGTATTGGACAGAAGAAAGAGATGACTGCATCTATTAAACAGTAAGACCCTTCCTGCTAAATACTGGATAAAGATGATAATTTAATTGGATTGAATACTTGAATTCAGAAAAGAAACAGAGAAAGAAACAGGAAGATCTTTGTTAAGAGTAAAAAGAAGTTATAAAAAATTTGGGAAATGGTTGTTTTAATAAAAAATAAAGAATCTAGAATGAAGAGTGCTTGCATATACATATTAATCTCATTCTGTGATAAAAACGGTACAATCAAATCTGAAAGGAGATTTGGGAAATATATCTTTTCAGCTATATAAAAGAAAGCTTTTGGCTCATCACTTTTGACAGTATGGATACAATGGGAAAAGAGCAGAATGGTATCTGCAGGGACAATGCAATATAGTCAGGGATTGACTAAAGGGTAAATTCTGCTCTTTCTCCATTATGTTTTGGGTGGCAGGTTTTCACTGTCTGTGCCCTGAATCCACATTACTTTCAGGCATGCAGAAAGGCTAGTGGCAAGACAAAGGGAGGAGGTTTGGTGCCAAAGCTCTGGAGATTTCTGTTGTATGCACAGACTCACAACACTTCTGGATCAGCCCAGGAGCCTTAGGGAGCACAAAGTGAACAGCTGCATGACCGAAGAGGGAATGTACTGTTCCTCTGTGGCTTTGGCTCACTGGCAACCACAGATTTCTGCCGAGGCTTTTCCCTTTAAATTTCTTTTGTAGACAGGGAGGTGCCATGTTGCTTTCCATGTTCTTGGAGCTGCAGCGGGGGACTTCAACTACTGGTCCTGGAGTCCGAGGACAAACACCTCACCCCTGAGGACTCTCACCTCGGGGCCAAGTGATCACGACATCAATATGATGGATGAGCGAAATGGCATTTATTAAACTGCATCACACGTCTATATACTCCTTTTACAGGGCGTGGCCACTGTGGGGCTCTGTGCAAGCCATGGGGGTGTGTCTAAGCTCACTGTACAGCTCGAGATCTTCCAAACGGGATTCCCTACATGCCATTTATCAGGTACTCCCTCTGACTTGAGCACTGCTGTCAACAGATAAAACACAGGTCTGATATATCAGATCTCCAGCTCAGGTCTCATTCTGGTCTTGCCACAAGCTGTCTCTGAAGGTCCCAGATGCCATTTTCCCTCCCATCTCCTTGGTTTGCATTTTGCCACTCAGAAAAGACAGTTGAGTGTTCATAAAGCTCCCAGTAAGAGGACATCTTGGTGGGGAGTGCCAGAAAGAGCACCAGGCAATGACTTTTATCCAGGAGCTGGACACTCTGAGGGAGGAGAAAAAGCACTGTGAAATTATTCTCTGCTTTTGAATTTGAAATAGGGTACTAAACAGGTTGTTTTGTTGTCCTTCACATCAGCAGTCATTTTCTGTAATATAATCATTCACCTCACCAATCCTGCAACAGAGATGGGAGAGGTGAAAGCAAAAATCTTTAGTATTTTGGAATGTTTTCCTTTGCTACCTGATACAGTTCATTCAGAAGAGCAGAGCAGAACTGGTGGTGCCAGCTATAAAAGCTGAAGAGAGTGAAGAGCACGTAACAACCAGAAGTTGCTACATTTGCAGTATAGTAATTCTCATACAAATACACATGCCCAACTTTCTTTTTATCTGTTTGCCTGAATAGGTTTGTCTTAAGCATGGATCTCCATAAATATAAAGGCGTATGGGTATATAAGGGAAACAGGATTTCTCTGCTAAAGGTGTACGCAAGATTCTGGGCAGAAGGTCAGTGAGATCCTGGTCCAACCGTAACACCTGCAATTCACTTTTCCTTGCACAGAACTGGAAGTCTGGGGATTCCTGACAAAACTTCGTCCCGCATTACTGACAGATATCTATTTGCAGTTACTCTCCTGTGACTTAACTACAGAGAAACTTCTCCAACACTGCAGAATAACAGCTTTAATGAAATTACTACCAGTATAAAGAATTCTGTCCAGAAAGTTACTACATATATTTACACCAGGTGACTCAAGATGAGGTTTATCTGCAGCAGATGAAATGAACAATGAGCGGACAATGAATTAAAGGATAAAAGAAGGTAATTAAATTAATGGGGAAAGAGATTATTTTTTGATAAGTTGGGCAATCAAACATTATATGAATTTGGAGACAATGTCCGTAGGCCACACTTTCCAGATATTTTTTAACATGCTGTCATAACACTTCCTGTCAAAAGAAGTAAAACACAATAGTACCAAGCTCTCATTGAATAAAAAAGCATGGGAACGCTGAGCTTGAGTGAGCATATCTTTAAAGATTCACTTAAAAACTTACTGATCTAAGTAAGTTAGACTCCAGCACTGTAGGACCTCTTCTACGGTGCAGTGAAGTCCGTGGAAAAACTCTCTTAGGGAATCATCTGCAACAATGCTCTGTAAGCAGTGATCAAGATTAAGCAGCCATTTCTACCATTCACTAAATCTGCACAATTTGTAGAATATTTTCAGCATTGGTTATCAAGTCCAGAGCTTTCTCGTTGCTATCTGCAACACAGCATAAAAGATGAGTGATTCATTTTCATGACACAGTTCCTTGGTCCACCTCCAGCCCAGAAACTTCAGTGATTTCAATATGTTGTTTAAGCACCTGCTCACTGAGCCCGGAATGATGCAATACAAGGATACCATCAAGATATATCTTAAAACACCATTTACTCTCCTTCACAGTGGTGTTCTCATTTCTTTATGGAATATTTAAGGGGTGCATGTTGCTCTGACAGCATATTAAAGCAATGTCTTCTTTGATGATGTAATGACTGTTAGCAGCTTAACACTCCCATAACCGGCTAGTAATGGGAAGGGTATGTTGGATTCTACTAGTTTTGAAGTGATGTCAGCCAAAGATTTGTAGGATCATAGTTCTCCTTAGCTTTTTAAAATAGCTGCATCTGTCATACTTTATATTTTATTCTACTCTGCTTTGTATTGTAGTTGTGCAGTGCTTTGTGATTTGCCTTGCAAGATCTATGCTTTTTCACCTTGACTTGACCTTTGCCTTGATAACCTTGGACTGGGCTTCAAGGATTCAAATTTCAAGCACAAGACCTGTTGTCATCCTTCATTAAAATATGAGTCGCTTAAGTGCTTCATGACTAATACTGTGTAAAAACTCGCTTGCTGAGCATCTGATTTGTTTCCATTGCTGGGACATGGAAAGTTTTTATGCTTACCACATATTTTAAAGATTGTGAGTGATATGTTGAGCTAGCTTGCAACTTGGTTCTGCGAAGTTTTAATGCTCAAGTCCCAATCTGGAATTGATGTATTTTGTAGTTAAAAATGCTTAACTCTTTCACCTCTCATGAATTCCACCATATTTTAAAAGTCCATAATGATATCTAGTCTCAGAGAGAAGTGTGGAACTTTGTTAATATCCGTGCAACTCTCTGAAGAACGTGGTATGGGAAGCAGGCTCAGGAGGGAGTAACACTACATATTGCCAGTGTTGGTTTCGTTTCGACTTTGAAGGCTGAAGTTAAGTTCCACTTCGGCTTAAAAGATGCTGTATTTTGAAACGTTCAAGCATTTCAGGTAGTTACCAGACTGCTCACATGCTGATGCACTAGAAGGTGATTGATTTTTAATCATTCATAAGAGCTTTTGCTAGGGATCATGCAGCAGCTATTCTAAGCTTCCTTGAGACATGGAGTCCTTCACAAATAACACACATAAAGTTTTACCACATGCAAAAGGAAGACCTCAGAAATGGCAGACAAGCTTTGGGAAGAGGACAGCTTTCAAGAGTCTCTCAAACTTAGCATGTTCTCCACTGGACAAGTTAGAAAAGTGGTACGTTTTGTCTTCCAGTATAAGAAAGAGCTACTAGGTGGGATGGGGTGGGAATCTTTGTGGCAAAGCTTATTGCTGATGCACAGACAGATCTGTTTCTTCTCATATGTTGCTCTTACACTGTTGATATCAAAGTATTCAAGGGACTGAACTCACAGCTTTCCATCTTCAGTCCTGCACAGTATATTTTTAAAGGAATTAAGGGTATAGGTGTTACCAAAGTTGCCATAACACCTTGTTCTTTTATGACCTAATGAACTCTAAAGCATTATACACAATTGCAAAACACTTCTTAAAAAAATATTCTGGAGTGGATACACAGTTCAGGAATATTGCTAATGTTAAAGCAATTACAGTAAGAAAGAGTTGAATGCGTTACTGCTATACCTGTGTGGATGTAAGGTTACAGGTCAGTTCAAGTTTGTAAGGGGAAATAGTATCTTGGACTGAAAAAGCCGATATAGTACGGCAATTTCTTTGTCATGAGAAGTGACTGAGATGCAAAGTGAGTGGGAAAGTTATGTAGCTGTTGTAGCATCGTGTGACTAGGCGTATGTGCATGCTCCAGTGGCCTTGACTGTCCGGTGATCTGTCCTCTAGTGAATGTGACCTGTGTCTTGTGACTAGTAGGTTGAATTAAACTGACCGCAAAGTTGACTCTTGCTGCTACAGCCTTAGCAAATGCAAACCTCCCCACCCCCACCCTCAC
>VWZZ01007853.1:79704-102513 GCA_013399095.1 Psophia crepitans | reverse complement strand
CCCACCCCCCACCTCTGCTAGAAGGAATGGACAGCTGATAAGATTTAGGGCCAATGTTGTCTAGGATTTCATATATCAAAAGATTCAACTCCACCTCCTTTAAAGTCTACCTGGGCACCAAACAGCTCTAAGGATAAATTATCAAGTTGTGGCACTATATGCCTGACACGTGAATGACCTTGGTGGCAGGAGCACTTTCCATCAGATGTACTTGTGGGTTCCACTGAAATAAGCAGGTGTTTAAATGTGGACTTCATTAGTTGTTGTACCTAACTAATTGCTCTTTAATAGTTTGAAAAATGGTAATTGTCCTGGTTTCAGCTGAGAGAGAGTTAATTTTCTTCACAGCAGCCAGTACGGGGCTGTGTTTGGGTCTGTGCTGGAAGCAGCGCTGATAGTGCAGAGATGTTTTTGCTGTTGCTGAGCGATGCTCACACAGAGCCAAGGCCTTTGCTGCTTCTCGCACCGCCCCGCCGGCGGGATGGCTGGGGGTGTGCGGGGAGTTGGGAGGGGACAGACAGGGCAGCTGACCCCAACTGACCAGAGGGACATTCCATACCATATGACATCATGCTCAGTTTATAAGGGGCTTGAGGAAGAGGAAGGGGGGCAGCAGCGTTCGGAGTGATGGCGTTTGTCTTCTCAAGTGACCATTACGCGTGACGGAGCCCTGCTGTCCTGGGGATGGCTGAACCCCTGCCTGCCGTGGGCAGTGGGGAATGAATTCCTTGTTTTGCTTTGCTTGTGCACGCGGCTTTTGCTTCACTTATTAAACTCTTGTATCTGAACCCACGAGTTTTCTCACTTTCACTCTTCTGATTCTCTCTCCCTTTCCAATGAGGGGGATGGAGCGAGCGTTTATGTGGTGCCCAGCCAACGGCTAGAGTAAAACTATGACAGTAATGAATGCTTGCAATGTTTTATGGTTGAGTTGAGAGACTTCACAGAGTGTATACCTCTGTATTGCTGAAGTCTGACCTATTAACACTGAGAATTGCACTGGATATATCAGCTATAGGAAAATCATATGAAAAAACCTGGAAGAAAGGCATACAGTGGTGAACATGACCAACAATGTTATAGTATTAAATTCTGTAAAACTTGCTTGATCAAGAAAATCTAATTCTAATTAAACAGCTTGATTGCTGACTGTTAGAAAAGCTTTTGTTCTGGTGAACTGATGAGGAGGAGCAGCTCTACAGCCAAAGCAGTCAGACAGTGCATTTGTTTCTTTCAGCTTGTAGTAGCTAATTAAAGATAGTGTGGAACTTTTCCAGAAATAATCCAGTCACATCCAGTCACCTGTAGTTAAATTTTTTCCTTACTTTTGGACAATAGACAATGAGGGAAAAAAACAATGACATTTCTGTTTGTGGGAAAAAAATATAAAAGAACATCCCATTCTGTAAACTCTGCAACCCAGGGAATATCAGGAGGTACTTAAATGAGCAAGAACTGCTCCAGAGTGCTAGGCAGAAAAGTGCTGGTCAAGAGACAAGGAAAGTAAAGGACCCCTTGACTTCTAGAAATGGGATAAGTCCACTAACATCCTAGAGGACAAGGAATATGGATTTTCCTGTATTACCTGAGTGGTAGCAAAACAACTCTGTTGCCTGGTGTTTCAGACTGAAGGTCAAGTGTATTGAGGTCTTTCAGCTGGCAGGTGCATGTTTTTCCTAAATAGTTACAGCTGACAAATACACCTCTTCTTCTGCTGACCGTTACAGGTACATCGTGATGTCCTGTTTAGTTCAATTTCAGTTAGCAAGATACGAACACAGCAGGGATAAGAGGAGGGAGGAGGAGAAGAGATGGAAAAGTAAGAACCAGATGTCAAACAGCTCGCCCACGGGATGGCTCTCTGTTGTTTGATGCATTTCTACGGATGATGTGGTAGGTTCAGATTCTGTAGAGTTTAGGCTTTTATTTAAAGGGGAAAAACCTGAAATATTTCTATTCTAGCCAGAAGGCTATAAACTTTTAAATGTAAGCAGATGTAACTAGCACTCTTACTAAATGAACACACGAGCTAAAACAACCCCTCAAAACACAAAAATCTCTTCAACTCCAGTTCACCAAAGAGTGAGCTCTAAAGCCAGAGGACACATGAGTTACGAGGACACCTCTGCATACAGCAAGTGGAGGGGGAAAGAGGTGGGGACTGAGGATCAGGGACAGAAAATATCCTTGGAGAAGAACTGAACACCAAAAAGTGACAAAGAACAACAAATCTGAATGGACAGAGTGCTAAATGACAGCTAAGCCAGTGGCTGAATAGATGACAACTGGCAGTGCTAACCGCAGCTCCCTGTGTTCCTGAGTGTTCATGATCCTACAGACCCCAGCACGTGGCTGCTTGTCACATCAGTCATTTCTCTTCCTTATGTCAGGAAGCTAGGTTATCATCTCTTGCTAGGTAAAAGCTGAACCCTCACAATACCCAAAAGTATGGGTAGGAGCATGCAGTCAAGCGAAGAGGTAAACCTGCGGTGTGCCCTTTTGCTGTCTCTTTTCTTTCTTTCCTCATGGGAATTGGCAGGGCTGGTTAATTTTTCCTCCCATAAACTTCTTCCTATGTCTATTGACATGAGGACCAGCACAGAAGCTACCACTAACACGTGGCAAATTCAAGGCATGTTAAACAGCCTGAGTGAAGTATGGTCAGCAAGAACTTGGTAACTGAGGGGTTTCAGAGGGACAGAGCAGGGCCTGTCCCTGTGTATTGTGCTTGAAAATGAGCGCTAATCATTTGGCAGGCAGCATTCTTAGCACAATCCCTATGCAGCCTGCACACAGTCCAAAGTTTTAAGTGTTGTAATTCAACACCTACTCCAAAGAGGTTGTTTTAAACCACATAGTTAAAGCAAGTCAATGAACATTAGACTTTTTCATTAGCTCTCTGTTTTGTAGCCATTACTGTTCATGTGGGTCATATTTACAAGCTTTTGTCCACACTGACCAGGATTAGAAAATTGCTGACTATGTAAAATAAAAGCTGAGATCCTATTTATATGATTCCAGGAGCTGAGGCTTCAATAAAAACACAGATACTATGAAGATTGTGCGAATCGAATAACTGTGAGTCCAGGGAGGAGCTCTTCAGTCTTCAGTTTGGGGCATTCTCGCTCCATGCTACCCCACACTCATAGTTTTAGATGCTTGATCCAGCCCTAACCCTGACTGCTTTTCTCTTGTTGACCTCTTGCACTAGCTCGGAATAGTAAGTTTATTGTATAAACAGCTCACTCGGGGATTAATTATGTTACATTTACTCTTTTGACTATTCCTTTGTTGCCAGAATTAGGCCTCAGAAATTAGGAAGAAATCAAGATCATCTCAGCAGCAATTTTCACTGAGGTGAAGGTATCCTCTCAGTGGTGTAGGTCCATCACTGGACAATACGGAAGGGAGGAGGCTTGTCAAACTGACCAGCACCATGTTTAAAAATAATTTGTGTGTTGCTTCTGGACGGTAATTTTCCATTAACTATATCAGGGAAGGTCCAGATGTCATACTCTGAGCTGTCTTCCCGTTATGTCTTCCCACGGGCGGGTAGTATTATCTGCACAATTGTTACGGACCAAGACCTGTCCTACTAAAATCCCTTTCCTCTCCACAGGTAATGTTTTTCCCATCTTAAGGGAGAAACAAGAGACGAAAAGCAAACTCAGCCACCAAATGGATGTAAATGACCCCCTGTACCTGTCAAGGAAACCAGAGCTGAGCTAGACCTGAACTGGCCTGCACAGAGGGCAGAAGCTGGATGTCAGGGGTAAGCGGACAAGGGAGGAAATGGGTACAAACAGGATTGTGTGTGACATGTGGTTCCTTTTGCTCTTAGTGTAGCAGAAGTTTCTCAGTGGATATGAAGTCCGGTGTCTGGTTGTGTAAAGCCCATTAGCATATGTCTCTGCAGTGGGTTTCTGTGGCAGAGTTCCAGTAATTACTGTTCATTAGTATTCATTAGTACCAGGTCTTGCCTGATCTTGAGTTCATGTTGAATCAGCTCTGCTGTAACATTTTTGATATGGGCTGGATGTAGAGGTCAGCATGGAGGCATTAATTAGGCCTGGTAGTCAGAAGTTATTTTCATGGCTCTTCAGATAGGGTCTGCTTCAGATGCACCATGGCTTTTCCTTCTGAAGTGGAAAGCATATACGTAAAGTGGAGCAGTGGTGAGCCTGACACTCAACGGCTTAGGAATATAAACACACAAATTTAAAGAAAGCCCTAAACTTGCTTTCCAGAGTGACCTGTTAAAAAAATCTGCAGGGGTTTCAGGAACTTTTCTTCACTGTTGCTCCCACTTAGGAATGTTGCCATCGAAAAGAATTTGAAGGTGCAAAATATGGATCATAATGTGATTTGTATTTCTGACTGTTCATTCCTCTCTTCATCAGCTACTGCTGATAATAATGTAACTATGAGCTTTTAGGGTATACCCTCTGATCTCTACAAAAAGAAGAACATTGAACAATAAACCTACTTGTCTCTTATTAAAAACAAAAAGGCAAAAAAAGTCATGTTAGACTAGTTGTTACTACATTAAGAAGACAAGTTCAAGGTCCTTTTGGAACCCAAAGATATTTTTGAGAGACTACAAGAACTTTTCTGTGAGAAACGGCCAAGTAAAATCTGATCATGGATTGGGTTTTGTTGTTGTTGTTGTTGTTGTTGTTGTTTTTCCCTTGGACAGTTGAAGAAAGTGAAATTATTTCAATTCTAATAACTAGCTTTAGAAAAAAGTGTATTTTCTGTGGAAATCTTAAATTATACCTTTCTTTAAAAGCACAGCTCTGTTTACCTTTCCTGTACTTCAATCTGGAAAATGATGTTTCTCAACATGCAAATCCTTGAGTCTAGTAATAGCCAGCCTCAGTAGAATGTTACTCACTTGAGAAAGAGAAGGTGTGCAAAGATTCGTATACTGAAACATCCAACCAAGATATTTTCTTTCTCATAGCCAATGCTTCCTTTAGTAGAATTCAAGCCTGCAATGCAGAGATACAATTGGTGAGATCACAGTCACTTACTTTTCAGTAGCACAGAGCATTGACATTTCTTTGGGATCACCTCGAAGAAATTTGGCTGAAGGATGATGGGAAAAAAAGTTTCAGACTTTCTCTTCTTCAGTAATGAATAAAATATTTAAGAGGGAACACAAAAGATTCTCCTAGTAAAGGAGATGCATGAGTTGGGACTGGTCTCCTCATAAACCCTTGTCTTTCTACACAGTGATATTAATAGAGTTGTGTACCGAGATGCATTTCAAAATACAAAGCACAAAGTTCTCTTCTGGAATAACCAGAAGATTCCAGATGATGACAAGACAAGACAGCCTCTAACCCTTTCCTCGCTCCCTTTAAGGCAAGTGCTTTTTGGCATTCCTCTGCTCTTTTTGGGTAAACTGCTCAATAGGGTTTTCTTGACACTAAGTGTAGTTAGCCTGTGGAACTCCTGCCATTGATGCTTAAATTTAGATAGTGACAAGGTGAGTGGACACGTTCATGGAACAAATATCCATTAATGTCTATTAATTATAAAGACACTGTCTTTGTCTCAGGAGGTTGTTAAATGACAAATTGTTGGGGGCTGTGAGCAGTTTTGTGGAAGTATCACTACTTGACTTGTTTCTATGCTCTTTGGCTGCCCAAAGATGGAGATAGGATACTGGGCAAATGAACCTCTGATCTGACCCAGCATGGTCACTCATGTTCTCCAATTATGGCTCCGGAGAGATCATGCTGAGATCTTGACGGCAAAGCATTTCTGCATCATTTTCAAATTCAGAGAGGATGAAACAGATGCTATCATGCAGAAAGACTTGTTTTAAATGAAAACAAGACAAAACTTACAGATCAGGAAAGAACAAAAGTAACACCTCATAGCAAAGATGTCTCTGGTAGTAGGACTACAGAAACAGTCACTGCCTGTACCTGATGCCGTTTGAAATATTGCATGGTGTACACAGAAATAAAGATGAATGATTTTAGAGCTTCAAGAGATCCAAGTACCACCATGAACCTAGGCAGACCATAGATGTATTTGGTGAAGAAGCTGTGGAGATTTGCAGCCAGCAGTACGACTGGGAATGAAAAAACTAGAATCGTATCCTGTTCGGGCTGGTTCTCCAGCCTAAAAAATCTGGCACCCTCTGGGGTGACCTTTGGCACCAGCTGGTTTATAACTCAGACTCACACATCTGTCTCCAGAGCCGAACAACTCTTGGGCCTCCCCTTGCCCTCCACCAGAAGCACAAACACTCTGGATCCCAGCTGAAGTGGATATTTTTTACTTCCAAAAGATTTAAAAGGAGAGACAACTCTCTTTGAGGGCTTCTGTGAGTGAGATTCTTTCAAAATTATGCTAGCACTCTTTGCAAACTAATGATGCAAACTTGTCAAACTTGTTTGGGATGCAATATGGAATATATAGATTAATGACCTCCCAATACAGTATGATTCACAGGTACCCTTAATTAAGCATTAAATACAAACTGGCCTCAAAATAAATATGCTTTGAGGCAGAACATTTAAAGCCAAGAAAGTCTGAATTGCAGGATCAATGCTGTAATATTTTGCTAGGCATTATCTGATTACAAGGCAACCTGGATGTTGCAAATGCAACCCCTTCCTCCCAAAAGAAAAATAAAATGCAGACTCCACTAAATAAGAAATAGCAAGCCTTTTCTGCCAATAAAAAATTAAAATTCTCTTTATCTGAGGATGAGAAAAAAATTAAGTTCAGTGGTGGTATGTTCCACATAGAGGGCTCCTCTTCTTTCTTGTCATGCTTGGCATCTTGTTTTAGGATCCCTCTTTGATGTTGTACTCCTGCTGCAAGAGAATTGTTTCTAGTTCAGGGAAAGAATGATGCGTCTTTAATAAACAAACCTGGGAACTAATACAAATCCGTGTTGACAAATGCTTGTCAAGAAGAAAACCAAAGAAACAAAATCAATACATGGTCTTGCATTAAATCACATTGTTTACAGATAGATATCTTACAACGTCTTTTTTTTTTTTGTATTTTTTGTTTGTTTACTAAATATCTGTCCCTGATTAATTTAGGATTAACCAGAATTTGGCTTTATAACAACAAAAGTTTAAAAAAAAGTTTACAGCCAACCTTTTCAAATATTCTGTCGTTTTTAAGGAAAAAAACATTCCTCCCAGCCTTCCTTATTCTGACACCATTTTACTTTAGAAGATCTCAAAGTACAAGTGAATACATGACACTCGCAGTGTCTCCAGTGTACACATTTTACGTTTGATTTATGACATTACTATATAGGTGCACTTGACAGCTTTCAGATTGAAGCAGAGACAAGAGAGCTTTAAAGTGAGATGGGTTATCTGGGTAAATCTATCAAGGGTTCGTCCTGGGAGAACAAGGAGAGAGGCTTTGTAGAGCCCTGCTGTGTAGCAAGCCTCCATGCTGAGCACATCCCAAGCTCCCTGACAGTTGCGCTCAGCCTTCACTGTAATAACGAATAAAAGGGAGCTCCCTGTAGATTACAGATCTTCCGTGTTTTGACATTGACCTTAATACATAATTTAACCACAAAGCCTGAGAAGTGTGGAACAAGATAAGAAAAGACCACAGAACTGGCAAATAAAGTGATGTTCAATCAGAAATCATATTTGTTCCTGATAGTGGAGATGTGGGCATTAAAAAGAGAGACAGAGAGAGATTGAGCAAGAGAGAGAGAAGGGAAGAGAGAGGGAAGAACAGTCTGGGTTATTTGAAGACTTATGGATCTCTTTTAAAGGACATATGGTTGTCAAATAAAAGTTTGTCCTGGATTTGCAGTAAGAAATATATATAAAAAAAAGTCAATGGTTATTAAATTTTCATAGACACTGGGTTGCTGCTTTTCTCAAAGTACTGTAATGGCATTTTTCATGTTTGCCTCATGTTTGTGCTTTTGCTTTTAACTCAACGGACTGCGGAGGGGACGGTACATAGAATTACCATAAAGCTATCCTTAGGCATGTATTTAGACTAATAGTGTTTAATATCTGCCTATTCTAGACCTAAGCTTGGGTTTCTGCATTAAAAGAAACAATTGTTTGGATGCTAAGAATTTGTAGGTTTTTCTTCTTATTTACAGAGAACACTCAATGCACAAGTGAAATGCACAGTGGGATGGGCTGCTTGCATGGCAATGGCATATTTTACTTTAACAGAAGAGATGCTCATGCAGAGGAACAGGATTTTTAGCATAAAGGGTGTGACTGTGGATACTGTTAAAATTAAGCGCAAGTCTTATGGGAAAATTATCAGGGATAAAATTATGTACAAAATAAAGAAAAATGCTTTCCAAATGTCATGAAGGAGGTAAGCAGTTTGGAAAAAGTGAGTTTTCATCATTGGTGTTAATTTTGTATTTTCATCTCTATTGGATAGCATGTATGACCACTTAACCTTACATTTTTGCTTCTAAATCTTGTTTATATGGCTCATGTCTCGGTGTTTTTACACAACAGCATCTAAATGGTAGTGGCTTCATGAAAATTCCCACTTATCATTGACATGTTAAATGTAAAATCTTTGATAGTATTTACACTGAATGAAATTTTAATTTAAATTAGAGTTTGACTCTGCTTATAAAATTAAAAATTGATGCCTCCTTTTGCATGGGGTTTTCTGTCCCTCCCTGCTCCCTAAATCCTTCAATTCCATCTTGGAAATTTGTGCAAGCACCTAAGTCACTGGGGTGGTTTTGAATGATGTACCCAGAGATTCTTTAGTGTTAGAGCATAGGTGCATAACTGGTTTGAGATTAATACTTTTTATTGGATGCAAATATTTTGACTCTTAAAATGGGGTCAAACCCTGAGAATAAAGAATTAAATATGAAAGACAATACACTGTCTGATGTACAAAGCTGAAATTTTGTTTCTTTCATTTCCAAAAGCAAACAATGGAGCACACCACTCTAAGGGAATCAGAGTACATCGATACCATCATTCGGGATCGTAGTTGCATGCTTACTTTAGAACAGTATGTTTTTTTTTTTAAATACATGTATATATGTTTAAAATAAGGTATCAGAAGAATGGTTCCTCAGAGCAGTCTGCACACCAGAAAAACCTCAAGTCTGAAATAAGGTTTTAACTGAACACAATACAATGGTCCTAACATTAGCTCCCTATCACCACAGCACTCCACCCACCCCGTAACCCCTCTGACATGCTCACTTTCATTTCAGCAATACAACCGATTCTACTGCATACTTCAAAGGGCTGAATATAACACTTCAGCCCTCAACCGCCTGCTACATTATTGAAGAACATTGTGACAGTTAAAATCCCAAAGCCAAATGGCAAGTCCTTCTCCAGGATAAACTGGCCTCATTTAATACTAAGCATTAGGCCCTCAGTGAAATTCAGAGTGCTTACACCAGGTTTGTTAAGAATACAGTTTACTACTTCCACAACAATTTTACCTTTTGAAAAAAAAGAAGCAAAAAATGGGAAAAAAATCCCAACCCCAACCCAAACATCTCAGCTATTTATGGCCCACATATGCAATTTCCATCAGTGTGCTCATAACAAATACGAAGCAAAACGTAGTATCGAGATGGAGAGAAGTGGGTGAAACAGTTGAGGCTGTCAGCAAGAACTCCAAAAAGATAAACCAAAATAACTCACAGAGATGTCAGTCAATGAGAGTTTTTCTTGCAAAGGAGAGGACACAAAACAATTTTGTTCTGGTTAAAAAATGGTCCTGCATAAAGCCTGGCAGGAAGGTTGGCAAGGCAGTTTCAGAGAAGGGGGAAGACAAACTGTATTAGGTTGGCTCAGGTTAGCTGCAGTATATTAACAACTTGTCCATCCATTTGGATCTAAATGGATAGCTTGTCTTTCAAATCTTTTGTCACACAGCTTCATCATTTTTCATGGTCACTTTTGTTTGATTTATAAAATAATGCCATGTTTCCCTGAAAATACATTACTAAAAGTACAAAGTTACAGGTGATGTCTCTTGTATAGCATTGCCATATCAGCTGCAGCTTCAAATTTAGTAGGTTGCCTTACCAGTGCACCAATTTGAAGGTCTGCCTGTGCAATGCATTGCAAACCAGGGTGTTAGGAGTCCAAGAAAGGGGACAAATGGTAAAAGGAAGAGGGAAGCGAAACAGAGTGTTTTGGATTTGGCAAAAAATCCAGGGAAGTGTAATCTGGTGTGACATTTCCCTGTCCTCATTAGGACTAACTTTCACAAACTGATGGAGAGTTGGCAGGTCTGCAAATGTTCTGTGATTGCCTGTGGAGTCATGAGGGCTGGAAATGCCGTGATCGCTCACAGGGTGGCTTATGGGGCTGTTTCTGATTTACGGATGGGAGATGCTACTTTCATCAATTGAGACACAACTAGAGTAGCTCCTCAACTTCATCAGCAGGCCACCAAGAGGATCTATTTCAGGGCCTAGAAAAACAAAAACAAAAGCAGACCCAACTGGGGCTGTTCCTTGAGCAGAAAAACAAATTATTTTTCTTCCTGCTAAAAAACCAATGTCTGGAGTAGAGAAAAGTCTCCAATGTTTTAAAATTATGGTGAATGCTGAATAAGGACAAAGCTTAGGTGGATGTATAGAGGCTACATGAAAGCTGTAAAGGCAACTGGAACAGAAGAGGGACACAATTTTTGACTGAGTTTGGTGCATAGAAGTACCACATTGTTCATGAGAGCAAAGTGGAGGAAATGGACATTTGATCATTGAAGATCCCCCCAGGGGATAAAAACCCTCTAGAAGAGCTATTATCAATAATACAGATGGACCAATAGAATAATTTATCACAGACTCAAAACTAGCAGGCTGGTCTTTGAGAACTTAGGGCATTGAAAAGTGCCCTTATTCAAAACCGCACATTTTGTGGTGGGTCAGTTGAAAGTTCTCTGAATACTCAGACTGAATGTTTAAGTTCATGAATGTGAACACCAGTCAAATGGGTCTGTAGGAGAAACGCAGGTACTGTTTTTTTTAAAAAAGGTCAAAAATAGCTTTGGCAGCTGATGTGAATGAATATAAATAAGTCACTGTATGTGCCAATATCAAGAAAGAAAAAGAAGCCATGCGTTTGCAAAAACCCTGAGACTAGAGCAGGTAATGAAATGAATCAATAGTGTGCAGAGGCGAGCCATGCATTTGCTCAGCAAAGAAAGATGCTGCAAAGTCAAAAGAATGGCTAATAAAACAAAGCACAAATGGCCTCCATGTGATGCACAAATTAGGCCCAGGAGCACAAATGAAAGAAGTGAGAGAAACTGAAACACACTTGTTCAAAAGAAAGTATAAAGTTAGAGAAGTCAAAGGTGAGACTGAAATCTGAAAGCAAGGGACAAAATCCAGGCCTGGCCAAGTGTGAAGTGTCACTGATGTTCAAAGGCACAAAGTGTAAAGCAGGAGGTTGTGGTAATGCACTAAGGAGAGCAAGTAGTCCATGGGCATAAGCATGGTCTTGTCACACACTTTTTTGTGTGCCAAAGCCCTGTAATTTCATAGCCCCGGGAACAAACCTGAACCAGACATGAATGTGCCAATGCGTGAAGTGAAGTGTGCTTGCAGAAAAAAGGAGTCACCTGGTGACATTTAAGGTACAGTTAATGGAAGATGCAGAATCTCTTACATGTGGCACTAATAAAAGTGCAGCAAAACATGACAACAGATGGCTTCATTCACAGGATCAGCCAGGGCAATAAAACAGGCTTGTTCTTTGTAGCTGTGGAGAAAAAGAGCAAAAACAATTGGTCTTAGATTTTGCAGTGACCACAAGATGCTGAACAAGATCATTTAAAAAGGGAAATATTTCCATTTGCTCTCAAGGAATGAAATGTTTGCTGAGATGGCAGAAGCCAAGTTCTTCAGAAGATTAGATACAGAGGGAGGGTTTTGGCAGATTCCCCTGGACACTGAATGCTTCAGAATTTGCTTTCAAATCACCATTTTGCAGATGCTGCTTCTTGAGATTGCCTCTTGGAATCCATTTAGCACCAGAAGCAGATTGCAGCACAATGACCCAAACACTAGAAAGTCTCCCAGGAATGAAAATACATGTGAATGACATAATAGAAAGGGGCAGCACTGCTATTGAACATCAGGAATAATTGTGGAGAATACTGGAAACTGCAAGAAGAAACAACCTTAAACTGAACAACAGCAAATTGTCAATCTCAAGCTAACAAGAGAAATAGACGACAAAATGAGTGATGCCTAATTCACCTGCAGCAGAGGCCTCAAGGGCTGACAATGACACAGGACACATGTATAAATGTATATTCCACGTAGAACATGCAAACCACCACAGAAAGTTTTTTGATTTTGTGTAGAATCAAAAAACAAGACACTAAGCGTAGATCACTTTTTATGAAACACAAGAAAGGACCTGGTGGAACATTGCCAAGCTTGCTGCAATTTTCATTGGAAAGGCTAAGAGGAGGCTGTGAATGTGGAGGTCCAGCTAAGACACTAACTAGTAGTTGTAAGCATGCTGTCACGACGATGTACTTTCCTTGATGACATGCAACCAGGTGACCTGGAATGAACTGTAACAAAGTGTATGACCGCTACAAATGTATGAAGCCCTGTATTTGCATCCTACCCTGGATGCAGGATGAGTTATGCAAGCAGTCATACGAAATATAAGCATAGAATGATAAAAACCACCACTTCCCGTGCTCACATTGGATCATCTGGAGATCAGTCACAAAAAGTACAAGAATGGCAGTTATCACAGTAAGCCAAAAGAAAATGTAGGGAAGAAGTTCATCAGCAAGGGCACCTTCGTATGGCTACTCAAAAACATGTTAGTGAAGTTGTACTTGAGTCACAGATGGAGCGAGATATCATAAATGGTGAACATAAATGAAGACTAGTTTGACAGCATCAGGTAGGTCTCTGTAAGTTCGACTATAATGCCGGCATTATTGAAATGTTTCAGGTTACAAAACCAGAAGTGAAACATGATTTATGTGGATAAGCGTAGCGTCTCTCAGGACATATAACTAATTGAAAAGGCCACAGATTTAGCTGTGATCAAATGTGTTACAACTGATGCATAACTGTTAAGAAAGGGAATAGATATTATTGCACTACAGTTCACTAATTCTGAACTCCCAAACAAACAGTGTATGCATTTCAACATAAGATATCAAAGGCTTGATTCACTTGCCCACCTGTAGGCTTCTTGTTCCATTTAAGATGCACAGACATACCCAAAATGTCCACAAGGAATGATGTGGGACTTAAAGGAGACCTATGTATTACTACAGTGGCAGCTGGAGGCCACGGTGGACACCCTAGCGCATGTCAAATCGAGTAGGTACTCGTATGTGAGCAACTCAAACGAGTCTTTAACCATAGATATCCAGAGGCAAACCAGAGCACAGTCTCTGCAAAAGGAAGAAGTTGCTCAGAAAACACTTGGCTCAAGAGAATCCTGGGGAAAAAAACCAACAAACAACCCCCTTCCCCCCCAAAAAAAAAGGGAAAATCAGCTATAGAAGTCTGCATAGGAATCTGAGACCCAGAGAGAAGCCTTAATCAAAGAACGACATATAACTGTGATTTTTGGCAAACAGCCTAGAGAAGCCCAAATGGACACAACACTGTAACAGTCACCAGGTGTTTGCCACAGCCCAGAAATACAGACTTCAGCGAGATTACTGCTGTCAGAAAAGAGAAGTGAAGATACATCACCTGGTTTACATTCTGGGATTGGAGCCAGTGAATGGGCTTCACAGACAAACATCATCTCGATATTGTGCTTACAGGAAAAATTATTTAGACTTTGGTATTTGGCTAATATCCCTGTTCTTTTTTAAATTAGAGCTACAAGGTTGCCTTATGAAAGAGCTAGAGAATTCCCCTGGTTAGCTAGTCCGGCATAAACCTGATGCAGCACATGTGGTGTGTAGGACCCTGGTGTTTAGCATGGATCTGGCTTGTGCCAGGGTGAAGGTGAGCACGACCTTAATCTTCTGGTCTTCACAACATAGATAAGAAGCACTGAGGAACTTCAAGAACAACATGGCTCTTTGATCACCGGTACTTAGCTGTCAAGGCTGAGCCCAGCGTCAACTTTGTAGTTACATCAGCCCTTGCATTGAGGTTAACTTGGGGCATAGCTGAATTAATCTGAAGACCTGTATGCCACAGCCATTTCTTTGAGTTCTCCTTTCACTTATGCTGTGGCCAGTTCACAGGTAAAACCACCTCTGCTGCCACTGATAGGATCACTCTGAGCTCTTCCTTCCACAGGCTTCCTCTTCACGTTCTGTATCCAGGTCAGTCCCTGGTCATCCAAAGCAGGTTTTGTTAGATCTGAAAGGCTGCGACTGAGCTGTGCTGTGCACTGTAACTCCCACTGAAATGGAAGCTGCAGATGTGCAGTTCCAGGGGATGAGACCCTTCTTGTTCAGAAGGGCAGACATCATTGTGACACAGGGATTTTTCATGTGGGGAAGGGTGCTAAAGATGCCCATGCCACTTTGCAGACAAGAATGAACCTGTGTCCTAACACAGAGTTGTCATTTCAAAGCTGTTTTAGAATTACAGATATAAAGAAAAGGCAACCAATCCCACAAAACTGCTATATTTGCATTTTTTTCTCTTTTAACTTGCATACAGCTGAACCAAATTATTTTATGTCCAGTAAAAGTCCTCTCCCAAAAACGTGCTGGCTGTTTCCTTTCATATATTTTTTTTTCTGTATGCTTTATGAACTTTTGAAAATGCATGGTGAGTAATTGCCTTGTTGATAAAATTATAACATAAGTAGTAGAGGCTGCTGCACTAATGAAGAAAGCAAGAAAGACTTTTTTTTGAATCAAAAAGCCTGGGGCAAATCAAAATCCTCTTGGAAACTTCAGTGGTAGTTTTGCTTGAGTCCAGATTTTGGACTCATGAGCTCTGTCAGTGGACACATGTGCCCATACGATCTTTACTACATATGCATGTTATTTAATAGGATGTTTGCAGACAAAAAAAGGTGGAAAATCATCATCTTGAATGGATCTGAGATGCCAGCTTAGATCAAAACCCATCCTTTGCTGCTTTGGGAAACGTTCAAAACTTTGGAGGAAGTTTCCCTGTTTCTGTTGTGTACGTGTACAAGGAGAAAAGGATATTAGCAGGGGTCCCTGAGCATCTCACCTGTGGTCCAGGATTTGGGATCCAGGACAAACAACATTGTGCCTCATGTCTACAGCCTCTTCAGGTGAAGCATAGGCAGGATGGGTGACTGACTTTGTGTGGAAGAAGAGGAATGCATGGATTCAGAAAACTGATAAGAGGGATGGCAGTCTTCCTCATGTCCCTCAATATATTTTTCATAAGTAACAAATTCTCATCGACTAAAAAAAAATATAGTTGAACCAATTTAATAACATGTTCAACTGAAAAAAAAATTGTTAAGAGGAGGAAACCTTTTGGGTCCCAATTACTGTTAATTTGTAATCCGGTGAGGTCAAGTACCTGATTAAATATTTATATAGGAGAAAGGTCATAGTCTTTTGTGATCTTCTTTGCCCTGTGTTAATTTTCCGTCAGATGCAATGAGTTACTTTTGGAGAACACTTTATCAGAGAAAGGAAGCCTTGCTCTTGGCCTCAGAAAAGGCAACTGTTGGGTTTTGATGTCAAGCAGCTGAAATCAATCTCTTGCAGTTAGATACATTTTTAGCTTGATTTTTTCCAGAGCAATTTAGTGATTTTAGGTTTCTCAGCACATGAATGCTTGTCCTGAGACCTTTGAAAAGCATTAGACTTTAGGAAAGTGAAGAGTACCTGATCTCTGGAAGTTGGGTCTCTTTAGAGATATCTGTGCTGGAGATGCATGTGTCATACGGAAGCCTTCCAAATTGACCAGGCACTTTTGAAAATCTTGCGCTCAAAGAACACAAAACTGTATTGGTTTTATAGCTACTGTAATTTGTTTTGTGATTTAAACTCCCCCCAAAAGGCATGTTGTATCAGGCTCAGGGGTGTCTAAAGAGGAAATAAGTATCTATGTGGAACTCAGGCAAACCCAACTGGAACCAGCAGAGATTCACCAGAGACAGTTTGCCCACTATATGTATGGAGGGGCAGACCAGGTGGAGTGATGGGGCAGATGCAGAGCCAGAGCCTCTCTCTGAAACAATTCCCTAGCTATGGCACTGCACGGGGCAGTGCGCTCACTGCACTCAGAATGTGGGGCCTTGGACATCCCCTTGGGGTGAGCCCAGCATCTTCTATGGGGTGGTCAGTTGCCCCTGGTGCTCTGTGAGGTGGTCTCTCTGCCACTGGCAATCTTTGGCACCCTGATGTGGGACGTAGCTTCTGTGGAAAACATATTTGGTCATTCTCATTAATACGAGATTAATTAAAATTAATATATCTTTCTGCACAATTATTTGTATGTGTGTGTGTTTGTGTTTAGCTTGATATATTTTAATTCTTTTACTGCATTTTAATTTTCTGTGTATCTCTCTGTTAATGCTGTACACTCACACACACATTAGAAATGTACATTCAATCAAAATGTTCTACACCGGGCAAATGTATTAGCTAACTTGGAAACCACAGGAAGCATTTAGAGCAAACATGGACAGCAACAACTATAGTTTCTAGCGGTGGGTCATTTGCCATAAGCAGTTACATCCAAATAAAACCTGGGAGTGTGAGACAGTTACGGGGCTTTGTGTTTATGATGCAGCTTTTTAGCTGGGGAAAATCTGTGTGGAGTAATTCGTATGAGTGCCACTGGAGCTGCAAGACTCCTGTAATGACATGCAGTCAAGGCATCGCTCCTTTGCCTCTCCTGGGCTCAATGAGAGGGGAGCAGGACCCTGGGTGCAAGACAAGTCCCTCCAGAAGTCTGCTGCCTTCTACCATCCTGGTACTCTGAACTTTGAGAACAACTTAAAGGTTATTTTCATTGCATTAGATAGCATTTATTTTTATTTTAATTGTGCTCTAAAGAATATTATAGAACTGCATTTGGAGCCTCCAGCCATTGGTTTCACTCAGTTGGATAAAAAGTTGTCTTTCAGACAGAAAATGTCATACGGCAGTACAAGGAAGTAAAAGAAAAATTACATTTTCTATTTAGTTTTGTAATCTTCATGCTAAAATCCTTAGTTATACCCAATCTTTTACAAAGTGTCAGTTTGTTCATAAAGCTGTGTTCTTTTTAAATAAAAAACAAAGAAAAAAGGAAAAAAGAAAGCAAACATATCTCATTGTATTTCTTAATGTAAAACAAATGATTGCACAGAATACCCTAAGTTCTGCTCCCAGTTACAGGAGTGCAAATCCAATGAAACCAATGAAACCAATCCAGGGAATTCAGTGATGCTTTTCTGGATTCATACTATTGGAATGCCCCAGCTGGGTAGAACTTACTCTGGTAACTATGCTCTATTGTACTGTTATTTTTTCCTTTATAACCCATAATTACGTTCTGGCTGAATTAAATGTCTTTGGTCAGTGGACACGGAGTAGTACTGGGGGAAAGATATGACTTCCACCTCTTTGCAGTAGATTTTTTTCCCCCTTGTTGATGTGTAGTCCCACTAGTAGCAACCTGGAGATTGAAGGTGATGAAAACAAAGCAGGTAGCTGTTTCCTTAGGAGGGTAGTGTCCCTACTACACTGCCCTTTCATGAAGAATAATTGTAGAATTAACAGAACATTTGCTGTCATAATGCTATGCTTCTCCCTTGTTTGTCAGGTTTGAAATGTGGGCTCTTGGAAATAGTGGCTGTCATCCTCTGTTTGTATAATATTGAGTAGAGTGGGACGGTGATCTTGTTTGGCTACTAGTAGGCAGAATTTTCTAATCTGATGCTACACAGTTAAACATGAATTAGTCAACCTAGGTTCCCGTTTTACTGAGTGAGCAGAATTCGGCATTTAAGAATGCGTTTATTTTAAATTTGAATGTTTTAGTGCAGAGAGAAAACCCTTGCTGTAAGAAATTGTATCTGTTTTTTCCCAGAACACGTAGAGTTGAAGATCAGGAAGTGATCATCTTGTCTAGCCTTCTGTATTATCACAGACCATTACATATCCCAAATTACATATGGAGAACCCAAATACCTTGTACTTGAGTGAAATAATATCTTCAGAAAGGCAACCAGCTTTACATGGAAAAAGCCAAGAAATGTAAAAACCCTACCATTTCTAATGGCACAGGGTTTCCAAGCTTAATTGCCGTCCTGCGGCATTAAAACCAGATACAGTTATTCTGATCTGAATTGTCTGACTTCAGATTCTCAGCCTTTGGGTTCTTGTTATACTTCTCTCTTCTGGAATTTTGCACAGTATTTGCTACTTGAGAAGGTGTTTAGGTACCGAAATAATGTAATCTCTCAGTCTAACGTCAATAACATAAATATACTGAGTTCCTAGAGTGTCTCACTGTAAAGCATTTTCTCCAGGATTTGTATAGCTCTTGGGATATTTTCTTCACATTTTCCATATTTTCCATTTCCTTCCTAGAGTATAGACAACGTATCTGCTCACCAATGTCATAAACCACCTCCCTCTCTTGTTTCTGCCTCCCCTGTTTAAGCATACAAGGGCTGTGCTTTTTTGCCAGTGTAAGACACTTTGAGTTCCTGTTGAGCTGTGGTCACACTGGAGTTTGTTTATTCTAATTTATCTCAGACATTTCTGTGTAGTATTTCATAATTACATGGTAAGTTATGACTGTAAAACTTCAGGGTAATTGCCTGCTAGAGTATTCTATGTAACATAGGAGGTCCAGTAGTTTTCACTACACTCCCAGTAGAAAGAGCTTGAACACTGGATATACAATGACATTTTTCCAAAATCTATCAAATCTGGGCATTAACACAGTGACAGACTTCTGCAGAGTGACACTAGCCAAATAATTTGACTCACCATGTTGCATTAGATTTTTGTGCATGTCAACAGTCTGTGTTGTGATGAGCCAAAACACTAAGGGAAGCAGTGCTCTTCCAAAAATGACAATTTAAGCCCATTTTAATTTTGTTAGTTCACTAAGCTTAAGGGTTGGCAGCTGAGAATCCAGCTCACCCCCTCAATAAGACTGTTGCTTTCAGCCAAGGAATTTACAGTATATTTTAATGGAGAAAATTAATTCATAGTAAAGATCTTGGTGGCTTTGGAAGCCAAACTGCAGACTCCTTAGAAAGGAGCACACTTTCTAAAATTATTCAGTAATTTAGAGTATTACAGAGCACATTCTTATTCTTAAGTGCAAAAAATACCAGCTTGGATTCAGCATTATGGGCTCGGTAAGCTGCATTTTCCGACTCGTATTCTAGTCCAAGTAAGGATTTCCTACTGTCATTTTCAAATTTCTTCCTGGCTTTTTTTTTTTTTTTTTTAAACTAGTGCAGTTTGGAAGACAGAAAATACTGTGCTTGCTCACTGTCTCATAACATCTGCATTACTAGAACTGGATTAGGAGATACAAGAAGTCCTTGATCCAACAGAACCCTAAACTTCAATAAAGCTTAGACTGTAAGTTGCTAGGGACAGGGATGTTTTGCTGCTGTTTGTAAGGTGCTTTTCGCAGTGGCATTCCTGCCCATGACAAAAAGCTCCCAGGTGCTCAAGTAATAAACTGAAAAATATGCAAATAGTCTCCTTGAAGATCCAGTGCTTTGACGGATCAGGGCCACGACTCAGTGGATGAATGATGTTGGCTTACAGCAGCTGAACAAGCCCTATTGTTTTAGGAAGCTGTCATCTTGTGCTCCAAATTCTAATCCTTCATTAAAAATAGCCTCTAGCATATAATTGCAAAAATAGCCTTCCCCACTTGGACTGACAGCAAATTGATGCCGTGTTGCCTCTAGCTTCTGTAATAACTGGAGACAGCAGCTCAGAATGGCCTATATTCACTCCTTTCACTTCAATATCTTGTTGACTCTGAAGCCTAATGATGGCTGTCTCAGAGTTCATGCTATTGTTTAACGTATGGTCAAATATGCAGGAAACAAGAAGAATAATGATCATCAGGGATTAGTGCCTTTAGAGCATTCAAAACTTACAATATGTGATTGTTGTTTTCCATGTGATCCTTTTCCTCAAACACAATCTTCTCTTTCTTGCCAGGCAAAAGCCACTATCTTCCTCTGCATGATGAATTCTGTATTTCATAAAAAAATATATTTGTTACTATGGAGGACACTGAAACTTGGTTTTAAACAGTGACACTTTTTTGGTTTTTCTCTTTTGTTTTGCATTTGTAAGAATGTAACTTTGGGTAATTTCTTGTTTATTATGCTTGCAATAAAGAGAGCTGCATCTTTGTTCAGAGTGGCTTCACTTTAAGTTCCCTAGGTTGTCTTCTAACTGGAAACGTGCATAGCATGCTCATGTGGACGACTCTTCCCTCCCCGCCCCCCATTCAATCTGTAGATGAAAGAATCATGGAATGAATTCAGTAAAATCAATAAATAAATAAATTTAAAAATATCCAAGACAAGACCAACTGTACTGCAGCCAATTGAGAAAATTTTTTTTCCAACATCTGGTAAAAAACATCTGTGGTGTTGGACTAAGAGCAGGTGCAGGATTCAGGAATGAGGATATTCGAGTTGCAGATGGACAATGTGTGCAAAGGGTTCAGGGAAAACTTTTGAGAATCTGGCACTTAAAATACCATATTCCAAGGTAGCCCAGGGAATTAAAGGATGATCTTTTCCTGAGGCTCAGTCTTAAATATTTGGTGTTGAGTATGTGTGAATGAAGAGGGGGTTTTGAAATCTGGATAAGACCTAACATGGTCTAAAGAAAATATTTTGATCTGAAACACTGCAACTAAAGCCAGTTACTGTTCCTATACACACCTTTTATCTATGCAAAATCTTTCAGGCAATGCACCAGTCCGTGTGAAAATGTGCTTTTATAAACAAAGGATATAAGTGAGACTGTAAAAAATTGTCACACAGTGTGACAACAATTTGTTCTTTCTCTGTCATAGTTGGAAGATGAAGTGTGCTAACAAGAAAATTGCATTAATGTTAGACTTCTGTGAGAATATCTTTATGAACCACCTTGAGGAACAGACAAAAGAAACCATTTGAGTACGAAACTCTTAGTTTTTCTGTTTCCTGTGAAATCCTCTTGGTGTTTGTTAATTTGCTAAAGACATTCCAGAATTCAGTCTTCTGTGACACAGCTGGTATCAGGGGTTGCACAAATCCTGCAGTGTCACAGAATGACATATTCTATGATATCTTCTGTAAACCAGAAGATGCCAGTTAATTTCAAAGGT
Organism: Psophia crepitans; assembly: GCA_013399095.1. Taxonomy (NCBI): domain Eukaryota; kingdom Metazoa; phylum Chordata; class Aves; order Gruiformes; family Psophiidae; genus Psophia; species Psophia crepitans. The sequence goes on along the minus strand of VWZZ01007853.1, from coordinate 81,251 downwards.
AAGATGGAGAGGAAAGATTTTATTTTTTTAAAGATAAATGTTTTTTGCTGAATACTTCTTGCCACTCAAAAAGCCTGGTTACTTGAGGCAAACAGGACATAATCTGGGGATTAAGTCAGTTTTTCTGTCACCTCTGCAGGGCTCTGTAATAACAGATTTTTTTCCCTGATGTAATGATTATTAAACTGAAATATCGGAGAATATTCAAAATGTTTCCCATTTGCTGTAGTGGAAATAGCAGGGAAAATATCTAAGAATGCAAAGGAGATTAAAATACCTATTACCAAAGAATTTGTTTCATGTGTTCATAGTTTATTTTGCCAAAGCACTTCTGTAAGATACTGATATTATTCTTTGCAGGTGGATTTTGAGTTGCCCTATTTATAACAATGTATGATTATTTTACTCGTGAATTTCTGTTCACCAGGGTGATAATAAACATACACTCCGCTTTCCTGCCTCTACAGAGCTGGAGGCGGGTTTTCACCTTGTCCTAGTTAGACCAGTCATTGATACAATGTAGAGGCAATCATTAAATACAGCTGTATAGGTTGTCTTGCTCTCTCCTTCGAAATGTATTGCAGAGACCCTATAGTTTAAACTATATCAGGCTTTTCTTTAGCAAGTAAAGAAATGCCAGAGGAGATTGTCTATACACATAATTACACTTTCATGAATCTAGTTGCTTCCCTAAACATGTCTGACAAACTAAGTGTTAATTACCTAATTTAACGTAGCTTGGATGATCTGTTTATCAGACAAATGTTGTATATCATGCATGTCTTTTATTATTGCTGCATGTCAAACTGTGGTGGGATTTGCCTCAATTTTTGAAGACTTGTTTCAAAAGAACATAGCTAAAGTTTGCAAGAGAATTATTTTTGTAATATTTCCCCACAAGGCTGGCTTGTCAGCCTTATCAAGGCGCTTTATGCTCTCTCTTATAATGTAATATTTAATACCTTTGTTTTTTGCATTTGGTTTCCTTGGTACCATTAGGGTAGGGCAGGAGAAAAAGGCAGATACAGAAGTAGAAGCGTTGCTTTGGCCATTAATCTGCCAAACTGTACACAACCAGCTGGATGACTAAAGAGTAGGGCTCCGATCCTGCAGGCACCCACCAGAGCACTCCTCGCCCTTCATGTGAGGAACTCAGTTCTCACTGAGCAAGAGAACGCTTTCCCCTTCATTGTGTGGGGAAGCATGATGTAGCATAAGCAAGATTTACTGTGTCAATCTCTCCTCTTTTTTTAATGCTCTAAGGCATTTGAAGGGGTAGGGCTCAAACGTGAGGTGTGTATGCCTAAGACAGTCTGCCAAACAATCCCAAATGGATAGGGTCGGTGGTTTGAGCTTGTTGTAGCATTTAGTAGCCTACTCAAGGAACTTCAGAAAGAAGATTTCATTTCTGTGGCTGCTTGGTGGTGTTGAATTCTGCTCCTATCCTGAGTTTTTGGGTTGCTAGATGTAGTGCAAACTGCAGGTGGGCTTAACAGAACCGGTGTTACCAGAGGCCATAGAGAAAATAATTCACTTTACCAAAACAC
>VWZZ01007853.1:41451-79615 GCA_013399095.1 Psophia crepitans | reverse complement strand
TGTGGGGGGGGGGGGGGGGGGGGGGGGGGGTGGGGGGTTTATGCCCTGGTTATTTTCAACTTTAGGGAGAGGTTCTAACCCTGAATTTACATATTTTTATATATATATATTTATATATTCAGATTTCCACCTATGGTAATACTAAAATACAGGCCTTCCTACTCCATGCTCATTCCCATTGGCAGTCCACTGGAGCTTCACTGAGTCTCAAATATATCCTCCACAAATTGGGAAATTTGCTTCACTCGGTCCTTTGACAACTCCTTCATTTTTCTTTCTTCTGAAACTTCTGAATCTAGCCCAGTAATGCTGCTCCAAAAAGGCATTCCAGTCCTATTAGACTTGTGCAAAGCTTTTGACACTGTCCCGCACAACATCCTTGTCTCTAAACTGGAGAGACATGGATTTGATGGATGGACCACTCGCTGGGTAAGGAATTGGGTGCATGGCCACACTCAGACAGTTGTAGTCAATGGCTTGATGTCCAAGTGGACATTGGTGACGAGTGGCGTCCCTCAGGGGTCGGTACTGGGGCCAGCACTGTTTAACATCTTTGTCAACGACACAGACAGTGGGATTGAGTGCACCCTCAGCAAGTTTGCCGACGACAGCAAGCTGTGTGGTGTGGTCGACACACTGGAGGGAAGGGATGCCATCTAGAGGGACCTTGGCAGGCTAGAGAGGTGGGCCTGTGCGAACTGCATGAAGTTCAACAAGGCCAAGTGCAAGGTCCTACACGTGGGTTGACGCAATTCCAAGCACGGCTACAGGCTGGGCAGAGAATGGATCAAGAGCAGCCCTGAGGAAAAGGACTTGGAGGTGCTGGTTGGTGAAAAGCTCAACATGAGCTGGCAGTGTGTGCTGGCAGCCCAGAAAGCCAACTGTGTCCTGGGCTGCATCAAAAACAGCATGGCCAGCAGGTCGAGGGAGGTGATTCTGCCCCTCTACTCCGCTCTTGTGAGACCCCACCTGGAGTACTGCTTCCAGCTCTGGGGTCTCCAGTACAGGAAAGACATGGAGCTGCTGGAGCAAGTCCAGAGGAGGGACACAAAGCTGATCAGAGGACTGGAGCACCTCTCCTACAAGGACAGGCTGAGGGAGTTGGGGTGTTCAGCCAGGAGAAGAGAAGGCTCTGGGGAGACTTAATCACGGCCTTTCAATACCTAAAGGGGACCTACAGGAAAGCTGGTGAGAGGCTGTTTCTTAGGGAGTGTAGTGACAGGACAAGGGGTAAAGGGTTTAAACTAAAAGAGGGGGGATTTAGATTGGAAATTAGAAAGAAATTCTTTCCTGTGAGGGTGGTGAGGCACTGGAACAGGTTGCCCAGAGAAGTTGTGGAGGCCCCAACCCTAGAAGAATGCAAGGCCAGGCTGGCTGGGGCTTTGGACACCCTGGTCTAGTGGAGGGTGACCTTGCCCATGGCAGGGGGATTCGAACTAAGTGATTCCTTGTGGTCGCTTCCAACTGAAGCCATTCTGTGATTCTATGATTTCTTTCTCCTGCTTTATTTTTCTTTCCTCCTCAATCTTCCTTGCTCTCTATTTCTTCTGTTTGTTCCCCGAAGGGAAGTGTAAGGGACTCCTCTCCTTTTTGCTCTTTGGTCGCTTCCCACCACAATGGCCATCTCTACCAGAAGCAACATCTCTTGAGCAGAAAAAAAGAGACAGGCCTCTTATATTAGTCAGTCTTTGTTAAGAAGAAGTGGGAGATGACAGCTGTTTTCAGGCACAATCCTTGAAGGAAAGCCAGGCATTCTGTATTGATTTCAAAGCCCTTTGTTACCAGAGAACATTTTTTTTGCATTCCCAAATGCCAGTCCTCTTAGTAGCATTTTGTATCAAATCCGAACAGTATTCATTTTTGATAAATTAGCACAGACACGTTAATATGACTGTGAATCTTTGCACAGTGTACAAGTCTTTTAATGAGTTTAACTACTGCCACATTTTCTGAGTCCAGTTGAACTTTGTCATAGGTCCTTCAGAACTAATTTCATCCAGCCAAAGCTGGCGCAAGCTGCAGCTGGGTTTAAATTTACTTGCTCTGGCCTTCTTTCATCAGTGGGTGGATCATTTTCAACCCCAAGAAGCAACCTGTACTGAATTCCTTGTGAATGCAAGATGTGATACTTCAGCGCACGTTGGGTCCTACGGTAAACTTAAAGGGTAGTAGCTGTCCAGTGACACTTTTGGTGTGAAAAACACGTAGAAAACAAGCATTTTACCCTCAACCCTTGTCAAAGAAAACGGTGCTGAGCATCTGCCTGAAGTACATAAAAACTGTATTTTTCTTCTTTTACAGAAATATTCATGGATTTTATTTTTATTGTTTAAAACAGAGCTAGTAAGGCCATGTATACCATGAGATTTCTTCACCCAGTAAGCTTTGACATTTAAGTTTCACAGATTACATACACTCATTAGCCGTGTTCTCAGAGATGTTAGGCACCTGAAAACTGCAGTGTTCAGGGTGCAAGTTACTAACCAGCCCTTAAAACTGAGTTGCAAGAGGTAGACAATTTTCTTTCTTATGAGCATTTGTTTCACTAAGCAGTGTTTCTGGCCGTATATGGTCTGCACAGGGAAACTTTTGTAGTGTTTGCAATATTGTTTCAGAAATGGTTTTATGATTTGTGGCTTCCAGAAAAACATATTCCAATAAAACAGCTTTGACACTTGCTTCACCTGGTTACTCAAAATATTAACATCTCTGTTGAGTGAAGGTATGGCAAGCGCATCGAGGACATAGTAATCTTGGGCACTTCCTCTTTCATCACAGACAACTGACACAGAAATTGTTCCAGCTAATTTCTTTTTTCCCCCGGCAACATGGTAATCAAAGACTTTAGGGAGATACTCAGTACGCAACCATTGAGATGTTGGCATGACCCCAGGAGATTTTAGGTTTGCTTCAAGGTAGTGATACAGACTTGGGTTATCAAGATCACTGAGTGCCACATTAACACATGTAAATGCTCCCACCGTATTAAAAAAAAAAGGAGTCACTGAATGGTTTTGGTCCTAAACAGTTACCTGTTTTCCTGTGGGGCACATGGGAACAAAATCAGGCTCTCCCATCACCATGCACACTGCGGCTCCGGGACGGGTGATGGCGGGCAGCCTTTCCTCCTGGACAGCAGCACTGGCACACCGCGTGCTCAAAGCACCACCACCAGCAACATTAAATGGCATTTCGTGGAGAAAAGACTGAAGCTGGTTGGAAATATTTCTTAACGTTGTACCTGATTTTGTCTGCCTCAGCCCAGTGTGTACAGTTGCCCTGGCTTTAAGGCCTGTCCTTTTCTCAGGCAGCTGCCCACTCTGAGGGCAACTGATCCTTTTGGAAATGGGGAAACAAAAAGAAAAGCAAGAGCTTCTCCTGTTTTCCCACCTCTTCCCACTTGACAAAAGAATATTGTAAGGGTCTGTAGGGGTGGTGGTGTTACATATCGCACTTTTTACAGAGTTGGGGGTGTCTCTCCTCCCTAAAGTCTGCGGCCATTTCTTGTACCCCTCACACCCGCCCTGGGTGAGGGCGCTCCCTCCGGCAGTGACAACACGGAGGGCCCTTTGCCTGGTGGAGGGCAGAGCTCTGGGAAAGGACTGGAATAGTTTGTCTTCAAGATTTTCAGGCCTCCTCCCTTGCGTGCTCTGGGGGTATTGTCCCCTCTGCTCTCTGGGGCTGGGAAGGGGCAGGTGAACCCAGGGACAAGCCAGGTAACATGGGGCTGGAACTGCCCAGGAGTGGCAGGAGGTGTAGGGAGAGTTGGGCCCATGGGGCAGTGTGTCCGTGACTTCTGGTACCTTCCCAGCAGCGTCACCCTTCTGGGCCAGCACAAATACACAGCGAGTGGGCTTATAATGGGGAATTGTTGCAGGACAGTGCTGGGAAGTGTGCAAGAGTCAGGGGCTTCCAGCCTGGTTTTGGAAGGTGCCACCTCCTGGAGCAAGCGGCCGTCCCGGTCAGGGGTCTGGGCAGTGGTGCCGGTGGGGCCCGGTGGCACCGGGGCAGGCGGTGATCGGTGACTGGAGGGGGAACGGCGGGGAGGGAAGGCGGAGGGACAGGATGCGAGGTGGGGCAGGACACGGGAGCCCTCGCTGCGGTTCCCAGCCAGCCGGTTACCTCGGTCTCTGGTCAGGGCTGTCCGGATAATGCAAGTGCCAGATGAGCAAACATTTATAGATTTCCTTAGGATTTAAGGGTTAGTTAAATATTCCCCTAAAAAAAAAAAAAAAGAAAAAGTTTTCACACTTTTTTGATACAATACTTCTGTTATCATGATATTAATAATTTCGAGGACACTGTGGAAGACTGTACTAAGCTGTTGCTGTGTCAATTACACAGAGCTATATTTTTGTGCTCATTATTATTCTTGGATGTCTCTAATTTACATCTAAATGTACTGACTAATTTTGATTCAATCATGTCAAAAATGATAGGTCATGTGTGGGAGGAGATGACAGTCCTACCATCAGGAATTGCCAGAATGTGAATTCCTCGGGGCAATGATTTAATGCCCAAGTCAAGCAGTGCTGTCAGAATTGGAGGCCAAATTATGACACATTATGCTGTACTATGGACTTGCACATACAATACATATGAAAAAAGTGACTGAGATTGGAGTTATTAAACTATGCTTTAACTGCTGCTACATTTTCCTTCTCGCTCTCACTCTCTCTCCCCCCTGCCGTCTTTTTTTTTTCCCGCTCACCGCATTTGTTCAGAGGTACTAATAATGGTACAGAAATCTCTTCCGTAACAACCAACATCCCAAGCCATTCTGAACAGCAGCCTGTGATTAAAGTAGGTGATAAAATAATGGCACTTGATGTACATTTCTGCTTAGCCTTTCTTTAAATCATTTACATTTTTTTACCAAGCTACATGTCAGCTAGCTGTTCTCTGAAAGGGCAGGGCCTATTCATTCCATTGTGCTTTTTTCCCCAGGATTTTTTTTGTTTTTTAAAGGAATCCACTGTCTCTGGATAAACCTGCTGAATAACCTTCGGCAGCTCCCGAGCAATCCACGAGAACTGATTTGCATATCGGATAACTCACCCTAATTATTGCATCCTATTTGCCCTTTTTGTAGCTTAAGGGGATTTATCTGTCAGAAGTAAGTTGTTTTTTTTTTTTTAAAGAAATGTTTGTTTTTCTACCTGGCCTTTTAATACTGGGGAAAAAGCTGCAGAGCTGTTTACCATGAATGCTGTATGAGCAGTTCATAGTATATTCTTGTTCAATCAGTGCTGCAATTAATGTCTTAAAATTCCTGGCTGGAGTCACTGTGAAGCCGTTGAATTGGATGATCTTGTATTTTTCTACTGCTATTACGTGTTCATCTATGTCCTAAAATAATGCAGTAATACAATTGATAGCAGAGTCAAAATAATTGTGTTTTTCAGCTATATAGAATGACTTTAAAAAACTAACTTGAGATTTCAAACAATTTCTATGCAAAATGCTAGTTGATTTTATTGCCATAAGAGTGAATAATTTTTACGGTGCATATCTCGGGTTTGGAATGTTTAAATGAAATCCCTAGTCTTTTTTTAGGTATTGGAGATGACCAAAAGGGAAATGTTTATGTACTGTAACAAATACAACATTTTAAGCATTGCTTGAGAGCCAGGCTCTAGGAAAACCAGCTGACATTTGGGCCTATAAACTGAGGATGGGTACTGGGAGAAAGGGCCATTTCTGAATTTGGAAAAGATTGGTTTGATTGTCACCAGATTTAGATCATTTGGATGAAGTGCAGTGACATTTTCAGAGAAGGTTTAGAATCATGTTTATAAACCTTGAAGGCTTAATGTTCACAGAGCCCCAAAATCCTGAGAAGTCTCTTCTTAAGCAGAACTGCTTTCCTGCAGACACGTGGCTTGTGTCATTCTTTCCTTACCTCCCTGGCATCATTAAAATTCAGCCCCAGCTCCCTGGGGCTGAATGCCAGCCTGGGGACTGTCCCCACGTCCCGTGTGTCCGTGGCCACTCGTAGTTCCAAATACCCAACTACGTGCTGGAAGTGTAAGAGGTTTCCAAATGGCTTTTTTTTTTTTCTCTCTGTGTTGTCCTAACAAGTGCTCCTGATCTCCTTTGAGGCCATGGGAAAAAAGGCAGCAAGCTGGATGGACTGCGTGGGCCAGAACTGCCAGTTGGATTGATCAGCCCAATTTACATCATTGCAATGTGAGTGACAAGTGTTGTTGCATTAGGAGGAGAGGATGTTACACCTACCTCACATGGAGGTGAGATGAGTGCCCAATGTGATAAACAGCAGAGAAATGTCCCTCTGTCTTCTGGGAGAGTTCTCAGGCAGTTAGGATGGTTCCAAAGTCTCAGGATTTTTGATGTGGTTGTTGACGTCTGTGCCAAAGCTGCAATGCTGGATGCGCCAAAGGGTAGTGCAGATAGCAGTAGAAATGAAAAATCCAATCAAGTTCATCTTTCCCAGGGGCCACTTCAGGGAAAGAGAAGTAGAATTTGTCAGGACTTGGAAGGAAATGAGCGAGAGGTTGTACAAATTGGATCGGATGTTGGGACTGTAAGAGGCAACATGAAAAGTCTACAGATCTGATTTCACTTCTGCAGGCACGCAATCGAAATTCCTTCTTGCACTATGGAGTAGAAATGATCTGCAGCCAACTGGATTTCATCCTTCAGTCTGCATTTCCCTGAATGTGGAGAGTTCCTATCCCTGATAATTAAACTTCAAAGCTAACACCCTATTAAATGAATAAAGCTATTATTTCAGTCTGTTTGGCCACAGAGTCTGTTGGTTGACATAGTGAAGGCATTAAAGAGCGCTATAAACTTCACTGTTTTTGAAACAAAAGCTATGTTTTAGAAAATGCAGCAAAATCATCAAGAATACCTTAATCTCATGATGTCTGCAGATTTTTCTGTGTGCTTGAATGTCTGTTTTTCAGTGCTTAGGAAAAACATGAACTAAGCCAGTTTTCCTGACTTCTGGTGGTCATGGGCTTGCTGAACTGCCAGGACTAGCAGCCTCATTTCAGTTGGCAGAGAGAAAGTGAACAGCTGACAGGGACCATACCTGAAAAGGCATTTTTTCCTTGTAGTTCAGTTACAGATTCCCAAAGATGGAAAGAGTGGAAGCTCACTGGGTAAAACAGAAAGCCATAGCTCAGTAAGCTATCTTGCCATTTTGCTGGTACCAGAAAGAAACGTATTTTTATATCAGACTCATGTAAGCTTGCACAGTTTTGTCCAGAATTATTTTTGGACTTCTATTCATGGTCCTACGTTAAAAAAAAGCCAATTCCTTCTTTTGGATTTTGGAGCTCTGGAAACTAGTAATATGTTGCATATGGACCTGGGTCAAGTGTCTGTCATTCCATTTTTGCCTATCAGCTTAATCCCATTAGTTCCTGATTTTCCTGGAAATTTTATGGCTTTTTAATAAATAAGTAAATAAATAAAAATTTGCTCTATTTCACTAGACAAGGTGAGACTTCTTAAGTAAGCCAGTCACTGGCTTACCTAACAGTCTTATTTTTTCAGGATTAGGATAGAGGTACAGGAGGAGCCAGGATAGACCCAGAGATGCTGTTTGAATAGCCTGCAGCTTTATTAACACATCTGGGAACTATCCAGCAGTAACTTGTACAAAACAGATCATTCTTCCCTCCATAATCCACTCCACCTGTTGGAGGGCCGCCATCAGGATGGCTTGGCCAGTGTGGCTATTCTGGCTTGTTTTCTGGCTTTACTTTCCAAGTGGTCAATAGAACTGAGAAGAAATGATCAGACACCAATCTCATTCATTCAGCAGCTTCTCTGGATCCCCAACCCTTCTATCCCTTTGCAGGTTTCTGTTTGCCAGCCTGCTGGATCTGTGATCTGCCTGTCCCACTCTGGACTCTTTGCAAGTTCTAAAATATTGAACATCATTTTCCAAGCTCCTTTCTGGGTTTCTGAACTGCTGAAGTGACTTTCTTCAAGGTGTCCCATTTGTGATTCCAGCCCAGTGACTCCCTGGTCAAATGGAAAGGAGGGGAAGAAATTTTCCCTGGCCTGGAAGAATATGACTTTTATTGAATATGCCTTCCCTAAGCTTTGTCTTTTCAAATGCACTGTAAGCTGCAACAACACATCCCTGTTTCCTTTCCTCATCTACACATCTGTGACTTTGTTTTGTGCAAGACCAGAAGACGGCTGGATTATCTGTGCTAAGTACAACTAGTAGTATCTCATTGTCTTCTCCCTTTTTTTCTGTCTGGGTTGAACACTGGCATGAAAATATATTTCTCTTGTCTGTCAACGTAAAATGGTATTAGATTTACTCATGGCCTCTGACATGAGTGTTGTTGATTTCTTCCACTTCAGGCATTTACAAGTTTAGGTGGTCTATTATATTCATTGCGCCTTTCTCCATAGTCATCTAAGAGAGAGAAACACATTCAGAGGGCAAATCCCACAATCTTTGTGACATATGTGCCTGGCAAGCATTGCATTTTGTCCCTGAGGCATAGTGGGCCAAACTGGCTAGATAAAGGTAGAATAACACTGATTCACTCTGAAGAATATTTGTGACAGGACAGTAACAGCAATTACCTTACTGAATTTTTATTACGGAACTTTTCCTGGACCTACCTAGCACTTTTTACCTAAAGGTCTCTAGAAGACTACATATATTGAAAATAGCTGTGAAAAACATTGAAAGGTGCTTAGAAAGCCATACCATGCTAAATGAGAAGAGAAGGACATTTCAGACATACTTGGCCCTCCCCTTTCCTGGAATTCCTGTGCAGTATGATAGCAATAATTCTTAGTCGTGGAACAACTTTTCAGCTCTGGAGACATAAAACTTAGAGGATACAGATTTTTGTGAACGTGGCAAGCTATTTTGGGGGTTCCCAGGGTGAACCAAGCGTAGCCTGAACTTGCAGAAGTTCGGTAACCTGAGTGATAGGTACATTTTTAGTCACAGTATCCACAAGACAGATCCTGACTGTCAAGGAAAGACTTTTTCTTAGCATCCCCGGTCATGTTTCCTCTCTTCTCCCAATACAGCTACCAGCCACTGATATCAGTCAGTTTTTTCCATGCTGACAACTGACCCTGAATGCCCTTTGCTGAAAGATAGAGGAAGAGTAAGAAAAAGAGTTTGGCAGAGAGAAGTCAGAGCTGTCTTTGTGTTCTTTTCATAGCACGTGAAGTCTCTAAGGAGGGAGGTGGATCTCATGAAAAGGAAGTCTGATCCTCAAAAACTGAGGAGGAATATGAAGAAGGAAGAATACCAGCCAACGGAAAAGCTATGCTTGGATGTGGAGGTAGGAGGACAGTAAAGAAGCCAGCCACTGCTGGAACTGAAAGTTTGTAAAATGACTTGCACAGAACAAGCAGCTCTTTGGAAAAGACTTCGAGGATGGGGGTTGCTTGCTGGTGGGAAAAGGGGATAGGAAGGACGGGACATCTAAGTCCTTGGCATAGGACAGGTTCGATTTGCATTTGAAACTTTTCTTCTTACTCCTCTCCCTACCCATGTGGTGTGGAAAATCTATTTTCACTGCTGTATAAAAGCATTCTGAATTAAAGCTCTCTATGAGTAAAAGGGGGGAAAAGCAGATGTGATTACATGTGCTAATTAAATGGAATGGTCCAGCTACAACCTGGCACTGGTGCTTCTGAAGATTGGAATACAAAAAGTATTCTTCAAAGTTATGTATTTCTATACAGAGAACTTTCCTGTTTGGCATTACGGTAAGATGAGTTTATTATTCAGATTCCAACAAATGCTGTTTTCCAGATGTGACTTCACTAGTTACTTCAAGCTATTAAACTCTCAGTGCCCTCAGTCTTGACACATATTTGACATATAAACACCATTACACAAATAAAATAGAAATTCCTCAGAAAACTGATCTAATAACATTGGAGTGATAAACCTTTAATGTTGGTTGAGGATAATATGAATTACCGACAGCAAATAAGAGGCTTGGAAACTGTGTTAGCAGTACAATGCCTGTGGTGTAAAGTAACACAAACAAGCAGAGCAAACAAAATATTGTGGCTGGAATTTGATTTGGAGACCCGTTCTGGTGGGTAACTGCATAGAAGGCTTTGCGCGTGCGTGTGTTTTTATGTGGGCGGTGGTCACGTCATCTTGTTTTGAATAATCAGTAATTAAAGAAAGGCCTTCAAAATAGCTAATACAATTTACTGGCTTAGGGTGAACTCCGTTGGTTTCAGTTACAGACGCGAGTTGAGATTTGTGAGGGCTGCCTTCGTTTGGCTCACACAGGGAGAAAAGGGAACTGATTTAGCGCTTTCTGCTTGCTTTCTTCCTGTTCTGCTTACACCTTTGTATGAAATGAGTAATGCTTTTGTTTCTTCTGCCTGACTTTGCTGAATGATTTACATTCAGGAAAAATGGTTCCCTGCGGAAATAACAGTTATTAATTTCCAGTACCAAGGCTAAAATAGCCTTGATACTATCATGATAAAGAATAGTGTGGTTAGAATCACTGTGGTGCAGCATTCACTATGACTTTTTTAAATGTTAATTTGGTCTCTTAATTTGACCTCCTGTTAGGCACTTTATGAAATGAAGATAAAAATGGAAAGGGTAATACATTAATGCTTCGTCCACTTAATGAAATAGGATTTCCTTTGTGATTCCATATAAATTAAGTGTATAGCTGTAACTATTTTACCTGACATAATAATAGAGATGAAATTAATTCTCAGCTGTAAATCCTTGCGGTTAGTTTTGAAATGGTCACTTTACCCCCGTGGATTACTGTGTTTTACTATGGTCTGGGAGACTCGGATTGTATTTTTACTTTGTGCTGTTTTCTACTTACTGCAGTTGTTTCCCTCCTGTGCCTGATACCCTACAGATGTGAAGAATGCTGTGGATTAATATATGCCAAAGGGAAGGTTTATAATGTCACATTCCTCATACAGGACTGTTTTGCGGTGGATTGCACGGGTCACTGTGTTATTTGACTTTTTTTTTCCTTTTCCTAACTCATGGCAAGAGATGGAGGGAGAAGAGAAGCTTTGGCTTCTGCAGTTCTTTCCCTTCCAGGCTCCCAGGGAATAAATAATTTGCACCCGAACGTCTTTAGTCCTCATGGCTTATTGTAAGACAGGCAGCTTTGAAGGCTATGCCCTGTGAGTATTAGCCATTGCCCCCTGAAGTGAGTCTTTCCAAGGTGTATGCAGGATTGCTGGCACTGTAACTGGCAGACTGGGGATTGAACCAATGATGTCAAAAGCAAGATTGGCTACGGCGTCAGCTAAACCTCTCTCACCCTGGGGGGGTCACTGATTCTGTGGAGTTTGCAATAAGAGAAAGACCAGTAGCACACACGCTACTGGGCCTTCATGTTTGAGGACCCACTGCAGTGCAAAACAAGCAGACAGCAAATTGATGTGGGGTCGGACAGACTGTTTACAGGGCAGGGATGCCATTGAAAAGGAATGAAATGTAGTTGACCCTACCTGTTTGACTGCAGTATTACGTGTGTTTTACTGACGAGTTTGTGAGGCTGGTGAAGCCAATTAAGCTGATTAAGGTTTCACCACAACTGTTTTGCACTCTTGCAGCCCCTGTGGAAACACTGGAATTACTACTCATTTATAGGCCTGTGAGATCAGAATCGGCTCAATCCAGTACCGCTTGCCACAGGCAGCTGCTTTTAACACGAACATGCTTTCCCCTTCTGCCAGTGGATTTGCCTTGTACCAACTCTGTACATAGTTTTGGTTGAGTAATAAATTCCCAGTTATTGAGTACAGTGTTCTGCCTCTTCGTTTACATCAGCAGGACTTTTCCATTAATGTACAACCTTGTATTCGGTTGGGACCAAGTAATATTCCACGTGTACTGATTTTAGTCCATTAAAATATTACACATTTTATATTTTTAAAAGGATCCACAGGAAATTCAATTCTTTCTTTCTTTGAGTTTCATTATTCCAATATCAGAAACCATATGTGGGTTTCTACTCTGTTGTTTGTTGTAACATGTGGCTGAAAAATAATATGAAATTGGGACTTAATTGGACTAAATGCTTGGCAGACAAGCTGCATCTGGTTTAAAGAAAACCCAAACATCTTCCTTTCTGAAGACTGTGAGGCCTTGAGAGTGGTAAATTGAGAAGATTTTTTAAAAAAATTGTTGAGCTGGTTAGGTAACAGAGCCTTCCAACCATGAGGTTGGGGACCTGATTCTGATGTTACTTGCCTTGGTAAAGAAACATCAGTAGCTCCACTAGAGTTGGTGGCATTAATGCAGTATAAAACCCATTAATGTGAGATCAAGCTCTGCTCAGTTATTTGGAATTGAGAGGAATGCAGTCCAAGATCTGCAGTCCCTGCCTTTTGAAGCGTAATAGCTCAATGCACCAGCCCCAACAGCTGGGGAAAAATCTGCTTCTGGTCTTTTAATGATCAGAAAAATAAATTGGAAAGCAGTCTGTTTCACCTTGTGAGCTGGCTGAAAGATAGGAGAGCTCACAACAGGCAGGCAAATCTTGCTGGTTGTGGCCCATTCATTGACACCTGGGTGAGGCAAGGCTTGGGACATCTAAAGTGAGACACTGTCCTCACTTCATGTCATCCCTTGAGGTGTCTTGGGCTCACAGAGGATCTGTTTTTGCTTTGGTGAAAGTTGGGTCATATCCCCACGAGTGGCAGGTGGCAGGTCATATCCTCTGAGTGCAGAGGATAGGCTGGGAGCAGGGAAAAGAGGCAGTCAAGATGGGGGAAGATCCCGGTGTATTAAGGTATTAAAGTAATGTAAAAGCACAAAAAAAAAAAAAAAAGAGAAAAGAAAGATGTACTTTTAAAAGTGTAAATTTCTATTGTTTGAAGTGTTGTGTAAATGAAATTTGAGCTTCCATCCCCTGGAACCTCAGCTGGCTTCCTCAGCTATCAAACCAACAGGAATCATTAGGGAGAATGGCAAATTTAAGTGCTCATCCTTCTCTGTATATCCTGAACTTTCTTTTAACGCTATGTGTGTCATTTCAGTCATGTGTGCAGCAAGCATCGAAACAGAAGTGTGGCTGGGGTGAGAGCTAGGCAGGCTCCTTCACTTCAGGAGCGTTCACTCCTTGCTTTCTGTGATGGCAGAGCATTCCCAGGCCTGCCTCAATGTTTCTCTGCGCTCCTGGCATTCAGAGTAAATATCCTGAAGGTCCTTAAAATGAAACAAGTGAAAGTAGTTAGTACTTGTATATGGTAATTCCCATCTGTGGAATGCAGTCATGCTTTTGTGAGGGAGAAGATGAGGCATGGAAAAATGAGATGTTTTGTGTACGGTGAAATAGTGAGTTGGTAGCAGAGCCTGGAAAAAGGAAATTGGATCTTCAGATTGCCAGCCCATTTCCTCCACAGCATGGGCTTTCAGTATGGGCATTAATACCAACATTTGTATTTCCGTGTCAGTTTTTTTTCCCCAATGAATATTTATCTACATATGGTGGGGGGAGGAGGAGAAGTGTAACTCCCGTCTTCCCCAGGGTACTGCCTTCAACCATTCATGGGCACATTACAGAGGAAGATGGAAGATTTGTGTGTCAGTAAGTTAATGGATTTCTTTATTACCCACTTGGGTTTCGACCTATCCCACTCAAAACTGATCATTTGCAGCAAAGATGCCAGCTCAGAAGGCTGTAAATTCTGAATGTTAATTCAGTGAGCGGTGATCCAAAAGGAAAACAAGGAATTAAAGGGTAAATGACCAAGCAGAAGAGACAACAAAAAGCCCCGACTGTAGCTGGGTTCAAGTCCAAATGAAAGATAGATTGTCACCTGTTCTGTGACACCAAGGACAGGGAGTGTTTCTAAATCTATTTCATTTGATTGCCATAAGGTACTTACATCATGTCAATTATATTTTTGAAAGTAAAAGAAACAAATAAATAAACAAACCAATCTTTCTTCCAGTGGTTAAGAGAAACAAAGAGGATTTTATCACAGATAGAAAAACTTTTTTGAGGATTAAGACCCAGTAAACTTAATTTTCTATCCACTGAATATAAATAAGTGCCATGAACTTCAGTGGATCCAGGAAGTGAAAGATTTGTCTGTTCTCTTTGCTTTGTTTGGAAGTCACAACAGCTAACCAAGTTTTGTTTATGCTCACAGTGCTGCATATCAGGGCTACGCTCAAGCGGAGCAAATGCCAAGTGCTGCAGAACGTCTGGGTTGCTGTGTGTGTTTTGAAAAGTAGCTTGCTCTATCAAACAATAAAATGCCATAAAATGAGACACAGACTCCATCTCTAAAGCACCTTCTGAGAATGGAAAAACAAAGAAATTCCCACGCTAGCAAATTTTTTTTTCTTCTCTTCTTCAAAGCAGAACCCTCAGAATATGCTAAAAGACCATAGACCGTCTACTGAAGTTGCTGCTTGGGAAACTGCAGTTTACTTTATTGATTTTTCAGCTAGAAAATTGTTACCTTCTCACACTACCTGGTGGAAATAAAGTTTATGTTCCTGGAATCAAGTGGCTGAGATCAATAACGATACGGTGAATGTAAGCTATTTTTGTGTAAGTTGGCCTTTATAGACAGATGAGACATGTAATGAGAACAAAAGGCAGGGAATTTTCTCATAGCACAGGTGTTTAAAGGGTTGCTGGACCTCAACCTGGATTCCTAGGAGGTTTTTAGGAAGGCCAGTTGATTACAAAGACGAGGGACTTTTGTTGAGCATAGAAAGGGTGGCCAAGTCCTGAAATAGTGTCGTTGCTCGGGAATGGTACATTAAAATGATCCTTCCTGTTTTTGAAGCTAAAAGTTGTAATGAACATTAATTGCAAGCACTCTTGCATGCTTTGGCTCCAATTTAGTCTCCATCTAAATTAGCTGGAAATCTATGGGCTTGATTTATTGCATTTGCAACAGTCGCACTAAAGGAAGGTAATTCCTTCTGAAAATGCCACATGCAGGCAGGAACAGGAAACCAATTAGGAATCAGTGGATGATAAATGGGCATTTTTACCAGCAGTTTACTTAATATCCCCATTAAATAAGCCTCTTTGCATTTATCATTTCATTCTCCCTCAGTCTATAAGGTCCTTTAATTGCTGCCTAAATGAGCCCTGTGTTTCAGTCCAAATTTAATCTTGGATCAGGAGAGAGATATCCTTTCCAATGCTTGCCTGCCCAGCTGCCAAGAACTGTCAGAAATGATCACATAACTTTGCACATTTCTCACAGTCTCATTGGAGAAATGTAAGATTGACAGAAAAAAAAAAAACGCAGGCCATATTTTTTGCTTTAAATTGTAAACTACAGTGCGAGCAGCCCTTTTCCTCAATTGCATTTCCTGTATTATTTTTTTTTTTAAAGTTGCACTAAAAATAGATGGAAGTTGTAATGTTGCCCTGTACTTTTTCGTCTTGGAAAGTTACCTTCAGTGGAAGTACATGTGTGGCAGAACTAATGAAGTGTTACAGAGTTTGTGCAGCAAAACAATTACTGGCTGGCTGTGGCTGGGTGGGTTGGTTACTGAACATGTGATTTGTGGGTGGAACATGGCATCTCCAGGCTAAATGGCAGTGGAAAATGATAAAGAGTCCCAGAGCAGTTGTCTTAGTCTGCCTTTTAATTTTGTTTGTTTGTTTGTTTCCTGTAATGTTCAGATTTGGGGGTCTAGGGTTTGGGCTCTTGAAAAAAAGAAATTAGTTGTTTTTTTTTCAACTCTGTTGTTTCAGAAGTCTTCTTCTGAGCTTGGAGCATAAGCAGATGTTTGCAACATATATAGAATTCACGGACCAGCCCTTAAACATCATTTTGGAAGGGGACATTCCCAGGCATTTAGAGTCAACTAATTCCTGAACTTCAGTGGACTTTCACCTGGGTGGTCCAGATGTCAGACCTCATGCCAAAAGTACAAAGCCTAATCACCAGTGCTCTAAACCTCACATACTTCTGAAAAATTGGCAGCAAGTAACAGGCCCAGAGGAGGAATATTACCAAATATCCACTGCTGATTAATCTTCCTACTGTCAAAGGCATAAACATCTGCCTTGGTACAAAGAGCAGCTCAACACAAATGCTGTTGACTTACCCTTCATCCACTCCCTTCGGCTTCTAATTTAAAATATCAATCAAGGTGAAGCCCAGTGTTAACGCTAGAGCACTTCTAGCTGATGCCAGTGGGAAAGCCTAGGACTCAGCTACTCAAATCTAGTGTTAAATAATGGCAAGTGTTATAATAATCTCCCAAATTAGAAGGATGACTGAATCTCTTGTCTAACTTGTCTTTTTAACACCATAAAACAACAAATATGACAATAAAATAAAGAAATACAGCTTCTGTGGAGCTCTGACCACAGGCATAGGGTTATAAACTATTTGCTTGATATATGTGCTTGCCTGCTATTTTTCTTCTTTAAAAAAGAAAAAAAAAAAGTCAGAGCGTATAGTTAATAACAGCATGGGAAACGTTACATGCATCTCAGAAATATTTTTCTCTTAATTCATTGAAAGGTGATTGAGTATGGACACTGTGATGTGGAGTCAAAACTGTAGGAAAAATCATAAACAAAGGTAATCGTATTCTGTTGAGGAAAGGAAATGATTGATGGGCTCCAGGGTGTACTAATATAAGATTTGTCTTATTTTACCATCTCCATTAAAGATCCGAAGGTGAGAGTAAGCAGGAAGTTATTTACATTCAGACGTGATACAAAGCTGTCATCCTATGCCATCCAAAATCAGCCACTTTCGAGCATTTTTGTCTTAATGTTTTCTTTAAATCATTTGTCATCGCAGGGAGTCTGGGGAAAACCCGACCTGAAACCTAATATTTCAGATAATGAAGATGAGATTACTGCATAAGAGCGGCTGTACCAAGCTAGACCAACGGCCCATTTATCCCAACTTCTGTCTCAGGAGTGACCAATAGCAGATGCCTAGGGAGGAGTATGAAACAGGGCAAGCATTCAGGGATACTTTTCCTGACTAAGGAAGCAGAGGTGTCAAATATGAGGTAGCTGTCCAAATTAATACATTCGTCACCTGAGAGGCTGGTCAGGACTACATGTTAGTTATCTTCAGCTTCAGAGAACTAGTAGGCACGGCTTTCATTTTTTAAAAAGCTGCTAAGAAAATCAAGCAAACAAAATCTGGTTATTCTAGGGGAGGGGAGAGGGATGAAATTCTGTCACCTATCATGGTTGGCTTTGAGGCCAAAAAAGAGTTGGAACAAATGGTCCATTTTCAGGATAATATGATGATATTGTCGTGTGTGATTCCAAGCATTTAGCAGATGCATTCATAATCTGTAAGAAGTGGGGGAGGAAAATGTTAAAGTCACAAAATCTGCAAAATTTTTTAGGTTAGTCCAGATAAAATAAGAGTGTGAGGAACTCTAGTGGGACTTAACAAAGCTAGGTGGCTGGGGAGTATGATGTCAGATGAATTTCAGTGCTGACAAATACACGGTAATACATATTAGAAGGAATAATTTGATCTACTTTGTTCAGATCACTGGGTTCTAAATGGACCATAGCCCCTGCAGAAAAGGGCTTGGCTGTTGTGGCAAAAAAGGAAGAAAAATGTTAAAACTGGGGACTAGAGAACACTGAAAATACTGGATTGTCATCATGTAATTATAACTGAAAATACAGAGCATAAATAGGAAGGGCAATGGATAGAACTAATGAAAGTTATTAAAGGCATTGCATAGTCTGTATCTAGGGAGAATTAAAAGATTACAGTGTGAGAGGACAATTAAAAGGGAACTTGATGAAATGTATATAAAATAATGAAGCACGTAAAATGATGTATCATGGGTTCTTACCTATCCTTTTTCCTAACATGAAAAATAAGGTTACCAAATGAAAGCCCAGAATAGGGCTACAGGAGTCCAAACATCTGTCAGTACCTCTTTAAACTAACAAAAAACTCACCTCAAAATTTCTATGCTAACAAGGCACAATCTCTGAGAGTCCTTACTGAGCAATTTCTTTGCTCCCTTCCTCCTCTTTTGCATCAAGAAAAGCTGTAAAAAAAAAGAAAAAAAGAAAAAAAAAACAAGCTAACCCTCAGCTTGGTAAATATAATATCTTTATAAATAATAATTAAATATTGCTCCCCATGCAGACTTTGGTAGAAATGCATTGACCAAGCTTCCTACTGGCCAGTTTTAGCATCTGATGGGCAAATACCTCTTTACCATGCTACTTCCCCTTTCCACATTTATTGAATCTACTTAAGGCTTGCAGTTGGGTGATGGTGTAATGCAAGAGCTGAGGTGTGTTTGGGCAAGCATGGCCGGCCGACCCTCAGGAGGGGTCATCTCAGCCTGGGCAGAGGCTCCCTCACCCCATCTCTCTAGTGATTTCAGCTTTTTGAAGGGGTGTTCCATGTGAATCTAAAGCACTGTCTGTAGATACTGCATGACTTACCCATGTAACTCCTTCACGCTTGATGTTACTGAGATGATAACATTACCACTGAAAAATATAGACGTGTATGGATAGAAAGATCTACTAAAGGTCTGTTATTATATGACACAAGAAAGAATCTTGTTTTCTTAATTGTATTATTTGACAAGAATCTGAAAACTGTTTGTTAGCAATCTGATGCTATCAACTCTGGGATGCTGGAACTGCCCTTGGCCCCTAAGTCCTAGACAAGTCTCATGCAAAGGGATGTAGCCACTGGTTAGTGGTATAAAACTTCCTGTCATGGCTTTACACCGTCCAAGTGTTCCTCTAAGCTGGTGACTTTTGGGACATCGCTTCAGACAGGTTTACAGCTACTGCAATGTCATATAATCAGGGGCTAAGGATTGCATCTGGTGATCTTATGCAATAAAGGCATAGAAACAGGTTTAAAAACCCAAAACCTTGGTATACTTGTAAACTATAGCAATAAAGTTAAGGACCTGTCCCTAACTGAGTGTGGATATGTGGTGTGCATGTGTGCACGTGTGTATGCACTTTGTAACATGGCTGAGTGTCACGGTTTAACCCCAGCCGGCAACCAAGCACAATGCAGCCATTTGCTCACTTCCCCCACCTTGGTGGGATGGGGGAGAGAATTGGAAGGGTAAAAGTGAGAAAGCTCATGGCTTGAGATAAGAACAGTTTAATAACTGAGATAAAATAAAATAAAATAA
This sequence comes from Psophia crepitans, assembly GCA_013399095.1. Classification (NCBI taxonomy): domain Eukaryota; kingdom Metazoa; phylum Chordata; class Aves; order Gruiformes; family Psophiidae; genus Psophia; species Psophia crepitans. The sequence continues at coordinate 60,501 of VWZZ01007853.1, read as the reverse complement.
AATACTACTAATAAATGATAATGAAAATGAAAATAACAAAAAGAGAGAGAAATAAAAGCCAAGAAAAACAAGTGATGCAAATGAAAAACAATTGCTCACCACCTGCCAACTGATGCCCAGCCAGTCCCCAAGCAGCCACCCTTGCCCCCTGGCCATCTCTCCCCAGTTTATATGCTGAGCATGACATCATGTAGTATGGAATATCCCTTTGGCCATTTTGGACCAGCTGGCCTCGCCATGTCCCCTCCCAACTGCTTGTGCACCACCAGCTTACTTGCTGGCAGGGCATGAGAAACTGAAAAGTCCTTGACAGTGTCAGCACTACTTGGCAACAACTAAAACATTAGTGTGTTATTAACATTATTCTTATACTAAATCCAAAACAGAGCACTATACCAGCTGCTAGGAAGAAATTAACTCTATCTCAGCTGAAACCAGGACACTGAGTCTGCTATATTTCATTCTTCATGCCTAATCATGACCCTTTCCCTCTCTTGTGGCAGCAGATCTGTAGCAAAGGTGGCTGGCTATGCACGCAGCCTGTACCTGGCTGTACATAGAGCCCTGTGGAGGGGCATTCTGCAAAGCCATCTGCTATGCAGGAGCACTGTGAAGTGAGGGGAAAGTCCATGTCCCAGAAGTAGAAAGCCTGTAAAACTCACTCCTTCACACAGGAAGAATGAGAGGGGAACGAGTTATCCACAGACCCCTAGGCTAGAGCTATCCAACAGCTTGATGGCTTTGTAGGAGAAATCCTCCTCAGTTTGGTCTGTGGTGTTCCCAGTTGTCCCCCCAATTTATTCAAGCTCTGAGAAGGAATGACTCTTATTCCCTCAGAAAATTAGCCATTATACTGCACTACTGCTGTCAACCATAAACCTAAGTGTACTTTGTACCCTTATCTCTGTTTTACAGATGAGATAACCGAGGTGCTGAGAGCCAAGGTGAGTGCCCAGCCTTGCTAGCAGGTTACTGGCAGAGCCAAGAATAAAAGCTTGGTCTATGGCATGGCATCTTGCTTTCACAGCTTTGCAAAACTGGATTGCAAGGTCACTGGGGTAATGCTTGTGTCTTTCTATTTGTCCTGTAAAACACATGTCTCTCCTGATAAAAAAATAATAAGGAAATGGCCTGTCAGAAAAGGGTGAATTTCTGTACAAAGACTCTGCCTATTATTGCCTGGAATTTTTATTTTTTTTTTGACAGCATAGCTGTTATGCTGATGTTGGCCAGCAAACTATGAAAAATATAGAAAAGAGGAGGAGGGAAAAAAAAGAAGAAAAATGAGTGCACAACAATTTTGTGCATACCCTAAATATCTCTGTGATTTAACAGTCTGTATTTGCCCTCATGAAATTCTGCACAGTGCATAAAACAAAGTGCTATAGACATCTTTGAAAATACAGGCTGTACCAGCAGAAACATAATTAAGAGAAAAATGCTAATAGCCTTTACGTCCAGGGTGACATTAGGGGTTAAGAGTGCACATGTGTTTGTGTCTGGATTTCAGTCCTAAACTTGGGGCTGAATCCAAACAATGTAACCTCATAAAAGTGGTGAAAAATATAAGAAATCTCTTCCCAGTAAAACATCTTTGCCTTTGAGAACGTAACTGTCATTAATTTGCAACAGCACATACTGGCACTTTTGAATTAGTATTTTCCAGGACAATAATCTGGCAAAAGACATATAATGAGAGAACTATTTCTTGCACACATTTCTTGAAACCAGTGTCTGCAACCTGACCAAACCGTTCAGCAGTGAATGTCTTTCCTGCTTCATGTTGCACAGACTTCCAGGTTTTGGAAGGGTTGGGTATATTTTCCTATGCTAGTCACCTATCCATTGAGCACCTGTGGTGTTTAAAATTAACAACTGATTTTCAGTTTCCCATACAACTGTGGTTTCATGCCGTCAATCAGAACGCAGAGCCACTGCCTTTCTCCTTGTACGAATGCAGTCTTGCTGCAAGGCTTTCTGTTGTTGGGAAAGAGGATGAGCTGAGCAGCCACGGAGTTGTGCAGTGACATTCTGCTTTGGGGAAGCACTGGGACAGAAGCTGAAGGCTTTAGGATCAAGGACTATCAATCAGATTTGGTGACCCTAAGATATAGGTGCTATTCTTGGCCTTGACGTAGATTAGTGACTGTAGAGCAACTCAATGGAGCTCTGAGGTTTAGCATGACAAGGTCCATCCATGGGTTGTTCATGGAGCATTATTATCTAGACTATGGTATGCTGCAGATTACTGTGCAGAAAATGGTGTACAATCATCCTCTTTTATTACCTTCCTTGTGGGTTATGTGAAAATATAAAATGCTGACATTTTCCAATGCATTTGATTCAGTAAAAAAATAAGGAGGTTAATAAAATATCCTAACTCACACAGCACATGCCTAAGCTGGGCTTTGGCCCCTGTTATGTCTTGAAAGTGTTTCAAATTATGTAGTCCCTTACCTTCATTCCTCTGTGTTCAATGCAAATTGAGATGATACGGCACAGAACTCAGCCACTTACATTATGGGTAGCAGCTCAGGGTTGAGCCCTATTTTTTCACAGTCAGCAAGACTTTCATGCCAAATACTGTATCTCATCGTATTCTTTCTCATTCCTAGGCCTGAAAATCTTATCACACATGTAATCCCTTAATTATAGATCAAACTGAAGCAATTAATCTGTAATGGTAACGATTGTACTTCCATTCATTGACATACAATGATTAATAGTAAAGGACAAGAAAGTAAACTGAGATTGTCCATGAACCATTATTCTTCCCTAGCTTGGCAAGGATGGTAAGAAGGAAGTGCAGAGGGCTTTATATTGCCATTCCTTACTACAGTCTTTTGTATTGTTGCCTACTAAACATCTGCAGCAAATCCACGGTGACTTGGGAATGTCATGGTTGTCACTATGCTGTGCACCGTGGCCACTCAGAGCTGGGTGGCAGTAGCAGAAATGGGATTCAGTCCTTCTATTCCTACACTCCAGGTTTCTCACACTTGGGAAACTAATAATCATGTGGGGCTTACAGAGCAGACAGAGGTTCAAGTCTATCTGGTGGAGACTGGTAAGTACTAAAAGAATGAAAATAGTGTTAATGTACCAAAACATCACTGAATAGTGGTAATTATGGTAGTGAGACCCCCCAGACTTCAGATTTACTCATCAACCAGTTGGGAAATTTGATTGATAGGTGAGGTTTTGGAATAAATTTCTATCCTTTTCACTAGTTTCAATAAAAACCTATTTTGCCCACTCCCTTCCCATACCAGGAACAGTGCAGTTTATGACTATCTTCTTCTATTATTATTATTATTATTATTATTATTATTATTATTATTATTATTATTATTATTATTTACTAAAACTGGTGACTTGATCAATGAGTGGAGACCTCTGTCATATTCAGCTGCAGTAACTCATGACTTTTGTCATGCTGCTGCTTCTCAGAAGTAGGAGTTTTCAAGGAAGGCGGTATTCTTTCCTGTGTTGATGGATAGAGGACCTGGAACGAGGCCAAGAAGGGAGACAGTCGGCAGGCGTGAAGACATCTTACACCAAAACGGAACTAGAGAGTTCCCACTAATCAATCCCTCAGTCAGGACTGAGATCAGAAATATGAACTGGAAAGGAAAGTGAGACCGCATGTTCAGGTTATGTAAGCAGATCTGGCATTATGAAGATGGCTCGTTACGCTGTCACTCAATCATGCTTAGAAGGAAGCTCTACAAAACACTTTGCTAGATGTGCTTCTCGTAAACCCTAAATTGGACTATGTTGTGTTAATTACTATTATTGATTTGTTTGGCCGATTTTTCGTTTTAAATTGGTTAATAAGCGCAAGACATTGAAAATAGACAAGGCTGCACTTTTTTTGTTCTATTCTTGTGCTTTCCTGGTTGAGTTTGGAATACTAGTGGCTGGCTGAAAGCTGCCTTCCCAGAGGGACTAGTTCATAATGAACTACATAGCCTTATATCTATCAGCTGATGTTTTATAACTACCCTTGGACATAGGTAACCAAAAGTATCAATTGCCGTTAGTGTTATACCATAGCTGTTATGGGGTGTGACATAGAGTTCATCTAGTTTTCTCTAGATTTGACTAGGACCTGCTAGTTAGCGTATTTGCTGGCAACCTTAACAGAGGTCTGAGAGCTTAAATCTTAGTGGAAGGGATCCAGCTGGGGTTACTGTCAAGGTCAGCATGACACCAATTGTGTGATGCGATCAACACACTGGAGGGAAGGGATGCCATCCAGAGGGACCTTGACAGGCTTCAGAGGTGGGCCTGTGCAAACTGCATGCAGTTCAACAAGGCCAAGCAAGGTCCTGCACATGGGTCGGTGCAATCTGAAGCACAACTACAGGCTGGGTAGAGAATGGATTGAGAGCAGCCCTGAGGAGAAGGACTTCAGGGTGATGATTGATGAAAAGCTCAACATGAGCCGGCAGTGTGTGCTGGCAGCCCAGAAAGCCAACCGTGTCCTGGGCTGCATCAGAAATAGTGTGGCCAGCAGGTCGAGGGAGGCGATTCTCTCCCTCTACTCCACTCTTGTGAGACGCTACCAGCTCTGGGGCGTTCAGTACAGGAAAGACATGGAGCTGCTGGAGCAAGTCCAGAGGAGGGCCACAAAGTTGCTTGGGGGCTGGAGCACCTCTCCTACGAGGACAGGCCAAGGAAGTTGGGATTGTTCAGCCTGGAGAAGAGAAGGCTCTGGGGAGACCTAATTGCTGTCTTCCAGTACCTAAAGCAGCCTACAGGAAAGCTGGAGAGGGGCTGTTTACAAGGGCAGGGAGTGACAGGACAAGAGGTAATGGGTTTAAACTAAAAGGGGGAGATTTAGATTGGACATTAGGAAGAAATCCTTCCCTGTGAGGGTGGTGAGGCACTGGCACAGGTTGCCCAGAGAAGCTGTGGAGGCCCCATCCCTGGCAGTGTTCAAGGCCAGGTTGGATGGGGCTTTGGGCAACTTGGTCTAGTGGAGGGTGTCCCTGCCCATGGCAGGGGGATTGGAACTAGATGATCTTTGATGTCCCTTCCAACCCAAACTATTCTATGGTTCTGTGAAGAAATAGGCATTGCCCCTCACACAGTGGGCACGGACTGCAGAGATACCAAATACCAGTACCTTTAAAGGCTATTGGGACTACCAAAAAGACAGATTCTTAGATTGCCACTAAATGCTGTTCTTCTCTCCTTCTGATGTCTGTTGCTATTTCATTTTTATTGTCTTTATGAAAAAAAATATGTCTTTATGGAAAAAAAAATCAAAGGGTTAGGGGATCTCAGAAACATTTGTGTAAAGTTACTTGGTGATCATAGAGCTACCACAGAGAGGTAGAGAGAAGATAACTTTTCAGATGCTTTAAAAGATTTCAAATTCACTGCCTTAGAGGTGCTGTTTAAGCCATGTATTTAGTGCATGTGCATACATACATACATGCATGCACAATGAAGGCATGCTCATGCAGTAAATTTCTCCTGAAGTATTTTAGGAAGATGTTCTTATAATGCAATTCTTGCCTAAACCCATTGCTGAGAAATAATGGCATTTGACTCCTACCTAAAGTTTTTTTTCTCTGGATTTCCTGCTTTCTCTCTCTCTGAGAATCAGATCCTCAGGAGTGAGGGATTAAAGTCTCATGCTGTAACATTCATCCTTCTTGCTGAATGAATAACATGATTAAGGTATATGGGGAAGTGGAGTGACAGTAGCAAGTTCCATAGGTACAAACCCCCTCAGGGGTTGTGCTGCAATATACAATGATTTATTTGGCAGCTATTTGCATGCAACAAATGCCTGCGAACATTTCTCTGGAACGCTGGACAATTTCTGTGATGGAGGAAGCAGAAGAAGGAGGAAGCATCTGAGAGAGGAGCAGCATTTCTTCCTGCCACACACTCAGCTCAAAGCAGGAGCAGGGTGGAGTGAGGAACTAGCATGTTCTGTGTGTTTTGTGTCGCGTACAAGAATTAACACCTCTGCTCCTGTACTCACTCCCGAACGGTGTGATAAAAACAGTCAACAGCACACAAGGTATTACAGATGGGACACTGGTGATCAGGTAGCGCAGACTAACTTGTGTCCAGGCAGCACAGTCCTGGGCTGGGTGCAGGGCCTCACTGCTCCAGAGTGAAGATGTTTTTTATGGGACCTTGCTCTTGGCCAAAGATGTGCTTTGCAAAATCCACTTATGATTTGTAATTTCTCTTCAAAAGCTTGTACTTTTCCTGTAGGGCTCATCACCTTGCAGATTTTGCTGCATGCATTTTTTTTAGCGTTCTTGTTAGAGAAGAGAGTGCTCTTATCCTCATTTTGTAGAAGGGGAATGAAGGCACTGAAAAAATGAGAGACACATCCATGAAGAGACCAAAGTTTCCAAGTGAGGCTTTGGTATCTTAGCCCAAAACGTAGATTCTCAAAAATTCTGCTCAGTTACTGCTTTAACTCTGCAGCTGCCTAAGTTTTTGACATTTGTTTTTTTCAGGAACCTAAATTCTGCTTCTGGGCATTCTCAGAGGCACCTCAACCTTGACAGTCTGAGCAACTGTCAGAGCCTGTTTCATGCTTCAACTTTGTTTGGATCCATAAATGAGGTGTTCCTTCTGTTTTCTGCCTGAGGGGCTCAATCCAATGGATGTTCTACAAACATACCAACTCAATTGGGTTCTGCACAAAATATAGTTGCCTTGTACTTCTCCATCTCCTCATCCCCCTCCTCTCAACTAGGTGGCTAAGCATTTGTCTTGGCTGTGTGAGAAACTTAGCATTAGATCCACTTGATACCTAAAGCCATTCAGAGCCACATCTTTGATGCAAAATGGAACAGCTTCCAAGATGAGCTGAAACTGTGTTCTTCTCTCAGCAGAATAGCCTAGAGGGAGAAGACGAAAACCACCTGTGAAATACAGCACATGAATCCCACCAGGTAAAAGTAATGAGCCTACTCCTCCCAGTTGTTGGTGGCTGATGTTGTCAAAACTAACAGATATATGAAAGAAACCAGTGACCTCCTCTCAGATTTTGACTCAAAAGTTTTAGACAGCTACCCTGGGGAGAGCGTCCAAGTTTCTGAGTGTCCTGGTACTACTGAGTGAGAAGCTTGAGTCACGGAGAGGAGAAGCATCTCAATTTGGAGATACCAGCATAGGTCCTAAAATCTGCGGAGCTGCATCAGCATGGTAATGTGCTGGAGTTGTTCCGGTCCTCTTCCTATGAGCTATATCATAATATTAGAAGAGCTAAAGCGGCAGCACTGGGAAAATGGATGGTGGCTTGAGAAAAGATTCAATGCTATGCCGAGCATGCCTGGCTAGGGGGCAGAAACAATGAAAGTTGGTCCAAGAGCTTTTTAACACCAAGCAAGATTGGCAAAGTTTATCTTCTGCTTCTAGAGATGTGGGCTCAAATTTATACTTTGATTAAAATCAGGGTATTGATTAAATTTCAAAATGAGAAGAGGCTAAACTATTGTGGATAAATTGCCACATATAAATTCAAGATACAGACTGTGGGCCAAATTCTATTCTCTGATGGACTTTGTGGCTCCACGTGCTTTGGCCAGTCTTCTATTTGTGTGGCTTCATTTGCCTTTTGTATGAATTCTTGCACTTCTCTCTACTGCTGCACGCAAAAGGCTAGGTAGCTACTAGTATATGTATTCTGATTTAAAAACTGAAAAGATAATCCACAGCTAAAATATTGTGTGTTTAATCAACTGTCCTGTCCATCAGGGTATGGAAGAAAAACTTCTCTTTTTTTTTCCTTGAACGCCTAGATATGCAATTTCATGGGAGACCGGAAAGATGAGTTTTGGTCTCTTGTGCAATTTTTTTAAAAAATCTGTCTAAATGTTTTGGAGGAAGAAGCTTGGTCTGATCTCTTGGGTAAATACAATGCATTTTAGAACTAAACATAAAAGATATACTAAAAATATTTTAAAGGAGAAGCCTGAATGTACTAACAGGAGTTTGCAAGAATCAGGAAGGCCTGTGTGGCACTATCTTCTGTAGTGATCAAAATGCTCTAACTATGGTTGAACTTCCTTTGCTCAGTGCCATCATTTCACTTGCCTTGAAAGAAGAACTGTAAGTGCTTGAATAAGTGATTAGAACATTTGTTTTAACAGAGTCTCAAAGTGTCTCACTACGTTATAGTGGAAAGTTGCCTGCAGCTTCTTTTGCTGACTCTTTTCTGATGAACCACAACGCTCTCCTCTGACAACCTAGGGTGACAGCACAACAGGGCAGTGGGCTGGGAGAAGCTGCACGGGGACGGTGGGAGAAGTAATGAGTAAGCACAGTCATACTGCTGCTTGACCACAGAGTTTCACCTGTTTTTGTTTTGTATTTAAACACATTGGTGCCAGAAATTATTTTTCAAGCCTCTCTGGAAAGATTATTTGATTTTATTTATTCTTTTTTTCTTTTCATGTCCTCCAAAATACCTACTCAATGCATTGGCTAAAAGAACCTGTTATTTAAACACATTTGCTTTGTCTGCATATCTGTATTTTTTCCTTGTTACAGGCTGAATGGAAAGAGTCAAACATACTCAACTTCCATTTTCCTGTAAGACAACTGTGTCTGCTCACTTACGAAATCAGTGGAGCTTCATTGTGAACTTGTTCAACATTTATAGCTATGGCTTAACAATTTTTTTTTGCTGTTCAACAATATTTTGCTATTTTTGGTATCTTTTTAGGAAATAGACATGAGGATTTTTATTTATTTGACAATTTGAGGAAGACTGTACAAATTAAGAATTGGTTTTGATATTGAGACTTCCTCTCTATGTACTTTAAACTGTACAGTCCATTCTGAATATGGGGCTTGTCTGCATCTTTCTGCAGTATTTTGCTTCCAGGGAAAGAGAAGAGGTACAGAACAATGTTAAGATGAGAATAAATGAGCAGAAACTGCCCATGAATGTTTTGTGGATGGAAATTAGAATAGAGTTTCTATCTTTTACAGCAGTGAGGTTATGGAACAATCTTCCCATAGCAATGGTAAGCCCAAAATATACATACGCATATGTATGTATATATGCATCTTTTCTTTTTTTTTAAAGTTAGCACCTGATAAGTTTCTGAAGAAGGTTCATGAAAGGGTTTGTATGAATAGTCCTTGTAAGAGCAAGGGACTGCACTCAAACCTAGAAGCCCTTTCCAGTCTTAGGTTCCTAAAACCTGATTGCCTTTGGAACCCTACAACAGCTTCGTGGTTTTTGGGTTCATTTAACATGTACCTGAACAGGGAAGAGGTTTGAAAATAGGAGGAAAGCTGTACTTTGGATTCTGAAATACCTCTGGGGCTGGCATTGGTTGGGACCGTCTGGGCTCTTACGATGGGTATTAATAAAGAGGTCACAGGTAGAAATGTACTCAAAAGCCGTTGCAGTAAGAGCAAGGGTTGGAGGCATGCAGACCCCTGGGAACTTGTTAGTACACAGAGCCCGATACTGAGGTGCCACCCAACTGCTGGGTGGCTGCCCAACAAAGAAGCCCAGCCACCTTGACAACATTTAAAAATATGGTTATGAAATGAGAAACTTTCACTTATTCAGCTTGTTTAGACTATCCTGTTTTAAAATCAAGACTTTGTTTGCTAATGAGTCCACTAAGGCAAAGGGAGTGAATGGTTCTATGGGGACTCGCTGCCATGTGGCCTCACCATGCCCCCATGGCTTTCTACCTGTAGATTGAAGAAGATCACAAGCTGTGCTGTAGTTCTCCACAAGCCTAAGCTTGACATTACCAAATATTTCTGCAGGTGAATGCTGAAAATATTATGCTGTTTTGTAGCAGGAAGATAAACTACAAGGTCTGTAAGTTTGGCTGAGTGAAATCTTTGGGCGTATCTCACTGGGCAGATACTGTGGCTGGGGCTGCTCCCTCATCAGAGTCAAGGCTTCCTGGAGCTGTTTGCCTGCTATGACTGTCACTGTGCTTCTTGCATCTAACCTCGAAAGCCAGGTTTCTTGGTAGAGAGTGTCTATGTCTTGGTAGCTCTAAAATGTCTTTGATATTAACCACTAAATGAAGATGATTATTGCCTTTCTGCAGGTAGATTGGCATGGTGTGGGTAATGTTAATGGTGATGGTCACAATTTCATTCTAGAGGACTTGTTATTGCAGGTTGTCACAATCTGTCACTCAGGGAGTAGAATCATAGAATCATTAAGGTTGGAAGAGACCTCAAGGATCATCCAGTCCAACCGTCCCCGAACCACTTATTACCCACTAAACCACGTCCCTAAGTACCACATCCAACCTTTCCTTAAACCCCCCCAGGGACGGTGACTCTACCACCTCCCTGGGCAACCCGTTCCAATGCCTGACCACCCTTTCTGAGAAGAAATTTCTCCTCATTTCCAACCTGAACCTCCCCTGGCGCAACTTGCAGCCAGTACATGTAGACCTTTGTAAATCTTAGACAAAGTGAAACATGACAAGCTCCAAGAGGGTTGCTCTGAATTTACAGGTAAAGTCTCATGATCCTGTCTTTACTTTTCTTCCTCACTCTGGTGTGGTGGAGCTTTTGTGAAAAGTCTCACACTTTTCTGTTTGGTAATGGGAAGGGAATCCATATGCTTTGATGTTTCCTTTGAAAGAAAAGCAGATCCTAGCAATAAGAGGTGTACTTTGAAAATCTGATGCTGAAATGCAGAAGGAAAGCACGTGGAAAAAGGGATTCCTCACTAAAATTAAAAGTGAGGTGGCTATGCAATGATCATTTCAGTGACAGTCTAAACAGCATTATGCCAAAAATTGAAAAGGGCCTTGTGAACTGAGGATGAGGCACTGAGAAGAAAGGAGGAAATAACCAGAAAGAAAGTGGATGTAGTGGAAGTCATGTAGCATCATATTGCAAGGAAAATGTAGAATTCCGTGCATAGACACCGGCCTAAATGGATGCTGATAACAACAGCATTAATTACCAAAATTTTTGTGTTTAAGGTGCTCTGGGGTGTTTGAAGCCTACTGAGTTATTTGGGAAATCACTGAGGTCAAATCTAGCAGATAATTTGCATCAACAAGTGCCTGCCTAGGTGAGTGCCATGAAGTCCCTTCTCCACCATGCAACAACACATCAGCCAGGTGGGTCAGTAAGTCTGCACCTTGCTACAACTCTCCATTTCTGCATTACAAACATTTTTGGCCACGATTTTTGACACTTTAGAAGTACAGCAGGCACTGCAAGGGTCCTTCTCGCTAGGGCTGCTTTGGCTACTTACATAATTTTGGCTCTACATTTTTTTAGGGAGTGACTGTGACCCCTCCTATGCAGAATTGTTACTCTGTGTGTGTGTGATGTGTCAGGGATCTGCATGGTGCTTAGGTTGTTGCAGAGTGTGTGTCATACTGTCATAATTGATTTAACCTCACTAAGCATAACTGAGAACACCTGTTTTTCTCTGAGTGATAGTTTTCTTCACGTATGTCACAGCTATTCTCAATATTTACAGTGTATTTTTAGACCTCACATTTAATCACAGCATAAAAGTGCAAAAGTCTCTTTTCCACAAGAAAAAAAATTAAAAATATTTTTCATTATCTTGTTTTTTTTAAATAATTGTATCATGTTTTTGACAGCTAAATAAATGGATTTTATTAAACAGGATTATGGGCTGAGATTATTTAGTATTCCTTTTTTATTATCTGGTGTATCCTCTGCTGGGAGCTGTGAGTTTCTTTTCTTCATTTCCAACATTGATTCTTGCATTAGACGGTTACATTGAATAATTAATATACTTCCCGTGATTGATGATTTGCATGGCCTGAATATTAGGTTATCAATCATGACCCACTTGTTCTAATGTAATCATATTGAAAACGTGTCAAAAGCTGTTTACCCAACAATGACAACAGGAGCTGTGATATTGAAGGTGCCTGATGCATTACAGCAGGAAATATCCTGGTTGAACATTCATAATGCAGAGATTATGAGTTCCTCAAATTGATGTAACAAAAGCCTGGAGCCCTTGGTGAGAGTTATCAGCTCCAATAAGAAAAGCCCTTTTTTCAGCTCGAAAATCATACTGATTTCTTTGCCTTTTATCAGCTGCTTAGTGACTTTTGGAGCTTACAGTGTAAAGTAATTATGTTCTGTGCTGCACAGCATAAAGAAACTGAAAAAAAAAAAAAAGGAAAGTGTTTTTTTGAAAAAAGGAACTGGACTGCCTGTATCTGTTGTTACTGGAAGGAGAGAGCATCGTTAAGGTCTTGACATAGTTCACTGGATAACTACAAACACTGAAAAAGTGGGTTTTGCTTCTGTGGGAATCATTAAAGCAGAGCACCACGTTTTAACACTCAGTGTATAATGCACATTTCCCTTGCAGTGCATTTCTTAGCTCATAGATGTTTCCGCAGCGCATACTGGTTCTATATCAATACCCTGTTACACTTTACCTTGGCCAACTACAATGACTCTCAGGTTTAGTTGTGCGTATTCGTTTCACTCTTTCCTTTTTCCTGTGACAACTCAGATCAACGCGGACATTGTATTGAGGTTCAGCTGCAAAAACTTGTACTGATGGAAACTCCCTGTGACCACAGCAGAATCACCCGCTTAAGCCAAAGCTGCTTGAGGTGGAAAAGCCTAAAGCACTGGGCTTTATAACTCCAAGCAGCAAAGCAAAGCCCCTTTCTTCAACCCTTATCTGACTTCTACTCTGAACTGTAGAGCACGTGGGTTTTTCAGCCTCCTTTGTTCACAAAAGGTCATGCACTGACGCTTGTGCTGGCATTTGGCAGTGCCTTACTCCTCATGCCACCTTTTGGCTTTGATGGAGTCCTCAAAAGCATAGCTCCTTCTAGCTCCCTGTTGCTCTTGACATTAGGCAACTTAATTGGTGAATGTAGGCCCAAATTGGATTATTCATCAGGATTAAGAGTACCACAGTTTTGTCCAAATGTGAGGACTCTGTTAGTCCTGGCTAGCCTTTGAGGCACATATTCGTGGAGTTCGTACTGGTGTGATCTCTGGATAGCTGGAAAGGTTGACAGTCATAAGAAGAAAGACAACTGAAAAATGTAAAAGCTCAGGAAAAAAAAAGCCCAACAGTTTGATTCTCCTTTTTTGTCCTTTAGCCAGTATTTTACTCTATTCCTTCAAAAGAGGAAAAGTGTATAGGAGCTATGTGGTCTAAGTGTTGCAACCCAGCAGGAGGGGTAATCTCCTGGGACAACACTACAGTTGAAGGCCAAGTGTTTCAATTACTTCGTATACGACAATATTAGCCTTGTTGTGTCTCGCAGTGATTAAAACAGAGAACAAGTATGTTCATTGTTATAGGAAAAAGGATTCCTAAAATGATTTGTAATAATAAAACCACAGAAACCTGGAACTGCAGAAAGTGTAGATGGAAAAGACCTAGTCATCTAATTTCTCTGCCAGTTCAGGATTTCAGTGTGCATTTTTAGTATATTCTTAATGTAGTAGGGTTACTTAGAAAACTATGGCCCAACCTGTTGGATTCGAACATAACCGCAGTGATTCATGGTTTTTATGATTTCTTGGCTCAAATCTCCGTACTTAATTCAAAATGCCTCAAACACTAGTGTTTCTACAACCATGGGAAATTAAGCAAATGAATTTGATTGTAAGAAAAGCTAAGACGTTTCTTAGCTTCAGCAAACTACATCTTCTTCTATCACTTTTTAAGACACTAAATAGTTTCAGAATTGCCAGCTCAAGTCAGTGAGAAACACTGTGTTAGATTTCTCCTAATTTCTTTTTAGAAATTGTCTTTGAAATGAGGGAATACATAAAAGGGGTATGTTTTGAATTTTCTTTATTTGCCCAATGTTTTTTAAAGCCTTTAGTGCCCATTAGTAATCTTTCCTCCACAGCTAAGAGAGTTTGCAACCTCTTATTTTTGACGTAGAAGCAGGGACTGTCCATTTATTGAAATGTCTCCAGGAAAGGCACCTCCAGAAAGACTCCTCATATCTGCGACTGACAATGCAAGAGTTAGTAAGGAATAGAATAGAATAGAATAGAATAGAATAGAATAGAATAGAATAGAATAGAATAGAATAGAAGGTAACATTGCACTTGCTCTCTCTCACTGGTGACTGATCTTTCAAATATTTATGCATTTTCTTTGCCACGGAATCTTCTCTTGATTGCATCATGGTAGGTTTTTGCCTGCCACACATTATGTGTGAAGTAGGTGAGATGAAAAGTCCTGTACATAAAAGAGGAGCATAAACACTACCTGTCTTGTAAAGCACGGACTGCTTTATAAAGATTTCCTAAAACAGAAAAAGCTGTTCTGCTTTCTGAATTGCCATTTTTACATTTTTTTTAATTAAATTTTTTTTTGTTATTGCCCCAAGACTAAAAGCCCACTGGTTTTCAGTTGTTTAGTTTCTTAGCCAGTAGTAGAATTTTCCTTGGAAAGAAGTAGCATTTTATGGAAACCGTCAGTAAACTGTTTTTCTACGGAAAATATTTGAGTAGCTCTCCTCTGTGTACATAGCTATAAAAATATTAGGGCAATATGTGCTAAGTGGGCGGCACAATTGTTTCAGCACACAGCACCCATCTCTGCAAGCTGCTGCCAAGAGAAAATTACTCTCGCGAGCTATTTAACATAATAGGACATAGCAGGTGTTGGGCCACATCTTCAAACAAACAAAACCCAGGCAGTGACTAATTTACTGGAAGGAGCGGTATAACCAAAACGTTCTTCTTCCGACCCACAACCCACAACACAATTCCACAGGAAAACAAATCTGCCATCCTCCAATACAAAGCTCATGTGTGCGGGATACAAATCTTTCTAAGCAACCAGAGGCATATCTGATACTGCGCTTGGAAAAGATCAAAATAGGCAGGGACTTCTGAGGGGAGATGGGGAACACATCTCTCTGACTGAACATTCCTCACTATACCGCAATTACAAATAAGTACAAACAAAGTCCGTTCCCTGCTGACTCTGAACATAAAAGAGCTGGAGAGAAGAAGAAGAAAAAAAGTCTGTATATGTTTTCTTTATAATTGTGGAATGCATTCAGGCTTCACACCAGGCAGCAGAGAGAGAGAAGCAGAGGACGCCGTTCTCATACGCGTCTCACGCTTCGAAAGAGGGTGAGTTTTCTCATCAGCATTGTCCACAATGGTCTCTTGACCCTGAGAGCGGGATATTTTTAGGTCTACAATTTATGAACGGTGAATGATTATTTTGCAGGTGGAGAGACGAGGGGTAGTTTAGCAGGGCAAAAGGCAATTTGACCCGCTGTATTTTGCGGAGGTGGTCTCAGCCAGCGGAAGGTGGGCTTTCCTGACACTTCTTCACCTGCTGCTGCGTTTCCTTGAATTGCTGCGGAGCTGCAGCACCACCCTCCCTGCACCCACCGGAAGACTGATCACACATGAGGTTCCTGAAGCACGTGACAGCTGCTTTACGTTTGATGTCACTGACACCAGCCTAGAGGTGACAGAGTTGTCTTGTTCTTGGCATCCTTACAAATCCCGTTGCTGTCCGTGGATACCTCTCCTAAGCTACCGCAAATGCTGTAATCACTACAGAGAGGGCGACAGGATATTTCTGTGTTGTTTTGCTAACTTCTCCTACGGATATCAGGAAATAAAGCTGGGCATCATGCAGCACTTGGCAATTTGTTTGCTAGAGATTTATTTTTTTTAAATATTATCTTTCCTCCTTGCCACCCCCTTCCCCTACCAAGTTCTCAGCAGCAATATTAGGACGAATGTATCTGTCAGCTTCAAACGGTGACTTTTTTTTTTCTGTAGAGCTGTCCCAAAGCATACCTGGGAGCTGGGAATATTAAAAATAAAAAAGCAAGCAGAGGCCTCTGTGGCGTAAGATTGCTGGCCTTGCCTGTAACGGGAACACCCGCCGAAGCGAGAGAAGAGAAGGCTCATTAGGTGCCTCCGACTCCCACTGCCTTTGCTATTTTTGGGCCGGCTGTCATGTGCATGGGGTGATCCGCCCAGCCTTGACGTTCCTTGTAACATCTCAATGCCACCCCATCGTACCTTTTTTCCCCCTCAAACCTGGCGGTGGGAGGGAGAAGTAGCCACCGCTGCCGTTCCGCTGCCGGGTCAAAGAGCCAATTAAGCACGCATGGGCTGGACGCGCCCAGGCGAGTGCTCGGGTAGGTGGTGGGGAGCAGGGTGTGCAGAGCCGTCGCCTTGGAGCGCCCTGCAAACCCTCCTCGTCACCTCTACCGCATCCCTGGGAACTGCCAGGAAGAGCATCTGAGCTGCCTGCAGCTGTAATGGTACGGCGCAGGGGAGCAGAGGTCTCCCAGGATTAATTAATGGGCATCCCGAGAACACATTCTCATTATAGCTATAGCGCTAGGGTTTTTCCTCATTTTGCAGAACATCAAACGTATTAGACAGCATGTGGGGTGGAGGAGGGGAGGAGCGGTGAAGGCAGAGACGGTGGTCAGAGGGAAGCAGTATGGACCGGGAGATTGAATCTGACCCTGTCAGAGGCTGTCACAGGACTTAATATTGCGTTTATTTGAACTGGATTTTCTCTGGTATAACGCGGCTGACGTTGGGGGAAGGAGCCTTGCTTTCGAGGGGCGTGCGGGTCCCTTGGGGAATGAAATGCCACTGATAATAAAGAGCTTGTGCTGACATCCTCCGCCACGATTTTTATTTGTTTGTAGCTGCTCATTCTTTGTTAGAGCACAGAACCGGCACAGCACGTGTGTTTTGTTTCTCTCATGTGATTTTCCCCGCCAGTCAGCATGGCTTACGCTCAATTAATTCCATCAATATACGGTTCCCCCCCAGCCTCATCTGCACTTGTGTAGCGTGACAGGCAGTTGTGAATATACCACTAACTGTGTCCAGACAAAGGCGTGAGGAGGCTCCACGAGGGGTCCATTAGCTCCACAGACAGACTGCGGCTTCGGCTGAGGCGCAGCCCCTTTGCAGGAGGGTTTTCTTATTTGGTGAAACACTTAGTTAAAAGTGTTTCCTCCCTCCTGGTGAATTAACCGTCACTTGGATGCTGGCGAGCTGCGGTGCTGCCATCTGAACCGCGTCCAACGGAACACCGCGGTAGCTGGACGTGGTCCTCCAGGGCTCGCGAGCACGTACAAACCACAAGCTCCCCGCTCCAAAGAGCTCGGGGCTTCACCCCGCGCGAACGAGCGGTGTCGGTGATCGGCTCCGTCTGAGTGTTTCGACAGAGCAGATGCTCTGACCGTGTTCTGTGCCATCGATAGGATTAAGCAGCGATGAGTTTCTCTGAAAGAGCGCTGAAGTTCGCAGCCACCATTTCATCTTTTTCTGCATAAAACGGCAACAATTCCACTCATATCTTGGGGCCGTGTGATCCCCTCAGCAGCGAGGCAAGGCGCTCGTAGGTGAACTTCAATGCTCTGAAGAACAGGCAGCAAAATAAAAATGGCAGTTTTCATCAGAAAAAAAATTACCTTTCCGCGCACTGGGTATTTCGGAGGCATGAGGCTGTACTAATTGGGGTGCAGTCTAATGACTAATCCCATTAGAGGTGCTGTTTACAGATTACCCACTTGTTTGAGGGACTATAAAGCAACATTGGAATTACAACCAAAAAGAAAAAAAAAAAAATAATCAAAAAGGAAAGACAATATTTTTTTAGAACCACCGTGACATGAGAATGTGAGAGATGTTAGTTATATTGAAACACTCTTTCAGCCGACAAGGTCACTTGTGGCAATAATCCGCTCATTAGAGGTGTAATCCATCACTCAAGTAATATCAATTTAGTGCCAGGGTTTTAATGCAGGTTGTACTAATCATTAGCGGCAGTTTGTCAACTGCATAATTCACAGGGGATGCTGGGTATGCATGATTTAGCAGGTGACCCTTGACCTCTGCTGAGTAAGAAGCCTGCCTTAGAGGCAAAATCAAGAGGGACAAAAAGCAGTGCTCACTCATGAACAATTATTATGCTTAACAGCATGACTGTCATTTTAGAGGGAAAGGCAAAAAACAGTATGTCCTGAATAATGAAGGATTAAAATTCACCTGAGACTTGGCTCCAGCTACAACGCCGGAGTCACCACCCTCACTTAGCAGGGCAGGAAGAAGACAACACTTTTTTTATTATTATTGTTGTTTACTTAATGGCCCCTTGGCCAATATCTAAGGGGGAGAAGCCCTTCTGCCACGCAAAACACGAGGGGTGATCACAGCACCAGACTTATTTATTCTCCCGCAGTGGAAACGATGATTTACTCCCGTCTCTATCCCGGGTGCCAAGCACTGGGATTGACCTGTGACTGTCATAGGTGAAAAGTATTAGTTAGGAAAGTCTGCATTAGTGTCAGACAGGTAGAGGATTTCCCCTCAGGCTGTTAATTCATTTGGAGGGAAGAGGAGAATAACCTGAAGTGAATTTCTGTGCCCACCTGAAACCTACTCAGAGAGTTAAATGCATAGTTTGATTTACCAATCATTATAAATGTAGTATAGCATCATATTCTCTATTTCAACTGTTGGAAAAATCCATTTCTTTTCACATCCCACTTGGGAAGTTATCGGTGTCTTGCCTTGCCGTAGCACTGCTCTGTTTTATAATAGCAATAATCCTCCTGAAATCTGGCAGCTAGGGCCAGTTAAGTGCCCTAAGCTTTACTGCAATTAAGGTGCTTTTTTTGCTTGCGATAATTCAGAATTGGCTTTGACTTAAAAACTGAAGTTTAATAAGTGATTTAGCCTGTAACGTGCTCTAATTGCTTTTGGTATTTTGAAAGTGGGGGCTGGGTGGGAGAAAGAAGAAAGAGGTCAAACAACTTGGGGATTTAACAGAGAAGGTGGCAAGCGAACTTGGGCGCCAGGCCCCCTCCGACCGGGGTTTTACGGGGCGCAGCGGCCTCCTGCTTGTGGGGCTCCTTGTTACCGTGCCCGTGTGCTGCCCCTGCGCTCCTATGTAAAAACTCTGCTGGGAAGGGAAAGAGGGGCTGAGCGGCCTCGTTTCCTTGCAAAACGTTTTGAAACGCCACTGGCGCTGTCAACAGCGAATTTGCATCGCAGCCCTCGTCAGCTCCGAAAGAAGGGGATGGGGGG
>VWZZ01007853.1:0-41372 GCA_013399095.1 Psophia crepitans | reverse complement strand
GCGCCCAGTGGGCATTGCCCCGGCCGGCGGCGGGGAGAGCTGCTCGGCTGCCCGGAGGAGAGGATTTGCGGGATGAGCCCGCAGACGCGGGGCAGCCGGGGGGTGCGCTGGGGCCGCCCCCTGAGCCTCCCAAATGGCTTCGTGAAGGGCCCGTGCAGCGGCAGAGCTGGCGTCAGGCTCGGGAGCAGCTTGCTCGCTTCGTCTCCCCGCCCTAGCAGCTAGGGCCGGAGCGGAGCGGCCAGCCGGGACGGGGCTGGGGGGGGGCCGGTTGCTGTGCGGGGCTGTTCAGCGACCCGCCGGTGCCCTGTGCGCTGCCCGGCGTGCGGGGGAAAAGTTTTCGCAGTGCTGATTCTGATGCTGATTCAAGCAGGGCTGCGTGCTCCTTCCTGAGGGAAAACAGTCACCAGCAGTACTGAGGGCTTCGGTGTGCGGCTGCTTTGCCTTTCAGAGGGAGCTGGGTCGCTGCTGGGCCCTTCCCGTGCGTGGTGCAGCGCGGGTGACGACAGGAGTTTTCCTGCAAGTCAGTGACAGTGCTGGCGGGCTTACAAGGAAAAAAGAAAAAAAAAAAAAGAAAAAAGGCAGTAAACTGTTCTTCATGAGGTACTGACACCACCTAACTTGAGGGATCTGCTGCTCTGCAGTGCGAGACAGAGCGCTAGGCTCCTCCGGCAGGTGATTCAGCCCACTAAAACCACATTCCTGCTTTAAATTCTCTCCCTCCTGCCTATGTCCGCAGCCTTCGGCCGGTGCCCCAGCGTGGAGCAGGCTGGGTCCCCCTGTGCCCAGCGGAGCTGGGACGCTGTGGTGTCGCACTAGCTGGTGCGCGTGTTTCCCTGGCTGGGAAACCACCTAACGGATGTCAAAGTGACCTGTTCAAACAAGGGGAGAAGGAGGAAATGGAACTTCAGCGCTGGGTCAAGCCCTGATTGTAGTTCAGCCATCATTCAGCGATTCCTCTTGCCTCATGTATTTAGATTGTACGGGTGTTGAGGCAGGAACCGTCTCCTACTGCAAAGGAGACTGCACTTCCATAATAAAAAAATAATTAAAATTCTTTAAGGATATCACATGCTCAACAGTTCACATGTCAATTAAAAAAAAAAAAAAAAGCTTTTAGGAAAAGAGTAATTTTCATCCGGTTAGATATGAGATGCCAAATTCCTTCCTCAGGTACGCGCATACAAAGAACGCGATGAATCCAGCCAACATTTGCCTAATGAGTTATCGTTCCCCTCTGTTGGAAGTCAGAAACCTCCACAGCTTCAGGCAATATTCTTGCCCATGGACCTGGGAACAGTAAAGCTGATGTCTCCTGTGGACTGGCCAGAAAAGGAGGCAGATATAAGCTGAGCTTTTATTTACTTTACTGTATTTTGATCACCTCCTTCATATAACTGTAAGCTCTGTAAGATTTCTTCTTTTTTTTTGTCCCTTTTAGTCTTTTTAACTTCAAAAGCTGCTGTTAGTAGGAAATTGGGGGAAAAAATAAACCAAATGAAACGTTATACTATCATTAACATTTTGATATTTGGGTATATCAGAGGATAACACAGTGCCCATCTGGACTGCCTTAACAACACACTTAATTGCATTATATATGGAGAAGGGATCCAAAAGAACAAAGAATTCAAGCTATTCTATTTAAGTAGCCTATTGCAGTGATATCTAAGCACAAGAGTAGATCAGAGCATAAAAAAAAAGCAGATTGCTAAAAGCTATACATCCCAAATCTTTTGCACAGTTCTGCATAGAGATTAATGAAACAAGCAGAGCGGCAAGCTGGAATGTTAGTGGCAACAGATTTACTCCCTCCGAGTGTTCATAAGGACACTAACTTGAGTAATTTCCAAAGTGAGCTCTACCCACCACAGCTGGGCCCCACAACATTTTCCAAAGTTTCGTGCACCGTTGCTAGTCACATGGGACAGGGTTTTAAAGGTGTCTCCTAAACTGAGGAGGCTGATCTAGTGGGAGCTTCAAATATACCTAGCCACTTAACTCACACAGAAATCTCATGCCAGCAAGCCCACAAGCTGTCTGTGGTTAGGTATCTGAATACTCTGAAAAAATCTGGGGTGGCCTGGTGGCCTGTGGGTTGAGCGTAGCTTGCGGGGGATTTCTCTGCGGAGGGAGAGCACATGAGGAGATGCTCTGCAGTGCCTGCTGGCAACCCAGGCTGGAGACGTAGGCGCTGGCTGCTGCTGCCTCTAAGGTGTTGGTAGACGCGTTGAGAAGGGCATGTCCTGCATGACCGCAGTTTCTGTTCCGCTAAAGCAGTGACTGGGGCCATGGGGGAAAGCTGCCTGAGCCTCCTAGCTGGGCTGAGCAGGTTGAGGGTTGGTGCTTCTAGTTGCTGGAACAGTGCCTGGGGACATTGTGGGATCCCCAAACCTGTATCTAAAGCAACCTGATGTCTGCGGGTCGTCTGCTTTTCCTCTGTATTTCCAGGTGCATCGTGACACTGAGGATCATTAGCCTTCTCTCAAAGTACGATCCTAACGTTGCTGGTAAGCAACTGCTGTCTTTGGCAGGGGGACACCAATTAGCGAAGATCTGCATTACTGAAAGTTGAAGAGAAGTGGGTTCACAAGACATTGGAGCTATCATTTGCTAGTGTTTGCATACGGAGTTGTGTGAATTTGCTGGATGGCTAAGAACACAGCAGGTACCCCAGATGCTGATCTGACCCGCAGGGTCTCTCCTCAAGATAATGTCTCCCTGGGACAGCTTGAACCATGTGGAAAGCATGCATGCAAACAACTGCAGCCAGTGAAATCCTGTGGGGACAGACCTGTGTCCATGGGGTGTTGCTTGAACAGGCCTGACCTCACGTTGCTGTGAGCCAGCAGCGTCCCAGCTTTTCAAGCATACTGCAGGCCCACACTGATCTCCTAGAGGGGCACCTCCCTCGAGGAAGTGCCGAATGGTCTCCCTGGGCAGTTTCAGCTGCCCGTATGTAGCGCCTGAGGGCATCTGATCTGCACAGGAGTAGCTGAGACATCCGCATAGGCCAGCCAGTGTGGCACAGCGTGCGTGGGGCAGAGACCCTGCCTGCTGGTGGCTGCATCTTGCCCTGCAGCTCAACCAGTGCTGGCACTGGGAAATCGCAACGAAGGCCTTGGTGTCCATCCTACCAGATCCACAAGCCCAGGGCCCTGTCCAATGTCCATCACGTCCCTCTGTGTGCCAGTGTCAACTTTAAACTTCTTGATTTGATGGAAGTCTTCATTGCTTTGACTTCTCTGCTTTTATCTTCCTGCTTTTATTTTTGTTTCTGCTGGGTGCTTTTTTGTTGTTTTGTTTTTGAGTTGGTTTTTTTTTGTGGATACCGATTTATTTTGAGATGTCTCATTTCTAACCACATTTCCTGTATTTGTCCTCTTTTTTTTTTTTTTTTGGTGGTGTTTTCTCGGGAGCTAGCTTTCAAAGAACTGCCATTGCTGCCTTCACAGATACTCCAATAATATCAGGTGCAGAAGATTCTGGATGTCTCAAAGTGTACCATTTTCTAGAAAAATTGGACTTAGAAGATAATACGTCTGTACACTGAACTGGGACATTGTAAATGGCTCTGCACATTCGACACCAAGCTGTTGGACTCATTACAACTGACATATGCAACCGTTTCAACTACAAAATTTCAGTAATTGATCTGTGTTAAACTCCAGGCAACAGATGACACTTAGAGTCTGCTAAAAAAAAAAAGTTAGTATTTTTTTTCCCCCACTGCTTTTTAGTATTTGCTCAGTATCATTAATATAAATATGCAATCATCGAAATCAACACAACTGAAGTTAGCAGAGCAACTCCAGATTTACATCAGTGTAAATGAGAGCAAAACTCGATCCCTCGCATGTAATTTATCTTTAATTCTGGTTTAAGTCTCTCTCATCTTGCTGAATAAAAACTGATGTTCTTCTCACACACAATCTGTATACCATTCATTAGTGTCTTTTCTGTTTGGAAGAAAGATTGGAGCCTGCTGTAATGAAAGCTCAAATCCTGGGGAGCAGTACACATGGTATTTTATTTTAACTAAATGCTGTATTGGTATTCTCATGAGTGGCTTTGCATTACTTGAACATTTATGAGTAGCTTGAACTAATAAATCTCTAATTAGCACTAATTACTAATTAGGTTATTGATTCCTCTGACTGTGGACTCCTCACTGGTTTTATTCATAAGCAGAATGTTATTTTAAAAATTCTTGGAGATATATCCCCAAATGGAGCTCACTCCTACAGTGGAAGGAAAGGAGCAGAGCAGCAGGCTCTGGACAGCCTGTCTGCGGAACAGAACCCGGGCTCATTAAGACTGGGAGGGTACACCAAGGGGCACAGGGGGGGTTTTATTGTTTTTTTTTCGCTAGCTAGCTGAGCTGTCAGGGTGCTGCCTACTTGCCCAGATGCACTGGAGAATCCCAGCCCTTTTCTGCCTTCCGGTGAGACGCCTCCTGTTTGCACCCCCAGGGTGTGCACCCAGGGCTCGGCTCCAAAGTGCGACTGATGCTCTTCTGAAGGCTTTTTGGGGGGATTCTTGCTCTTTTTGGTCTCATGGCAAGACCGAAAGCAGATCTGCTGGAGTAAGTTGGTGTACTTTGCTTTGCTTCACATGGTCTGCCTTTGTTTTGTGTTCATGTTTTTACTGGAAAGGCAAGCCCCTTTGGATCCTGGTACCTCCAGAAGAGTTTCCCTCCCCATTCTGTGGTCTCTCCCCAGCAACTGTCCTGCTCGCTCTGTACCTGACGAGGCAAAATGGGTTCGTTATTACAGGCTCTGTGAAAAGTGCTCTGGGCTCTGGATTTACACAGCATTCCCAATAGCTCTTTGTAGAAACAGCCCAACAGAGGGTTAGGAGCTCCATAATCCCATTTTTTTCCCCAAGAGCTCAGACAGCAGGACCCCCACAGCAGGATCCCTGAGCTCTGGGAGTCCTACACCAAGAGCTCACCCAACTGCTACCACCATGGCACGCTACCACACCAGTCTTTTCCCAGTCTCCAACCCTACAAACTCATCCACAGAGGAGTTTCATTCTTGTATAGTTTATTGAGAACAGCAGTTAGCGCACTGTCCGCTGCCTTCCTTTGTTTGAAGGCAGAGCACACAAGTGATTGAAGAGATTTTGGCTTATTTCACTGACAGGAGTGATTTTATCTGGCAGCGGCTATTGCCTCTGTGGTAGGACTGGCAGGAGAGGTCAAGTGCGATGTATTCAAGCATCAAGCAGTTTCACTTGCAGAGGTTTTGCATGTGGTACATCTTCAATTTGTGAGGCCAGACAAGTGCAAAATGTGGCTTACTTCTTGTTGGCATTAACTGCAGGGAACAACTAAAATCTCTTTTCTGGTGGCTGCCCTCTCTTTCTGTTTATTTCTACATGCGACTCAATATGTTTGTTTTGATCCTTACAGCCTCATGTGGGCTATGTGATGAACCACTGTGGCACCGAAGATCGATGGTGCTACATTCATGCTCATGTTTTCACCAGCAGACTCCAGGCCTCGCTGAACTTTGCTGTTGCACGCACGTAACTCCCTAGGACGACTGTGGGAGATGTCTGCGTGTGGCAGCGAGGAGATAGGGCTCCCTGGATAGCAACATCTGGGGACCAGAAATCTAGTATTCTTGGCTATGGGCCCTCGACTCTGTAATTTGATCTTCCCACCCTTCTGGTCCATCTTTTCATGGAGGAAAGGAATAAAGAAGGGAGGGAAGTATCTCTGGATGGGAGTCCAGTCAGCTAATTAATAGCAATGAGGTGCGTGTTATTTTTGGTTATTGCAGGTGTGCTCATACCTTATTAGCTTAAACAGTGATGAGCAAATAAATAGCATCTTCTGTCACGCTTAAAGGAAGCATTTTATAAATAGGTTATTGATTTGGACTTCAGAGCGACCCGGTGGGAAATCTGTAAAGTTTCTTCCAGAGGTGGGGAAAGACGGGGAAGACTTTACAGAAGTTTACTTAATGTGTCCTGATTTGTTAAATGCATGTTAAAAAGAAGCCAAAAGGCTGTTCTGTTTCCAGGTGGCTCAGTGGGTTTGAGTTTACAAAGGGCTGGTTCTTGCAGATACCCAGAGATGGTTTGCAGCGAGGCTGCTTGAATACCTTTTTGTGCGACGGTCGCCTTGGGGAGACCGTTGGTCCAGAAGAAAGGGTTTGTTCTGAGCCTGCAGGAGGAATATTTATTTGGCCCAGCTTACCTGATATTTTACTTTCCATATTTAGCAAAGTACCCCAGATATGTGTTGCAGGAAATAAGTAACTTGTCAGTGGTTTTGAGGTTTCTCAGCAAAAAGATGATTACGTCGTTTTGCGCTGAAGTATTGAAGAGAGTGTTTTATATTTTGAATGCTAATGAGCACAGTTTTTTTCAGACGGGAGCCATAAAACTGTCATTATGTCAGTGGTATGTCTTTGTTCTTAGCTTTGCTCTTGCTAATCAAAGACAACAGTGGTATATTTTGAGTTAATACTGTAACAAGAGGAATGGCATTAGTGGTCATCATCATGAGTGACTCCTGGACATGTGGTAATAATTTCTTAAGTGTTTCTGAATAGTGAATGAGTGAGAGAGAGGGATTTCAGCTCCAGTGCTGTGCAGAATGGAATGTACCATTCAGCCGACACGATACATCCACGGCTCACACTTGAGGGGCTGTAAAAGCAAAATCTGCTTTTTAGTATAATTCATGTATCTTCTTCCACAGTCCCTCTTATCCACCATCCAACGTTGCCTTTCTGTTCAGGATAAAACAGCAACTTTTAGCATAAGCGACTGAATGAGCGCAATTATCCTCATGTTCTTAAGGAAATCAATCCGCTATGGAAACCAAGCTCTCATCCTTCGAGTATTTTACTTTTGTGTAGCTGGACACAAGTTGGAGACCCTTCAGCTGAAATGGCACTTTTCTTCTGGTTAATAAAAGCCCCTAGATTTTGCAAATACCTGGAAATAGAATTGGTAACATTATATATTTAAGTGCCAGTTTTCTCAAGGAAAAAAAAAAAAAAACCACCCAAAACTTTTTATTATCAGTCAGACAGTTTTCATTTATTTGGTGAGGCAGTCTGTTTGCATTGGCTGGTGGGCTCATGAATGGCTCCTGCATAATGAATCATGCATTTTAAAAATTCTTTCCAAAGCTTTTATAAAAATACAAAAAGTTAAATAACTTTAACACAGTTATGTGATCAGTCTGATTAAGTTAAGGCATTTAGTCTAAGTAACCCCAGCGGGGTTTCGGCAGTACTGTACGTTCCAGGGAAGGGAACAATTGGTGTATTTTAACTGTCTGACTGTGTTTCTCAGAGAATGCTGAACAATATTAAACATTCAGAGGCTGTGTTTTCCCTTTGTTTTGACAAATGCTAATAAGTAGCTAACTGCAAGAGAGGGGGAAAAAAAAAATCCTAATTCAAACCAGTTGCGTGATGGTAGAGCTCAGCAAATTCCCTGACCAGCAAGATGTAATCTGGAAAGAAAAGAGCGGAGTGGTAGCCTTTGCTAGCCTTTGAAATCACTAATAAAGTCATTAGACAATGTTTAGTTGAAGAGGAATGACTAAAGCTAGGGAAAGACTACTCTGAGGAGCTCTCAGAAGGAACATTAGCAGGCTTTGGTTTCTAATTAAGTGGTATTATTAGAAGCTTTGATAAAAGCCCTCACATGCGTGACATCTTGTATTTCTCTGTGTATCAAGACTCGAAGAGAAACTAAAAAAAGAGAGACTTTTTAATGATAATACCTGAAAAGTGTTTTTCAGCAGACCCATACATCATTGTCAAGTGAAAAGATTAAACTTTATTGTTTCTTTTTGAACCAAGAACTCAAGGTGAGTGGAAATGTCTTGAAATGCAAAGTAGTTTGGCAGATAAAGTAAAATGGAGATGAAAACAGACAATAAAAAGACATTGGCTGTAATAGAGGAAAGAGCAGGGAAGTTCACTCTTTAATGTTGCTGGGAGAACTTTCTTTTTGCTATTAATGATAGCATTTAAGTGTTACAATTACAAGCTTTTATTGAAATGAAACATTTCATTTCAAGAATGGCACCAAAATCATTTTTGTGTGTAATACGAAGCATTAGTTATGTGATGTTGCTGCCAAAGTAAACCCCACCATTCATTTAAAATATCAGGAAACTCCATTTGAGAGGGTAGTTATACATCCATTGAGGATACTCTGTATATTATTTTTCCTTGGTATTAATAAAGTGTATTAACAACATAACTGCAATTGATTCATAATGTCACATTTGTTTGCAAGTAATGGATGTAAGGTTAAAATGGTTTAACTATTACAATGTTTGAAAATGATTTCTGTTCCCCAAAGCCTCCTTTATTTTTATTACAGTTTTTTTTCCCTTCAGCAACCAGTTGTTTTGCAGTTGTTAAACTGCTTTCAGCTGTAGATACTCTGCATTATCAAGATAGATGGGGCTTGGTGTGGGATTTCCACGAAGGTTGGTTGCTGAAAAAGTAACTTCAACAGTGTGCCTTTGAAAGATTTATTTAACTTGTCCCTTAATAGTCCAGGCCGCACTGATTTGCACAGAAAGAATTCATTTTTCTGTCAAATGCTGGGCTGCTTCGCCGGGAGCCTCATGTACCCGCCAGTCGGCACATGAAACGCGCGACGCCGACCCCGAAAGCGTTGCTCGTCTCCGCGCCGGTGACTGGTGAGGGTCTGTGACTCCGGCTGCCTTTTGCAGCCAGGAGATGGAGGGTTTTGTTCTCCTTTTCGTGCTGCGCTTACAAAGACCGAGCGGACGACGACGCGTCGAGAGTGCCGGAGCTCTCCCCGTTTGCTCTGGCCGTGTGTCGGTCTCTTACCCACGTTCAGTAGTTAGAGACAGAAGCAATCCTTGAACAACTCGGCCGGGGGACCGGCAGACGTGAGGAGCCAGCGTTGGGCATCCAGGCTTCGCGCTGCTAACTTTTGAGTTCCTGGGAAGGACGTTGCCAAATTCACGTACTCTATCAGAGCCTGTCTTGTCATCGTAATCGGGAATTCACTCTGCTCGGAGATTTTTTTCCTCCGCGGTTGAGAGAAAAATGTGGATAGAAGCAGATCGCGTGGCACAGAATTGTAGCTTTGTAACAGGTTAGGCAAATGCTTCACTCAGGTACCTACGCGTAATTTGTTACAACAATTCGTTTTGCCTGTTATCTTCTTTTACAGTCACATTCAATGATAATTATTCCATTTAAGAGGGAGTCCAGGCTTGTGTGCTGATTTGTAATCTATTCACACACATGGGGAGGTTGGATATGTTTGTTTTTTTAAAGGAGAAAATAAAAAAGAAACACTTTTAATAAAGAAAACATACATGCTTGAAAGAGAGAAAACCGCTCAAGTTCCTTACCCTAAATCACTGTCAGTAGCTTAAAGTATCAGAAGTGAAATAATTATTTTAAAATCAGGTTTAGTTCTCTCTCACTGTACGCTGCACATTTGCAATTTCATTTCTTCCTAACTGGACAATGAAAATATGACAGAATGGTGAACTTCATTTTGTTCCTGATCACCACCAGTTAATTTCACCCTGGTTCCCAGGCTCTGACAGAGAGTTGCAATTACTATGGATTTTGCGTGGATGGCACTCAGCAAGCCTTGTGATAGCTGGCAGTTAAAAACACTTGGACAGATGGATTTTTGGACTACAAATACAGCAGGGGGATATTTAGTTGGTTTTAACAAAACTATTTTAATAGGTATTTTCAAGAAATCATGGACTCTCAGATTTGCAAACCATATGTATTTATAGCCCCTAAAAGGCTCAAATTCTAATTGTTTTGCTCCTTTGAAGAGTGTTCTGAATTTTCACATGTTGTTATTACAGGACTTTCTACCAGCATAACCACATAACAGGGTTACTTCTGGCATAACTGCGCCCGCAGTACAGGAATTGCACTCATTAACTGTATCAGTTTCCAAATGGCACATAATCTGTATACGGACTTAAGCCCCGGTCCTGCAAACAGACCCAGTGTGTCAGTGAATCCAGAAGATCAGCCTGTTTGCAAAAGATCTCGTCTACTTTGTACAGGGTTTTAAAAAGGAGGCACATTTGGGTTTGGGGGTGGGTTTTTTGTTGTTTTTGTTTTTCCCCACCGAGGCTTGCAGGCTAAGTTCCAGATAGACACATGTGCTGTGTCAGGTCTAGTGAGTTTTTTAGACTACATTTTTAATGTTTTCCCAATGGAAGGCAAACCCCCCCCCTCAGTTTACCCAGAGCGTTTACAAGAGCCGTGACTCCACATGCGCGTGGCACCCCCGTCGCAAGGGCAGCGGGCGGCACACCAGGCAAGCGCAACCGTGGTGGAGGGCGGCTAATCTACGCCACCACTTTTTGTGTCGTGACAATGCTAGATAGCGGCGGAAAGCGCCTGCTCTCAGATTGGTTAAGCTTAAGAGAGCTTTGCCTCTTCAATGACACGATTGTGTTAAAGCCAGCGCTCCCGTCTGGAAAGAGCAGAAAGCCGTAGCTGAAATCTGTGATAGTGTTGTTGTTCCCAGCGGTACAGTAATAGGCTTCACTTTACAGTGCCGTATCTCACTTGGAAAGCACCGTCTCTGGGAGTGATATAAACTGTTTGTTGATATAGATAATAGACTTCAGGACCACTTAAACCTCTTCAGACAATAAGGCTCGGGCAGCTGAGAGTATTAACTACTTCATTTCAAACACATTCATAAAAGTATTTTTCTTTCACTTTTTGGATGGCTTGCCAACATTTACATTAAGCTTTTGACTGTTTAAGCCACTTCTGTGATCAATTTTTTTTTGGGCAGAATGAGCCCTTAGAAAGCTACAACCCAAACTGCTAGACTACAACTGCCTGCTGAGATCAGTGGCTCGGGCAGTTTGTTAACGTTGGATACGATGTGTCACATTAATAGCTGTTTGTAACGGGGAAAAAATGGTGTTGCCAGTACAGGTTTTAATGACTTTATGGGCTATTTTGCATAGAATAAAGGAGGACAGCTAGTTTGTTTTGCTTTTTTTGTGCAATGCCTTAGGTAGTGCAATGTCGATCCGAGGATCATCTCTTTGGAGCTCAGTGTGGGATTATCCAGAGCGACTGTTTCTCCAGGTACTGATGAGTGGTGCTGATGGTGGGAGAGGGTGAGGGTTTGCTCTGAGGCACAAACTGACTTCTAGCCTCATATGGCGCTTTCTCAGCTCCTTGCAAGCCCAAGGACAGGTCCCAGCTGGGTCACTGCTTTGTGCTCCGAGGCTTGGAGGTGCCCCTGCGCTGATGCTGGGCTGTTGCTGAACTTCCCCTCCAGCCTTAGTCTCCCAGGGGGCTGCTGATTTAGTTCTCTGTCCTCTGCCTGGCCACCAGCTTCTGTGGCACTGACAGCAACACAGCAACACAGCATCTTTGATGCTGCTATCTCCTGCGCTGTCAAATAGGCTCTAAATTAGTTCAGACACTCCAAAACTATTAGGAGGTGGTAGGCAAGCAACAATGAGTCCCTCAGTCCTGCCAAAATCTCTGCTCCTTCAGTAGAGCATTTTAACCATGCCTGCTAACTCCCCTTTCCCCCTTAAGTAAAAGAGAGACACTGAATGGCAGATGTTCAGATAGCACAAGTAATATGCCTATGGTTTTACAGAAAATGAGGGATAGTTATCCTTTTTACTGATCACTGACTTTCAGCTGAGAGAAGGATATGTATTTCTTCATGAAGTGATTGTAGTTAGTCATAGAAGGAGTACGAAACTCCAACCCCTTTGGAGATCTAAAATAGCACACCTGATAGAGTGTATATCTGACTTGTTTTGGCTACTTAAGTCATAGGAAACTAGTCCGAGGCAATCATTGAGACAGCCTGTATACTCAGAGCCCACCCCAGTATGACTCATCATATCCTAAAAATGATGTCTACCATCGAGACTTAAGGTACAAATCCCTCTGTTTAGCAGGTGTCCCCAGAGCTGTTTCAGCCTAGCGTTTCAACAGATAAAACCAAGCGGGATGAATGCCACCCAACTAGCTATAGGATGCCGTGATTAAGACACAGACTTCATTTGTGCAAATGTATCAGCACTGTCATGTCTTCTCAGTGAAAGAAGAACTTAATGTCTCAGACCAGCAGCTCAGTAGTGCTGTCATACCTGGCTCTACACCCCGTGAGTCACAAATTCAGTGACAGTCAATGACAGTCATTCTGTCAAATGGCCTGATTCTGTTTGACATGCAATGCCCTTTACCCCACTTTGGCGGTGGCAAGAAGCCACGCAGAAGATGTAAATAATATTTAAACAGACCTTAGGGCATCTAAGCATTGCTGAACTGCATAATGCTGGTCTTGTATAAGAGGGAATCAACCTGGAGAATTTTGTCCTTGAATTCAAAGGACGCAGGATGGATCATAGATATTGTTACAGAGGGGTTAGAGTTGCTGAATAATAGCAGCATTTATTATTTATCACATGATATTTGGTTAGGACTAACAGATAGAGCATGGTTCCACGAATTCACATTTTAGGTTATATTTTGTCTTTTCAATGCACATGGATTTGAAAAAATCCATATGGATTTGAGCAAGAGTATATTCCATCATCCCGGTGATCTCAATAATGATTTAATTGTTCCTCACTTGATGTAGTAACATTAGCGTGTTACTGCATGTGTTCAAAGCACACGGGTTTCCAGGTTGCCGGTGCTCACGCACAGGAGGAGCACGACTCATCTGAGCTGTCCTTTCTGTCTTTTTCATGACTACATACGTGACTGTGTGCAAGAGCTATGTTATAAGGATAAATGACTGTGGGATTACACCCTCAGTAGGAAGAGCAGGAATGATATTCTTAAGTGTTTGGAAGGAACGCAGCCAAGGCCCAAATGAAAGCATCTTTTATTTTTCAACTTCATCGATCAAAAGCTTCTGAGTGTAACACGCTAAATGGCATCTGACATATCTGAAATGCTGGGATAAAACATCGATAGCAAAAAAGTCCAACCAATAACAGCCAGGGTTTTGCTGCTAGTAAAGCAGATCCTCTGCTGAGGAGAAACGTTAAAACTGTGTGAATTACACCCGAGCAACTGACAACTTTACTTAGCTATTCCATACATTAGAGGATAAATCTCCATTCTAGGAAGTTTCAATGCCATTTTAGTTATCCATTTAATCCACCTATTCATTTAGCAGGAATGGTAATTACGGGAAAATTGCTGCCAAACTATGATGTGCAATTAAAATTCAGGCTATTTTGTGTGATGCAAAATCTCCCTTTTTTACTATCATCTTACAAATCCTCTGATAGAAAGTTTGTGCCTTTTTGAAACAGAGCTTGTAATAATAAGCCATCTGGCTTACTTAAACATGAAAGATTAAAATGATATACAGTATGAAGGCTTCCTATTCAATTGCTAATGTCCAAGAACTCAACTCCAGTGGTGAAAGCTGTCATTTGGGGGGAAGAGGTAATTAGAAGATTTCCTTGTAGAGATGGGTCCTAGAGCAGGGGACTGGCACATCCAACAAGCAAAACTAATTTTCCAAAAGAAAGCAGTGCTGGCCAAATGTCTTGCAAGATAATCTTCTGTATCCTTCAGTTCGCTCACAACTGCTTGAGTGCATCTGAAAGGTTGGTTGATGACTGGTGGGACAAAAGCAACCAAACCTTGCTTTATTTACCGTACTAAGCCAGCAGTGCGTCATAAGGCAAGCTTGGCAGAGGCGGACAACAATGAGGGAAAATGCACTGTGATTAAACAGTGACCCACTCTTTTTAAAGAGATGTGGAAAAACGTTGCAAATGTTTTAGGGAAACTGCAACGCAGAACTGGAAGATCTGGATTCTGAGAAGTGACACACAGAAAGGCACACTTCTGAGACGCGCTTATGAAACAAATGCATTTAGCAGCCCTTACTGCTTTATAATTGGCAAGAGGTTAAATAGGGGCACAGTACTTGGGCTTGTATGACATACAGACCACCTGAAAAAAACCAAACCCAAAAAACCCGGGGTTATTGTCAGCAGGCTGCAGAGGGAAAACAAGGGACACCTCAACTGTGACATGACATGTCCTGTTGATTTCAGCCTCTCTCTGCCTTCCACCACTGACAAATTTCCAAACGGGAAACAACTGACAGTCCTGTTGATCAGATGAAGCTCCCAGGCTAGGGTCTGAACCCTAAGTGGAAGCAGAGCTGAGTATGAATCGTTACCAGACAGTGCTCCATATGGTCTGGAGTACTTGTAGGGAGTGCCATACCTTTGACTTACAAAGCGAAGCCTAAATGCTATTACATGTAGACTGTAACCCTCCCGGCTGAAGAGATCATGTCTTATTCCTTATTGGAAGAAGAATTTAATACAGAATGTAAAACACACTAAATAATTTTGAGCTCCATGTATCGTTTATAGCAGGGATGTACTGCTCAGCTGAGTTTTACAGAACTGCTTTGCAAGTCTGAAGAAACATAAACTTTCTGGGTTTTATTCTATTGCCACTGTTGTTCCTACAGAAGCCGCCTTAATTACAACTGAACTTTATTATCTCTGTCTTTATCAGACTTTTTCAAAAGGGAGATGTTTTAAAGTGCTGTGTGCAGGTACAGTACTCCATAAATAAAGACAGAGTGATAAAATGAAAACCCTCCCATTAAAGACACCATCCTCATCTGCTCCTTTTCAGAAGAGCCGTTTTAATGAAGATCCTATTGCTATTAATTCTACTTTCAGACTCCATTTAGGCTGAGAGGAGGAAATAATGAATCATGACATAATGGAAGTCCCTGTAAAGCACTCAGCTTACCACACAGGAAACCAGACTTGCATGTGCGTTTGTTTTTGTTTTTAAGACTAGTTCTAACAATAGCAGCCAATGGGAGCCTATTAACATCATTGTGTCTTAACTTTCTCTTCGGTCCTTGGCTATCTTCCAGCTTAATTCCTCTGAGTCAGCAACACATTCAAACCAGGTTAAATGAACTCTTGGATAAGAACCTCGACTAAAGGAATAATTGATCTTTCCACCCCAGCTCATCACCCCTTCCAAAAAAGCAACCAAACAAAAAGACACCACAAAGGCAACAGTTCAATATGCAGCCCAACTCAGAGGTGGCAGGAGGGGTGAGAGCAGGGTGTGGGTGTGGGCGAGCTGGGGAAGCAGCCGTGTTGGTGCGGTTAAGCAGGCGGTGCAAAAAGTAACGCACGCTTTGTTCGGCAAAAGTGAGAAGAAAGGGCTGTGGGACTGTGGGAAGTAAATGGACTGTATTTGTTTCTCTTGAGGAACTCCAGTTTGACTTCAGCACAGTTTCTGATCATCTGATTTGCTGACATCCTTGCGTTTTTACTCTCTGTAATTCTGTCTTGTAAAGTGATGGAGATCACCATACCCCTTTCATGTCAGAGAAGAGAGGATCTCCCTCTGCTTAGGAGCACGAACAGCTATAGGAAGAGGGGGTAAATCCACTGCTTTCTTGGCCTAGATCTTCACCCAGGAGGATGGAGTGAGGAGAAGAGCAGCTTGCTGGCAGGGTGCCTGCCGCCCTTGCAGTAAGGGAAGGGGAGGGAGTACCCCGGCAAACAGATCATTAGGGATAGGGTGCTGGCAATATGCAAAAACCAAACATGAGAATTTACTTTGGCTTTGATCAAACATCATGTCTGCTGCAGGCCACTTTTTTTTTGTATTTTCATGGACATGGATGGATGGATGGATGGATAGATGGATGGGCCAGACAGAATAGGCTTTATACTAAAAAAAAAAAAATAGGCTTTATACTAAAAAAAATAAACTTAGAAAAAAGTGGCTTAGTAGCTGTTACGTGTGATCCCAGTTAATTAAACTTAGGTAGTCACCTTCCAAGACAGCACATTTATTGTCCTCTGGCCTCTCCAATACTTTATCCTTATGTCCATAATGCTTGAAGACTTGGTCTCACTGTACTTAAAAGTCTGCACTAATGCTCCAGGGTGGTAGTTTTGTTGTTTAAAATAAATTGAGCTGTTCACTGTAAGGGTGATGAGGACATTCAAAGAATATGGAGCAGATACAACAGACTTATATAACACTTCCCTGTGGTCTCCACCTTGGTTTGCTGCATCGTATTAGGGGCTCTTTGGGGAAGGGACCAGTGCTTCCTTCTGTGTTTGCCTAGAGCTGAAGCAATAGGGTTGCATTGTTGATTGGAATTTCAAGGTAATACCAGAATAAAAATGTGGAGAGATGTATTCCAAGGATATAATCTTCATTCTAGAAAATTCTTTCTCTTTGCAGAGAACTTTTAGACATAGAATTATATTTTTTCCTCAAAGCTTTATTTGTGAGAGATTATTTGCCTGTTGAAAGGCTGGTTGGAGGGGGACACTTTGTGTGTCTAATATTTCTAGCCTTTTCTTTACTCACTGTATGTATGGCTGTTTGGACCAAGTGACTGACCAGACCTTTGTCCCTTCACTGCTTGATATGTCTACTCATCTCTTCAGCCATTAGAAGAATGAGTGATTTAAGAATGTTTTCAAGTGTCCAACACATAGAATATATAGAATAAGGTTTTCCAGGGGGTGACTGTGCTAAATCCCAAAAGAATTACTCTGTGAAAGGTATCTATCTCCCATAGTTCTCATTTGTGGAGGAGATGAGAGGAGTAATTTCTCTGACACTTCTAGTTGTATGTGTCCCACCTTGTGAGTAATAACTTATTGGGAAGGAGATGATAAAATCTACGGACTTCAACTTTGATGTCATTATAGAGCCTTGCATTTCATTTGAGAGAACTCCAGTGTATCTAATACAGGTGAAAACAGTGTGAAGAATTTTTTTAATTTTTTTTTTATTTATTTATTTTAGGTACCAAAACATATGCCTGGCCCAGCATGGCTAGAAGCTCTGCAAGTGGCACAGCTCAGTATCCCGAACATGAACCAACGCAGAAGCATTGTAGGTCTTGCAGCAATGGCACTTGCAATTGTGGTTCACTCAGAGAGATCTGACACTACAGAGATGTTCCCATGGCAGCTGATTTGACTGATCACTGACACATGCCATAATGAATCTGTCGGGTTAGCTGAGGGACACAGAATGATCAAGACAGCAAGGAGAGGATGGAAGGAAGCCTTTCTGAGGTGAAAAGTGGTGGAGCTGAGAACCTGTTCTACTTTTAAAGAGATCTGAGAAGAGAAAGGCATATGAAGTAGAGTAATAGAGCTGCTGCTGCTTAATCTGCAAGTAAGGGAAAACAATGGGGAATAGCTCTTAATTTCAGAGTGACTCAACAAGTAGACAGGATACTTTGAAAGAAAGGTTTCCTTAAGATGAATAAAATTCATTATGTGGCTCAAATGAAGGGGAATTTGTCTTGATTTGATGACACAGCTTGAAAATGAGATGAAAAGCAACACCTGAAGGCTACTCATTGACTAATTTGCTGTCTAAAGCAAACCAAATATACTACTATGCTGCCCACGCTTCCTTCCCTTTGCTCTTTCAGCAGTGTCCACTTCAATTGTTTCTTAATCGTGGTCTTAATCTGATCCTTATACTACCAGAGGAACTACTTTGTCT
Source organism: Psophia crepitans (assembly GCA_013399095.1). Classification (NCBI taxonomy): domain Eukaryota; kingdom Metazoa; phylum Chordata; class Aves; order Gruiformes; family Psophiidae; genus Psophia; species Psophia crepitans. Next base: position 23,835 of record VWZZ01007853.1, on the reverse strand, counting down.
CCTCCTTTCATGTCCTCTTGTCTCCTTGACCTCCTCATTTTTTCCTCTTCCAACTTTAATTGCTACATCCAATGGATGCAAACTTTATGTCCCCAGCTCTAGGAGCTTCCGCAATTCAAAACTAATGAAAGCTACTAATAGTTAATTCAGTAGACTATTGCCGCTCAAGGTAAAGGAGTGGATCGAAACTGTGCTACCAGTTACAACTGAGTAACCCCAACAAAGTCAACATCTGCTCCAGATCAACATTAAACCTCTGGAAGTCTTTATGAAATGCTGCAAGCACAAATAAGGACAGTGTGCTGATGATGCGTGTTGCTTTCATTTGAAGCAGACACTGACTTCGGTTATCACAGAAACCGAAAGATGCGGTTGAAGAGAAGATGGCTCAAATGCAGCTCAGAGAAAGCAGTTACGCCCTTCAGCACTGAAAGCATTTCAAAGCCAGTTCCTTGGAGAGCCCTGCTGTCGGTAGGATCGTCCTAGCAGGTGTGGTAGAGCGCAAAGCCATGCAGTTGCTCGACTTTGTTTGGTAGTGTCACATTAATGAAAGAAATGTATTCCTCTATCACCTTGAGTGAAATATATAAACTCCTGTCCTTGAAGAAAAAGACCCAAGGGCAACCATGAACATCTTCTGAGACTAGATTACAGCAAAGCTTCACAGTCTGGTCTGGCAGTCAGACATTAAGAAGCTGTAGCTAGATGACTTAAATCACAGCAGTCCACTACATTGCCTTTGTAGATGACTTCAGTTTTGAAGTATGCAGAGGACCAGACCCACACTACAACAGCAGCTTTTTGGTCCTCCTTTTGGGGTTTACAAACCACTGATGTAAGTAGAGGGCACCGCTGCAGTAGTATGTCATGCAACAGCACTAGGCTTGTTCTGGTAGGACTTTCATTTTCCTCTCTCCTGTAACAGCATCTCTAGAAAATTTTGTAATGTACCCAGGAAAAAAGCCCAGTGGGACTAGAAGAGGGAGTCTGTCCACTGCACTGCCACATTTCCACTGCTCTGGGGGTCAAAAAGGAAGTCTGCAGTTTGCCACCTCTGAGGCTGAGAGCTGAGCTTGAGTCAGGGCTATTGGCTCTACCAAGACTCAAAGCATCAGGCTTTTCCCAGTTCCAAAGAAGTCATTGCAAAGAGCGACGACAGCAAAAGAATCAAAATAGCAGATCTTCATACTGATTGTCTCTTGGATAAGGTGCTTCTACTACAGCCATCCTGTTCAAGTGGAGGCTTTTAGTTATATCATTCTTTCCTCCTAACTTGCCTTACCACCAGTGACTTCTGTCACTGTGTGAAGCATTTGTTTTCTGAGGCAGGGCTATGCCGAGCCCAGCGGCGCTCCTTAGGATGAGGCCATGTTAATGGTGCGAGAAGTTCAAACCCAGAGTTTGCTTTCTGCCCTGTTGGTGAATATGCTGCATGCATGACGCAATGCCACTTCATGCAGAAAAGTGTAACCCACTGTCCTTGTGTTTGATGGCATCACTTGCTTCTGCTTTGTATTTATTTTGCTACTAATGCTGGCTGCTTTCCAATAGCTTCTGGCCACAGTGACTGCTGCAATCTTTTGTCAGCTAAATCAGACACAATCTGCAGACAGAAACATATTATCGTGTACATCATTTTCAAATAAAGCAATGCACATACAACACACTGTTGTTTTACACGGAGGTGTACTGAATTAAATTGAGAATGCTGTTGAGCCCATCTAAAAGAATAGCTGTAAAAAGTCATAATAAGGTGATATATCATCGGAGTTTCAAATGGAATAAATATAGGAAAATAAGGCTTTAAAGTGATAATGTCTGCTAGAAATGAAGTAATTAAATACGATTCTCTATTCCTCCCCCAAAGAAGAATTCAGGGGAATTGTAAGTTTAGTAGGTTAACATAATAGACAAGTGCCTATCTGTTTCAATGCTAAAAAGCAGACCATGTAAAACAACAGAAGTCTTATACCCTGTGAGAAAGCTTTAGTGATTTGTGGGTTGGTGCTATTTTTATTAAAGTCAATGAGTATTTTTCCTTTTATTTTCATGGGAGTAATGTGGTGTCTTCATTGCTTCAACAACCTTTTCTCTAGCATCGATGAACGCAGTCTGCCTGCTCTTATATCCATTCAGAAAACTGCTGCAGAGATGATAATTTTCCTTGTCCATGGCTTTGACTTCTTTCCCTCCCCAGATACTCTCTGCTCTTTTGCCTTGAACTTAAGCTACTTGTCCTCACTTTCTACACTCTCCATGGCCTGTCACTGTCCATCCGCTCACCACAGCTTTGACTTCTGACAAACAGAAGGCAACTTGGGGTAAACAGCAAAATATACTTGGTCCAAAACCTAAACCTCAAAGCAAACTTCAACTGTTTGTTTCTAGGGAATGTTTCTGAAGGCCAGAGGACAGCATCCCTTGAGTTTTGAACAGCATTGGGGAAGTTTATTCAACCTTTTGAAACTCCTGTCCTTTCTGGCAGCAGGCAGCTCTGAGAAGTATTTATTGTAGGACTTTTCCAGGCAGAACACGGTGGCGGTTCACAAGCTGTGAGGGGGCAACAGCTCATGCATATGCCTACCGGGCAGGCTGACCCTCCTGCACCCTTGTGCCCTCCCAGACTGTCAAGGAGCGGTCTTGGCTTTGTGCGTGGGGGACACTATTGCCCCTTCCCTTGGGAGCACAGCACGGAGCAGCAACTGGCACTTGTACAGAGCCTAGAGAGAGGGACAAATGAAGAAGCCTGGGTGAGCAAAAAAATCAGCATGTCTGCGATAACATTGACATGAACTAAACTAACCTGTGCTGACAGATGAAAGGGAAGCAAAGCCAGAATCGATATTCACGGAACAAGGAGAAGCAGTGAGGGTGACAGGATGCCCAGGTGTACAGAGCAGGGCCACAGACTTGGCCATCACTCTGCGCTGCCGTAGCTTCAGCATGGTTGCTACATGCTTTCAATATTTGTTTTATTAAAATGTGTAGTCATTGCTCCTATCCCTTAAGGCTGTATCAGAAGGAGTATTCAGTCCCATAAAAGAACATCTGTGAGCCAACTCATGCAGTCTGTGTTGGAGTTCAGCGGCTCAAGGAAGGTGGCAGCACACCCTCACTGAGGGCCGCTGGTCCCCACTGTATATTTCCTGGTTTGAAGTATCCCAAACTTCTAGGGAAGCTCCAGAACTCGTGAACCTTTGATGGTATGAAGGGTGGGGGAAGGCAGGAGAGCAGATGCTGGGTGTTGGTGGACTTTGAATCTTCAAGAAGTATGTGCTGACTGGTGGTAGGATGGCAAGTCAGCATGGTGGGATCAAAAGTCCTGATTTAACAGAATATCTGTGTAGGCAATCTGTTACTCCTCCCTTTTCTCTGGCCAGCTTCTAGAAGGAAGAGGAATAGCAAAGCAACATCATTACTCTCATATACCTTTTAACTGCCTCCCTCTCCCAAGCACAACTCCATGTGGGAAACAAAGACATGGTCCTGGCATGAAGCTTTTGCCTTTATATAAAATTTTGCCTCCAGTTGACTGGTACCATTATTTGACTTTGTAAAAAAACCCCAATAATTTTACTGCAAATCGAACAGGAATGAAAACCAACGGGGACTCATGGTTTGCATCATTAACTAAGACTGTTGCTCAGCACAGCATTGCAACCTCCTGCTGAAATGTGTAACCAGATATGTGCCTCTTACCTGCTACCACCAACCTATGCAAAATGGTCTGGCAAGAGAGAAAAAAAAGCATGGAAATAGGAAAAATGTGGTCTTAGTCAAGCAGGGTATGGGTGTTCATGTCACAAATCCTCTTGGACTCAGTGAGAGCATCTCCAGTGAGGCAGGGCCTGGCAGGGAGCCTCTTGACCTGGTTTAGAGTCTGCCATAGAGTTTGGCAGGGGACAGGTCAGACTATTATTGAATTCCCAGCTTGTTTGCAGATCGGGAGCTAAAGCACATTGATGTTGTGAGCAGAGGGGGCCTGTGCTACCATTGCTCAGGCTGTCCCAGTCCCGTGGATGAAGCCAGACCTTGCAGTGCAGCATTTGTTTCAGGCACTGAATCCATTTTAAACTTCCCCAGCAAAATCCCATTTCTTTCTAGACAAACCTCCTTTGTCTCAGTTGGTGCCTCCAGCAGGTTATCATAGTTCTTAGCTATTATTTTTAAGACTATTCACTTCAGCTCTCCTACTTTCTGTGCAGAATTCACAAGATACCCTTTAATTTATTCTCCCTAAAATGAGATAAACCACGAGTGACCAGTCTCCTGGGGCTGCGCTGTTCTGTAGTAAGCCTTATGTAAAAGATACAGGGCACATTTTCAGCACTGTGCGTTGTTATTAATGAAGGCTGTGTGTGCAACTCTTTGTCCATCACAATGAAAATTTACCCTCATGTATCTCGTAAATCTCAGAAGTAGATTTCACTCGCAGCATTTTTGGATATTCTTTGATTATTTTTTTCGTATTCGGGGACCATAACGATAAGTCCCCGCTCAAGTGAATATACAACTAGACCTCATCTGACACTAAAATTTGCTAGTTTTTCTTTTTGGGCTGAAAAAATTTGCCTTTCAGAGCTATTCAATAAGATAAATGTTAATGAGAAAAATTTTAACAAGGCAAGCCCTGGCAGTGACCCCCTCGGATCTAAGCAGCGCTACAAACTCAGGGCAAGCCTGATGCATGAGGAACATCTTGCAGAATATCACTGGCCTTCTGTTCTATCAGCGATATAGCTCTAGAAACAAGGCTCTTAATGAGGAAAGATCAATCCCAACAGGAAAACCTGTGATATCTGACATCAGTAGACAAGCATCCATGCTGTACAAACCAGCCCCCCCACAAGCCAGCGCCCCCCCTTACAAAAAATAAAATAAAATAAAGTAAAATTGTGTCATTTTCTTTCAAAGTTTAAAGACTCGGGATCACTTCATGTAGCATTTAACTATCATTTCAGTCAGGCTTTTGAAGCTGTTTAAGTTCTTTTGTACCCAAGTTGTTTAATGTTACTCATACAAGGTAAATCAAAGTCTAATAGAGTGGAAAAACAGTAAAGGCAGAAAATAGGTAAAAGATAAATCACACAGGAAGTTTTGCTTTTTTTGTTGTTATTATATTCATTGAGATCAAAGTCCTTGTTTCAGCTCTAATTAACAAAAGCTAATGCAGATTGGAGACCTTCTGGCACTGAGCAGAGCCTTGGAGGATACAGTTGAAATCTTCTGAAGATTTAAATAATTAATATGACACCTTGAGCTTCGGATGGGAAAATAAAAAATAAAAAAAAAGAAGAGCGGGAAAAAAAGAGCCCCATGTTCAAGTTTAAGAACAATGCCATTGCCAAGTTTGATACCATTTGTTCTGATGAAAATGAGCTGAGTAGACTGCACCGACTTCATTGTCTGGTACATTGGCAGTTCAGTGGATTGTTTCACCTTTTGTCATGCTAAGGGAGTCTTTTGTGCAGTACTTTGTTACCCCCAAGTCTGCCCCAGTTGAAGGAGGATAGAAAAAGGCAAATCTGCTTTAGGGACTTGGAGGATGGTCATTTAATGGTTTTTAATCCTCTTAATCCACGTAAGAATGGAGATCTCTGAGTGAAAATCCCATCCCAGAAGTCCTTATGATTCAAATGCCTGGCTCAGGAGACTGTCTTTTGAAAAAAAAAAAATGCAGCAAAATATTCTCCACTACTGTGGCATTGTGGTTTATTTCTCTCTGGTTTTCCGAACCTGTCTGAGGCAATATAAGCAAAATGAAATGGAAACCTACTTCAAACCCTGTGAAGTACGAGAACAGAGAGTGCCCGGTGCCAGCCTGTGTATTTGGGGTACTCTGGTGATTCGGCTTGATATCATAAAAGTGATAAGGACACTCTTTTCTAATTGTCTCAACTGTATGCAAATCCAGCCTAGATTTGGGTGTGCACTAATGCCCTCAGCAAGCTGTTTTCCACTCGGATATTTTCTAGGTAAATGCAATCCTCTATTGAATTTGGATATAGATTACTTCTAAACTGTTGACATAATCATAGATAAGCCTTTCTGCTGAGCTCATTATTACTTCGTAAGAGCATGATTTCTCTTCCCACCACCAAAAAAATTATTAAAAAAAAAAATCAATATATCTAATTAGATAAACCACTAAAGAATTACTGAGAGGCAATTTTCATAAGTAAAATTAAAGACGATCTGAAGATGGAATGGGCTTTTCTTGCTCTCTATCTATAGACTTGCCATTTACCACTACAAGTTGACTTTAAAATAATTTTTCAATTGTGCACAATGTGGCTTTTCATTTGTTTATACAGTTCATCACTTTTTAGAACTGGTTATAACAAAAGGAAAAATACAGCTTCCAACTTATAATTGACTATGTAACAGATAAAGAAAATAGCATGTTAAAAATTATATGATTTTTTTTAAAAAAGATGAATGAAAAAAATAAAGTTCCCACTGCAGTAATTTTCATCTAGTTAGATAGCAAATTATTTTAGCAAAATTGCATGACAAAGCAACTCAAGGGATGTGTTAAAAAATTGCGGCTCATTAAGGCAATGTTTTCTGTTCCAGTCAGTTCACTGACAGCCATTTCTCAGCATCTATTCCTACAGCCCCCCACCCAGCCCTGCATCTGAAACAACAGATACAAATTCAAGAACTGATTCCTAGGATTTTAATACAATTTTTCTGACAATTCAACCTGCGAAACCAGCAAGATTTCTGAAGTCATTTCAGCTAGATGTTAATATTGAAGTACTCTAGGTCTGCTGCAAAAAAGTGGGCATTATTTTGCTTTCTTCCCCACAGTTAACATAAAAAGGTAGGCTAGAGATGCTGTCTGTTGCAACCCATAAAGACTTTGGCTGTCCCTTTGATGAAATTTCTGTTTTTCCATCAGAATCATCTTAACATCTCATTTGAGGTCAGAGGGAAAGTATCTGTTATGGGGGAGTCATCAGTGCTGTGCGTTTCCCCATTTCTCTACTTTCTATTTGTACATCACCCATTTAAACCTCACCTTTACTGAGCTCGGCCCCAAATGGGATGTGCTCTCTGTTTTGGATCTCTCTGATAGTCCTGCCTGGGGATGAGGGTGGCACAGAACAGCAGCCTGGCGCGGGTTTCCTGACTCAGTGCATCAATCTGACCATAACTATTCCTTGGCAGCTGCCTTGCCTTTTCATTTTTTCCTCTTCATGGCAACTGAGAATGTTATGGGGGGTTCTTGGCAAGGATCTGTGGCCGAAGCTGGCCTGCACCCCATGCTGACTGTAGCCTTACTATGGTATTTCGTTCCTCCACCAGAAATGTTAGCAAGGTGTTTTACTGTACTGATTCTTTTTCTTTTTTTTTTTTTTTTAACCTTACCTTCCTTGACCTTACCTTCACCTGCAGCCATTAATCCCCTAAATCTACCATCATGCCTGCAAATGGCAAATGCTGAGCAAAGACATATGCACGAGAGCCCGTGAAAGGTGAGAGCTTGTGCTCGGTGGTGGAGGGATAGCTACAGGCAGGCTGTGATTCCCTGGAAGCAGCACAGTATGAGACACACCAGACCAACAGCAACAAAATTAAGGTGTGAGCACAGGTGAGAAGATGGCTGTGTCCTTTTCGGGAAATAGGGTATGCAAAAGTTAATTGAGAGAGGTTTTCATCATTATGGAAAGGAGTAATGAGCTGGTAGAGAAATATTTTCGATAGGAAACTGAGGACTTAATGCAGACATGGGGGAACTCCGGCACTACTATTACATGCAGCGAGTAATAAACACATGGAATAAATTACTGGGAAAGACTAATAAGAAAAAGAGTACAAATGACATTCAGAGTCACCCAGCCTTTCTAGAGGGGAAAGGGAGTTGTAGAGTAAGAAGAAAGTGCCTGGAGAGGAGAGAGATGAACTTCCAGGGCCAGGTGTACTGTGCAAGGGTAGGCCTTCCTACCGCTTTCTTGTTTGCAAGAGCTGATGGGCAGCGCTGGCAGTGCCAGCCTGCACACCCTGAGGTGTCTTTCGTGCTGAGTCCACCTTGAAGCTGCTATTTCCAGGACAAAACCTGCTCTGGCCACAAGTTTCTGGCTAAATGTTATGGCAGAAAATGGTTACGGAAAGTGTCTCCTTACACATTTGCCAGGCTCCCTGTGAGCCTGATTACGTAGCTCTTACTTAGACTGGCCAGCTGTCCCCAGGAGACGTGCTTTTGTCTCTCTGGCCTCTGCAGCTCTGTCAGTGGGACAGGTTGGGGAATGCTCCCAGGAGTGACCAAGCTGGGAGTCAAGAGCTAAAATGAGCACACTTTTCACACAAAAAAACCCTACACTTGAGACAAAAATGGGCTAATTCTCTGCCTGTGTCCCCTCTTCTCCTCCCACTGGTGGTGGTGGTGGGGCGGCAGGTGTTGGGGGGTGGAGGTTCAGCATAATCCCCCACGACCCACGGCTCTTGAATAGGCCATGTTTATTCCTGAAGTAAATGGTTTTCTTTTCTTTTGGAGTCTGCAGGATTGAGGCCATCCTGCTGCACGGGCTGGTACCACTTTTTTTGTGGGATCTAATCTCCACACAATACGTAGTTATTACAGCATTAGGAAAGCACAATATGACAACGATTGGTCAACAGTCTGAGTGAAAGCTACCTACTTTAAAAAAAAAAGGTTTCAAAACAGCCCTTTTTGGAAAGGAATGATTTTTGCTCTGTTTCTTCTATGGAAGCCTTCATCTTGCTAAGGTGATGTAAATTAATAACAACCCCTCTCGCCCTCCAGGATAAGAACGCACATTTTGCAGACTGCTCCTGTTCTGCCTAGAAGCTGTCATTTTTAATGTGACTTTCCAAAGTTTTCTCAGCAATTCCCATTCCCTGCGCACTACACGCTTTGTAGGAATGCACATACTGTTCTTTAGACTATGTTATATATATTCAATCATGTGAATCGCAAATTACTTAGTTCTCATGAAGATTACATGTTTATGATGATTTCTTGTTGTATTTTTCACATCCTTACCTGACAGGATTCTTTAAAAATGTACAAAACACAGTATCAGCAGAAACATCTTGACAGAGGCATATGTGAGAGGAGACAGCAACAACAAACAGACTTCACACACACCCCATTATAATGCAACAAATTAGAGTCTGACTCAAATCACTTTAAAGGACGGACAGTAGCCCCTTATTACCAAACTACAAAGGTAGTAATAACTCCTTTCCCAGAGGTACCACTGCGATCAAGGAAAAGACCCCTAGTAGTATTTTCATAGCCTTTGCTTGAAATATTTTTGAAGGAAAACTCTGACTTCTAAAGAGTTCTGAAACTGTGTGGTGTCTCAAGATAGATCTTAATGAAATTTGCCGCTATCAAAACTAGACTGACTAGAATATGGCAGAGCCTATTAGGACCGCAATAACAACATTGATTTTAGGGATTTTCCCCTCCCTCCAAATACACTGCACACTTTTTTGATGTGTGAAGAGACTGAAGCTTCTTAAAAGATATTTTCAATGGGATAGTTCTGAAGACTTCAGATAAAATATTTCAACACAGTACCTGCAGGGACAGGAGAAATTGCTTCAGTTCATTTTGCCTTAGTTAGAGTCGTGTTAAATCAACTGCTCTTGGCGTTTGCAGGACTTTGTAGACATTCTTTCAAAAGTGTTTGAAAAGCTTCAAATAGATGAAGGTCTTCAAAAGGCAACTAGCACATGGGACTGACATCAGTAATGCTCCAAAGACTGTCCAAAAGGGCCAATACATGATATAAATGGAGCTTTATTACCTTTTTTTTTTTCATCTCAGACACTAGGCATGTTCTGTCTTTGTTACATGATCCATTTGCTGCCGAGAGGATACCTGATGCATAGCCTGATCAGTAGGAGACACGAGGGCCCGATTCTTCACAACCTTGAAGTGGATATAGCTATTTGCATGTGATTTTTAATATGCTGCCAGTTTAACAAGTAATTTGCGAAGTTTCTCTAACAGGAGCCGTGAGAACACAAAGTGCAATGTAAATCAGACATGGTGACATCTGCTCCCTCCGCTGCCTTTCCCTTTGGTGGTGTGCACCATTGCAGAGCCTAATATAAATTGAAAAGACCATCGCAACTGCAATGTAAGCTGCACTTCTCAAGGTGCATAGAGACAGCGATCTTGCCAGCCCCATCCACATAGGCAGCTCCCATTATGGTTTAGCAGTTCTATTCATATAAATAAAGACTTAAAGACTCAAATTTGCAAACAGCAACATGCTTAAATTACTTTCCATGGGAAAGACCTGTAATAGTATAAATTCCTGGAATATAAACAAGAGGATCTATTTGCTCATCCATACTCATGTGTGGGTTATTAAACCACACTTATTGTAAGAGAGGGGAAGGCATCCAGCTGTATTACTGACTCTTTAAAGTGGGAAAGTGCATGGTATGTTTCTTCCCACTGGAGATCACTGATGATCCAGTGCAGGTCCTTATAAAAGATTGGCTGCCTGAATACAGGATGAAAATCTTCTTTACCCATGGAAAATGTCTCTGTGTTTGCATAGGGAAGATGGTGCCTACATTTGTATGCTGGGGTATTAAGAGCTCCTTTAGATACCCCGTTGCCTGGCCCTGAAATTCACCCCTAGAGCCTGACCCAGCCACTTCCGTGAAAAGTCGGCTTAAAAAGCAAGTAGGAACAATGCGATGGCAGGAGGGCAGCTAACAGAGAAGTTACACCACGGTGCTGTGGATTTTCCTGATGGCTCAGTGTGCCAAACCCAGGTTTATCACATCATTTTAGTCTTGTTACGATGTGGGAGAAATGTGTATAACTGATATAGGCTGGTGTGTACCTTCTTGTAATAAAGTTGCTCAGTAGTCTGGAAAGTCTGTTGCTTGTGATAAATAATCCTCAAAGTGGTATATTCTCATAAATATGCAGCCCTTGCTGTGCAACTTTAAAGAAAATCTTTTTGTCTCTTTGGTCATAGACTTAGAGACATACTTATTCTTGTTTGTGTGAGTCAGTAGATTTATACCAGGAATGAGTGTAAATCATAGAGTTTTCCAACAGGGCAATAAAGAGTGTATATATAATAATACCAGGAATGGCCTTTAAAATGAGTTATAAGAGTAAGTTAAGATAAAAGATTCACCCAAGATGATATGCTTTCTTGCTAACGCTAATCATATTTACAGATTGTTGCTATAGAGACCAGAGAAGCCAGGTATTTTCTTTCTCTGGGAAAGCGACGACATCTACACATTTTCCTGTCAAATCTCTCTTCTGCATTTTGGGGCTTTGAAGCAGCTTTGGTGAAGGTGTTTTCAAAGGGAATAAAAACACAAAGTGCTTTTCTCATGGTGAAGGTACCTGTTTGTAACCTCTAACCTAGGCATGTGAGAAAGTTTAAACTGAAGGAAAAAAGGCAGCAAGTATTGTTTATTTCTATTCACTTCTTGCTCCTTAGTATATTCAGTTCAAATAGAAATGTGTATATATATATCCTTGAACTTTAAAAGAATCACAGAATAATTCAGGTTGGACCTTGGAGGTCTCCACTCCAAACCTTTGCCCAAAGCAGGACCAGGTCTGAGGCCAGACCAGGCTGCTCAAGCACATGTCTGCTTGGGTCTTGAAAATCTCCAGGGATGGGGACAGCAGAGCCTTTCAGGGCAACTAGCTCTGCTGCTTAGCCGTCCCCATGGGGAAAAACTCCTTATACCCTGGCTAAATCTCTCTTGTTGCAATTTTGCCTGTTGACTCGTCATCTAGTGACAGGACAAGGGGGAACGGCTGCAAGTTGCGCCAGGGAAGGTTCAGGTTGGAGATGAGGAGAAAATTCTTCTCGGAAAGGGTGGTCGGGCATTGGAACGGGTTGCCCAGGGAGGTGGTGGAGTCACCATCCCTGAGGGTGTTTAAGGAAAGGTTAGATGTGGTACTTAGGGACGTGGTTTAGTGGGTAATAGGTGGTGGGGGGATGGTTGGACTAGATGATCCTTGAGATCACTTCCAACCTTAATGATTCTATTCTATTCTATTCTATTCTATTCTATTCTATTCTATTCTATTCTATTCTATTCTATCTCTTGTCATCACTATGAGGAGCTCAGCTTCATCTTCTTGGTGACTCCTTGTAGGCAGTGGTACTATTAGGTGTACCCAAACCTACCCTTTCTCCAGGCTGACTCAGCCCAGCTCGTACTGGGACAAGTGCTCCCGCCCCCAGCACCGCCTCCTCTGAGCCCCCTCCAGTTTGTCCATGTCTCTCCTGTGCTGGGGGGTCCCAAAACTGGACCTCTGTAGAAGTGAATAATCCCTTCCCTTGAACTGTGGGACGTGCCCCTGCTCATACATCCCAGAGTGCTGTCAACTGTCACATCTGCTAAGGTACACTGTGGACACTGGCTGAGTCTGGTGTCCACCAGAGTCCTCCAGTTCTTTCCAGCAGAGCTGCTCCTAAGTGGCCATTCCTGGCCCATGTGTCGATGTGTGAATAGTCTTGTGCTCCCATGCTTTTCATTCGCAGCTTATGCTCAGCTCTCTTTTCCATCAAAACTTGCAGGCAAATAACCTTTTCCAAACCTCAGGCCATTGCCCACATTACTCCTTTTTTTTTCTTTCTCTCGAAAGTGAGCAGTGTATTTTTGTGCTGTTGTAGGCCACAATGATGCAAAATGCAAGCCCTCTTATGAAGCTTTGGCGTCTCTGCCACAGTTTCTTCTTTACCTGCCTATCTGAAATACCTCATGACAAGCCTTTTATTTATTTGAGAGTTATGCTTGATCATCTCCATCTGACCTATCCACTGAATTTAATTCCAGCAGCACAGGTGTGGAGTTTTTTGGTTTTTTTTTTCTTTTTTTCGTTTGTTTGTTTGTTTTGTTTTGTTTTTAAGGTGCTGTATTTATAAATCTGGCTTGAGTTATTCATCCTCCACATGCTTGTCACTGGCCAAATGTCACTGTGATCTCCTCACAGAATGACTGGCCAGATAGAGTTATGCTCCCCTGAGAAAGGAGAGAGACTGTAAGCTCCCCAGTGCAGCAGAGTTTGCAGGAGAGACAAAGTAATGTTAGACACAGCAGCTCCATCTTCCCCTTTCTTCACTGCTTGAAGCACAGCATCAAAGATGGGAAAGAAAAAAGGTTTCTGTTCCTACTCACCTCCCTTCCCAGGCTCACACTCTTATTATGATATCTGCCTGGAAATCCAGGGCAGGTGAGACATGCTGCCTTTCCCCTCTGTCACAGGAGCTGCTGGCATCCACAACCTCCTGTATAAACCTGAAGGAAGCCGGCACCTACTGATGCTTTGTGCTGCCCTTTGGTGAGGACTACATCTTGCCCAAAAGACTGCCAGACAAGCGCTTGTCATCGTTAGTGTGTCTGGCATAACAAGTCAATTGCATTTGGCATTTCTGAATGGAGGGCTGATCTGGATAAAAAACCACCGGACTTCTCATGCTGGGAGTCCAGCAGGCGGCTGGGAACCAGGTTTCAACTTTTTCTTTTTATTAATAGCTTACATTTTAGAGGGGAAAAATGTTTAACAGCAAATATTCACATGTTCCTTAATCGCTTGGAAACTTTTAAAATACAGTTTCTTTTTACTGAAGGTCATATTTACCACTCTCGTGACAGGTCTATTTTTTCAGAGATTTTTAAACTGATGAGTTTACATCCCTAGCAGCCAGAAACCCTCTCTTCTTTTCTTAAAGCTTTCTCCCTGGGAAATGCCTACTTCCCAAGCAGATGAACTTAGGAAAAAGGGTGCAATTCTGCCCTCACTTTACATCTTGGATAAAAGCTCATTCTCTTTGCTTGTCGTAGACTCCCAGAATCAAGAGTTTCCTTGGCTTGCAAAAGGCCATTAGGATTATCAACACAAAATATCTTTCAGCTCATCCAGGCATCAGACGTTTTGCAGCTTCTGATGATCAGGCCACTGCTGAAAAATGGCTGAAATAAGAAGAGCTGAGAGGAAAACATATCTGGCTTGGTAGTTCAGTCTTCAACAAAAATGCTGAGAGGTGAAACAATAATCAAGTCTCTGCAATGTTTTACAAGAGAAAAGTCTCTCTCTTGTACTCATGAATGTCAGCTGAAGTGACCTTTTAAAAGTGGCAATATGTCATGGTTCAGAGAAAAACAGGAAAATGTATTCTTTCAGATTGAGAATGTCATCAAAATGTTAGTCAGAGTCTTTGGATTTGGAAAAAAATTATCTTTGCCACTTTGTTTCAAATGATAACTGCCATGGTTTCACCCCAGCCGGCAGCTGGGCACCACGCAGGCACTCGGTCAGTCCCCGTCATCGAAAAGGGGGAGAGAATCAGAAAAGTGAAAGTGAGAAAACTCGTGGGTTCAGATACAAGAGTTTAATAAGTGAAGCAAAAGCCGCGTGCACAAGCAAAGCAAAACAAGGAATTCATTCCCCACTGCCCACGGCAGGCAGGGGTTCAGCCATCCCCAGGGCAGCAGGGCTCCGTCACGCGTAATGGTGACTTGGGAAGACAAACGCCATCACTCTGAATGCCGCTGCCCCCCCGTTCCTCTTCCCCCCAGCCCCTTACAAACTGAACATGACCCCGTATGGTATGGAATGTCCCTTTGGTCATTTGAGGTCAGCTGCCCTGTCTGTCCCCTCCCAACTCCCCGCACACCCCCAACCATCCCGCCGGCGGGGCGGTGCGAGAAGCAGCAAAGGCCTTGGCTCTGTGTGAGCATCGCTCAGCAGCAGCAAAAACATCTCTGCACTATCAGCGCTGCTTCCAGCACAGACCCAAACACAGCCCCATACTGGCTGCTGTGAAGAAAATGAACTCTCTTTCAGCTGAAACCAGGACAATGACAATAGGAAAGTACTGCATTATATAAGGCTTTGAGATTTGAAACAGAAGACGAAAATGGAGTTCAGGAATTTGCGAAGGGTTGTGATTTGATTGATCATTTTATCTCTGTAGCACACATTAATGCCTGTACTATTCCCATAAATTCTTCTTTTGACCTTTCTGTCAAAGTACATATGACAAAATGACAAGTGCACTTCTCACAGCTTTTGGACCAAGAACAGGTTTTGTATTACCTCTTGAGAGCCTGCGCTGGCATTGCTTCAAATGTGGCGTTTGTTTGGGTTTTTAATGCAGTAGCCTAAATCCTTTCTCCTCCAGCCCTTCAGGATCCATGTTTAATATTGGTCCAATGGGTGTTTTTTGAGAAATATTTATATTGCATGTAAATGTTCAGGTATTTCCTTTTTTGATTGCATTGTCTCATGAGTTCATGAATCATTCTAAGCTAATTCTAAGCTTTATGAATAAACCCCCCTGGTAGATGGAGAAAAGGTCCATGATAGATTCTACGTGCAAAATAAATTTATTTGAAATACCATAATAGTTGTTCTCATGTTTTATGCTAAAAGGCAACTTAAAATCAATTTTAGTCATTTTCTTCCAAAGAAAAGATGCCTCTGAGCTCACAGCTTCCACAAATCATGGTATGCCTGATGGAAATGAAGACATGCTAAGAAATGATGGCGCTGTCACAGTTGTAAACTGTTGTTGCAAACACGAATTCTTATCCCAATGGAGTAGTTGATTGAACTGTTTTTCATGCTTGCAGGATGAGATTTTAGAGCAATCTGTGGTATGAACGCTGCAGGCTTGTGACTAGACAACCATGTCTGTGCGTTCACATTAACATGCCGCCCAATACACCCTAATTCACACAGGAAACGCTTTGAGGCGGGGAGACTTGGAGCCTGGGAGAGCAGTGACTGAGCAGACCAGGGCAGAAGGTGGGTTCGTGCTCACCAGCCAGGTGGGAGCTGGTTACCCAGCCCAGCCAGTCTGCTTCCTGGGTGCCTTGCTGTGTTTGTTGCTGTAGCACACTGATCTCCAGATCATTTTTTTCTGCTAGGAAAAAATGAACAATAAAGCCTGGAAAGTTTACCATGAGTCTTTGATTTATTGATAATTAAAACCTAGTTAATTTAGATTGTTCAGATATGAAGATACACTAGCCACATTAAAAGTTAACAGATGGTGACTCATGACATAGCAACAGGATGACTTTTGGTCTTGCTTTGGGATCTTTCTTTGGTGCTATAAACAGTACTGTATAAAGTAATGTGGGTAACGATATACAGAGCAGATTTCTTATTAGGAACTTCAAATAACAGAGAGACAGATCTTCAGATGGATCTGTAGTCAGATCTGGCAATAGTGCTGTTAGTTTACGTGAGCTGAGAGCTTCGGTCTGATTTTTGTTGAGGAAAAACCTCAGTGCCAAGAGCATTAAATATTAACCTCAGAAAAGGCTTCAGAAAAATGATGTGTTGCCAGCTGATAACTTCAGTAGATCTGTAAAGGGGGCACTGGACCAAATGTCGTAACCGATATTTTTAGGGTCTTAGTAACAATACTACTACTTTGATGTTAGTCCCTTAAACTAGAAAAAGAGTGGTGAAAATACTATTTTTAAGGGTAAACTTGAGCAATTCAGTAATAAGGACAAAATAGAGTAGACAAATGCTGGAGATTTCCTTTTGGGATTAAAATGAAATTGCAGAACTTTCATCTGGAAATTTAATATACAATGGTAGGGGTTTCAGAAGTCACAACATTAGTTTTGGTTTGGCTGATACTTAATTTCAAGAAGCTGAAAAGAGGCAAAAAATATAGGTCGGAAGTCACTAGTTTGTTTTTTTTTTTTATTTAGTGAACTCAGCTCTGTCCAGAATGTGCCCCATATGATAAAAAGTGGCAGAAAACCATTTGTTGGTATATAAAATAGGGCTGACAAGTCTTAAAACCTCTAAGCAGCCTGAGAGCTGTTTTGGATTTACATTTTACTTTCAGATACGTGTGGTAAATTGTGCACAAGATAGAGAATGGAAGTTGTATACAAATTCAAATTATGCAGCGTAGTTTTGAGGAGCATGAATTCAAATTTTACTGCTGATGTAGATGTCTGAATGCGTTGGCATTCAAGGCACATCCATATTTGCAGTGCTGGGCAGCAAGCTAATACTTTAAAGCACAAAAGTGCATAATGCAGAAGGACTGTATTTGAAAAGAACAGGGTTGGGGTTTTTTTTCACTGAATGGTAAACTGACACCTGGAAGCTAAATATGCCTCTGGTTTGACTACTGATTTCTACTAAAGGTCTGGTTCCTGTTCAGTATTACTATTGGGTGAACAATAACCAAGAAACAAACAATTATTACACATAATGAGCAGAGAGTAACTATTTTTTTTTCCTAAAAGAAAAGCCTGCAACTCACAGATATCTCAGGCAGTTCCAGGATGGACAAAGGCTGTAAAATAATGCCAAAGATACTTTATGTCTGTAGCACATACAATGGGAATGAATTGGGACAATAAAGAGACACTTAAGGAAGGCAAAACCAGAATCCTTCCATTCTTACAAGTCAATGTCCTGGGACATTTCTGCTGTCTATTGAACTTCCCTGCTCAAATACAACACATTGCTGCATAAATAATTCAAAGAAGATGAAGAACAGAAGAATCAATTGGTATTAGGGGCAAGGAATATTGAAAAAAAGAGAGATTTCATTTTACATTGCTGACTCCAGGAATAATGAAAGCAAAACTGTTGTGGAGCAAAATGTGGTGGGTTTAATGTCTGGTTTTGGTTACTAAACACTGCAGGGCATTGATAAAAATTTTACAAATGCAAAAATAGGTGAGTGCATTATTCATAGCAACCCCTTTAGTAGCAGACACAGAGTATCCTGGAAAATCGTGACCACAGCTTCCAGCAGAAACATCCGTCCCAATGTCACCTACCAAGACCCCTAAAATCAAGAGACTGACTCAAACATAATATGATTTGTAAAAGTAATAATTTGTGGACATTTTTATTTGCCTTGTGATATCTAAACCTTTTTTTATTATTATTATTATTTTTTATTTCAAGCTTTTCCATACAAGCCTAAGAGATAGAAGCTTCCTTTCTTTAAATTAAAGTTGAAATTTATATGTAAGCAATTGAATCCTGGAACTGAAGCTTTAAGAAAAATGGTAGCTGCCAGAAGGCTTGGAATACGCTCCCAAGAGCTGATAACACTGAGATTTATATGAGCAAGTGCCATTCGCTGCTTAGGGATTTAGTTAGCAATGGAATTTTAGAAACATGGAAAGATGCTCCATAGAAGTCAAATTCAGTCAAGAAGAGTTCAGATGGAAGAGAGTAATAATAATTGTAATGACATAAATATAAAGTCAAAGAGAACTGCCAGTGATGCTGAGGATAATTAATTCACAGCATGAATTAATTTGGCTGTTTTGACTGGGTCGCTAATTGCTTGCAACAACCTCCAAACTATATTTTCTTGACTGAGACCTTCGTAATTTAGTCTCCTAGCATGGTGGGTCTACTATAGAAGTGAGTCTTGCAAGTTTTAAAAGGATTTAAGGGTGAAGTGCCAGAAAAAGTTATTTTCTATGATTGCTCACATTGTTGAACATGTAATTTTTTAGGAAGCTTTCTATTAAAAAAAGCTTTCTGGTTTTCCTTGAAATAAACCCCTGAAAATTATTTAGTTCTTACTGACAGGAAGGTATTCAGCATCTTCAGTAAACAGATTTTCAAATTATTTTTCCGTTAAAATATAAAATAATAAACAAAAATAGTATTTTTTCCATAAAATTATGAAAAATACAACCACAGGCCCTCCTTTAGGACAAGCTCAAACTTAAAAAGCTTTCCCTGTCTCCTCAAATGTGATGTATCAAAACTCGTATTTCTGACATCAGGTTCTGGTCTCACTACCATAGTGCTAAAGGCTACATGGTTATTATTGTTACTTGTTGACTCGGGGAATTTCTCCATTTGCATCTGATCAAAATTGCTCATCACATCACACCATAATTTGTTCTTTTTGGTGCTGTCTCTAGGGAGAGTCCTGGAGACCTCTGAGCTTCAGAAACTGCCCAAGTACCCCATGTGCAGCCTGGCTGCGGGCAAAGGCAGCCGATCCTGGCCACGGTGACCACCCAGAGGACACCGAGGTGCACAAACCAGGAGAGAGCCAGATGCCCCAGCCTGGGCTATCAAGGGACCAGGAGATCAGGAGTTTTTGTGGTAGATTCTGAGTTCTGCCTGTAACTCTGGAGGTCTATGACAAAAGTTCCCTGATCAGAAATGAGAGTATTATGTAGGATGTGCTTGTGGTAACCACAAGAAACTGTGGTAAGAAGCACATCTTACCACTACTGGCAAGTGCCTCTAAGCAGAGAAAGTGGTGGAAGTGCTGAAGGAAAGGATGAAAACGGCGGCCTGGTATCAGTGTGATTCCAGCCAGGCTGTGAGGGTTACGGTGTCTGACCGTCTGTCATATTGTGTTATGGCCAGTGAAACTTTCCACAGACAGGAGGAAAAAAGTTAACTTAGCCAGCAGGTCTTGTGTTTCACACTTTTGAACTTGACCATTTATAGTTATCCCTAGCCTTTAAGATATTAGAAACAGCAGTTCACACTCTTCTACATGTTATTTGTATTCCTCAATTGGAAAAGGAAAACAAGGTTTCCTGGGTTTTTAGCTCACTATTATTTCTCAAGTTTTGCATGAGCTGGTTATTTGGAATTGACATTGAAGTAAGCTGGAATGAAGAAACTCTCCTTTTGGCACCTGCAGAAAAGACTAGCCCTGCCAAGAGCTGGCTTACTGCTTCAATAACAGCTGGGGTTTGGTGCTCAGGCAGTGACTTCCTTAATTTCACCCATTTGACTTTAAAACAGCAGCAACTGTGTACTTGTTTAAGGACTATTCTAATTAAATTTGATTGTTTGCATATATTGCATTTAGGGCTAAGTATAACTTGTGATAATTTCAAATTTAATTGTAAACAGGTTGATTGAGAAGAAGAAAATTTTGAATCTTTTAAATGCAATTAAAGCAAAAGTGTCTTTTTCCTACATGTTTTTAAATCACTCTTGCTACCAGGCAGTAGATAAGTAGTGTGTACAAAACGTAGCATTTTTGCAGTGGAGTGGGCAGTAAAAGGTGCCCCCAAACACCTGACTTTAAGAGCCAGACCGATTTCTTCTCCTCTTGAAGACAGAGGCATATTTCAAGTAAGCAAGGTCTGTGCTTGTGGGTCAGGGAGTAAATGCCTGGTCGACAGCGTACCTGGAGTGGTGCAAGGCTCTCTGGGATCCTTCCTCAGCTCAGAGAAAAGATAAAATCCATTCTCTCTTTTTCCATCTCTTGTAAGGGTGAAAACATGATGGCAGATAATTAGTTTTTGGACGGCGAAGAGTCTGGGCGACCCTGAGGTTGGCCCAGCACAGTGTTCTTCCACAGGGCAAAGCACTTGTCTGGTACAAGGAGAATTTGCTGTAGACCATGATGGGGAAGAGGCAGATGAGAAAACAGCAGGCTAAACCAGCAGATTTATTTGGCAGCATGAAGAAGCCCTGAGGAGCAGTCCCGGTGGCAACTGCTGGTTAAGAGCCCAAGGAGAGGACCAAAAGCAGCAGTCCCACCTTCTGTGGGATGTGGGTGATATCAGGTAACAACAAGACAGCTGCAGAAGTAAAACCAAACACCAATGAAGGGTGGTAAAAAGCAGACAGCACCCCAGAAATATCAGGGTGCTGGCATGGTGCGGTTGGCATGAAGGTGTGCCCATGGCCAGCACTGAAGGCAGGAGCAGTACCAAGTCCCAGAGTGATCTCCCAACCCTTCAAGGATGAATTTGGCAAAAAGGCAGAAATAAATTCCCCACCATCAGCTCAAGCTCAGTAGAGCCAGGGAAAGGGCTAAGGAGCCGGCATACTGGAGGTGCTGCGCCCACGTCTGTTATTGCATCTGGGGACACTTTGATCTCCAGGGAAAGAAAGAGGATCTGTGGCAGCTCTGTAGCACACGCCAAGCCTCACAGGTCTGCCAGGGCCACCACGCCAGGCGTTATGGACACACCTTAGATTAAACTATGCACTAACCAGCTCTGGCTGTGGTAAGTCAGTAGGTGGTGGCACAAAAATCAAACCAATAAAAGTTGTTAGAAGAAAATATTCAGCAATTTGCATCAAGCTGGGAGAGGTCTGCAGGGAGGAAGTGTTTGCAGGAGGTGTGGTGCAATCAGTCTGTAGGTACCCAGGTACAGTGTTAGCTGCAGTTGAAGCACTATATTTGTTTTCTTACTAGGAAATCAGCTCAGCTTTACAAGCTGAGAGCTTTTTCTGTTATTTCCCGAGTGTGCAGTACAGGACATAGCAATCACCTCAGTACCTTCCTCGTGCAGTTGCTGCAAACATCCCATTGCGTTTCTCCTGTACTTTTCAAGGCAGTGCCAGTGATTTCTTCAGTCAGAACAGACCTCCCCTCTGTTACAGTGAGATGAAGAGATTTCCTTTATGCATGTTTTTGCTAGCCCAGTTTGGGGGAGCACTCAGGCTTGAAATGTGGTAAAAGGTTTAACGAGCGCTAGAGCCGTCTGGCTGATGTTAAGAGGTTTGCAAAGCTTTAATCCTTCAGCTAGAGACTTAAGGCATACTTCTGTCATACTCTATAAGCTGTGAATTGAGGGAGCTTTGCTGGGTGGGGAAGGAGCAAAGACAGCTGAATCTCCCATCGCTCTGACCTGGCTTCATGGAATCAAGCAGACCAGGACTGGTACGGCTGTGTGCCTGCTGGTCAACGGCTTACCCTTGCCAGGCACTGGGGGCTCGGGGAACACGCAGCCTATCGCAGCCCCTTTGCTTACCCCAGTGGCTCTACTGGGGTGACCTGTGAGCATAATGCTGCTGGTGCTGACAGTTATTCTAGTATTTATTACAAGAAGTATGCCAACTAGATTGGGGTGAATTTCAAACCAACCAGTTGTCTAAGTCAAACACCTTTTTATTCCAGATTTACCTGTTTGCAGAATAGCAGAACCTCTGTTTTTTCCCTTGACCATACTGGGGCAGGTCTCCTTTTCTCATGTGCTTTACACACGCTGTGTGCTGCCCATGGTCTGTTTTCTCTCCAATTTTGCCCTGCTACTGCTGTTTCATTTAAAACTCCTTTTGCTGAACCTAGGGAAGGCAAGCCTGCTGCCAACAGTGCCGTAAAGCTCAGGCAAACAATTTTTAAGTGCACAGAGTATGCAAGCTGGGAAAATGGGAAAAAGTTATGTTTCCTTTTGATCTTTCACTACAATATTTTAGGACAATCATATTAATGAGCCCCACATATGAACTTGGTGGGGTTCTTTTAATTGCACATGATGTACTTGGCTCTGTGGAATATTGAACTGAATGCGAAGGCCTTACAAATTTTCAAAGCCCAGTCACCAAAAGGCTGCATGGATCAACAGCAAAAGGCAACTCGGCAAGCTGCATGGGAGGCCCAACTTAGAAGGGCTGTGAAGACAAAGACAACAGATACAGAAGGAAAACTTAATTATTCAAGAATGGAAAAAACCTTGTATCCCTGAAGTTTTGGTTAGTTCACTTATGAACATTGGGAAGAAGCAAAGGAGGAAAGTGCAGTAATTTATCAAGCTGAGGGAGGCTATTTCACACATAAGGGTTTGCACTGAAAAAAAAACATTGAAGAAGGAATGCAAGAATAAAGCAAACAGGGAATAAAATTAACATCACTGACAGAGGCGGGAAGGTAAGGCAGTTCATTAAGTGGGGTAAACCAGCCCACGTGAGTTCTGTCCTGATGCAGTTAAAATGCTTTTGGTGAGATCTCTCATTTTTGTTGAGCTTTCTCTACAGAACAGTGCCTGGCTCTTCCTCCAAGGAACTGAGATGAAGGCTGGATTGGCATCTCGCAGGGCTTTTGAGTCAAGAACAAGCAATTTAAACTTGGTGCATGTGAAGAAAGTTGCAGAATCAGGCCTGAAAAGAGGGCAGAAATTACAATGATGAAAATCAGATTTTAAGATTAACTTCTGTAATTAAATGAGGTGTTGAGTGTTTCTTTCAGCTGATCAATAATTACTCACCCATTTAACTCTTTTTTTCTCTATTACTCTATAAGGAACAGCATGGAGGGGAAAAAAAGGAAAAGAAAAGAGAAAGAGGAAAAAGAGGAGAAAGGAGGAATAAAATTATGAATTACCTGTTCAACTTTAATTTTGAGTACTGTCCAAATTGCAAGGATATGAGTAATATGTTTCCCCTATGAATATTTTTCAAAATATTTCTCCTAGTTTTCAGAGTTTTGTGTGGAAACATTGTTAGCTTTCATACAATATTGATCACCTTACCGACAAAGTACATTTTCTTCTCTCCTCATTGCCTTTGCAAAAATAGTACAAAGAGTTAAGTAACATGTGGAAGGCTGGCTGAATATTTCTGCTTTTTGAGTTACTGCTATTGCAGCCTAATAGCGTCTTTGCAATGGAGAATGCAATCTGCCTTGCCCTGTGTTCCTGCAGTGAACTATGGCTTGTCCAAGCTGCGTTCTGGAAGTTAAAAATTAATAATTAGCTTTGCAGAAAACAAAAAAAAAAAGCAAAAAAACCCAAACCAAACCAAACAAACAAAACAACAAAAACCAAACCAAAACCAGCAAACCAAAAGACAGCCAACTACCCACAACAAGATCCCAAGGCTATTCTTGCTCAGTGAATCTTCTGCTTGCAGCTCATGAAGACTGTATCTATACTACTGGGAAAAAGTAGGCTTGGAAGTGACTGTGAACATGAGATACTCTGAGTCCCACTTGCTCTGCTTCCCACCCAAATAACAGCCTTGCAGCTGTAGAGGCATGATTGTGGGTGATCTGAGGCCTGAGCAGCATGAAGCTATATTGCTAGTCACATGTCTGCAGAACTCTGTGCTCCGAAAAGCACACTTCAGGCATAGAATCATAGAATGGT